>NW_010729141.1:1445120-1489645 GCF_000365185.1 Nelumbo nucifera
GCAAAGAGGAGGTGGGAAACATTTATGGCATCTCTTCCAACCTCAAAACCTTTGATCAAATTGAGGATTTTAGCTTTCTCCATAAGCTGGCTGAAAACATCCATTACCATTGTAAAGAGGAACGGGGAGAGGGGACATCCCTGCCGTAGACCCCTGCTGGCCTTAAACTAACCTTTTGGCTCTCCATTGATCATGATCGAGAACCAAGTAGAACTAATACAGCCTTTCATCCACTGCAGCCATTTTGAACCAAAACCCTTCAAGTTTAGAATCTGGAGCAGGCAATCCCAATCAACCTTATCATAAGCTTTTTCAAGGTCTAGTTTCACTAGAAGGCCCTTCCTTCCACTCTTCCTTCTCTCTTCTACAACTTCATTTGCAATAGGATGCTATCTACAATCTGTCTTCCTTTCACAAAAGCAAACTGGGTTTGAGAAACCAACTCTTTCAGGACTTCTCTAAGTTGTTTTGCCAACACCTTTGCCATTATTTTGTACACACTCCCTACTAGACTTATTGTCTTGTAGTCTTTTACTTCCAAGATACCATTTTTCTTTGGAATGAGGCATATGAAGGTGGAGTTAATTCCTTTATTGACCACCCCCGTGCAGTGGAATTCTTTAAAGACCTCCAGAAGTTCCTCTCTTACTACTTCCCAACAGATCTGGAAGAAGAAGATCGGGAACCCATCAGGCCCGGGTGCTCTATCTCCATCCATATCAAAGACTTCTTCTCTAATTTCTTGCTCTTCAAATTCCCTTTCAAGCCAAATTCTCTTGTCTTCTGCTAGAGTCAGCCCTTCCCAGTTTCTTAAGTTAAAGCACCTAGCCCTTTCCTTGGAGTAAAGATATTTGAAGTGGTTTAGAAAAGTCTTAGTGATCTCCTCTACATCTTCCACTTCCCTCTGGTCCACCTTAATTTTTGAGATGAGATTCTTTCTACACCTACCCGATGCATAGCTGTGGAAGAATTTTGTGTTGTTGTCTCCTTCCTTTAACCATCTGACCCTTAACCTTTGCCTCCAAAAATTTTTTTCTTTTCGGATTACCTTTTCCCACAAACTCCTTAGAGCATCTCTCCTCTTCTTCCTTCTCCATCCAGGTCTCCTGATTGCTCTTTTTTGTCTAACTCTTCCAGCTCCATGAGGATGGCATTTTTTTATTCTGTGAATGATTTGAAATCTTCTCTCACCCAGTACTTCAGTTTTCTTTTCAAGAATTTCAGCTTTTGCAGCAATCTGTACCCTACCCAGCCTTTGGCTTTACATTCCTTCCACCATAAAGCTACATTTTTTAGGAAATCTTTGTGATGAGTCCACATCTTCTCCAATCTGAATGGGTGTTTTCCTTTCAAATCCAGATCTGTTCTCAAGACTAGAGGCCAGTGGTCTGAAGTACAGCGAGGTCTGATTTCTTGGAGGAGATTTGGAAATTTCTCTGCCCAGTCCGAGGAAACCAGAAACCTATCTAGTCTGCAACTTATTGGATTCTCTTGAAGGTTTGACCAAGTGAACTGTCTGTTGTGGAGAGGAAGGTCATAGAGGTTGTACCTCGATATAAAACTGGAGAATCCTCTCATGCTTCTAGTTGTAGTTCTTCTATTGGAGTTTTCTTGAGGGAACCTTGTTACGTTAAAATCACCTCCTAGAACCCAAGGGATTCCATCAAACTCGTGGAGAGCATCCAATTCCTCACAAAAAATTTGCTTGTCTGAAGGTGCGCTAGGCCCGTATACTCCTGTCAGAATCCAACTAAATCCATCGGACTTATTGGTGAAAAGGACAGAGATTGAGTACTCTCCTCTGTCTATTTCAGTACCGGAAACCTCCTCTTCACTCCATGCTAGGATAATTCCCCCTGAGGCACCTAAAGCTGGATGAAAGACCCATTTCTTGCCACGGATTCCCCAAATTGCTCTCAGAAGCTTCCTATCCACTTCTTTTTTTGTTTCTTGAAGGATGACTATATCTGGTTTTTCTTCTCAGGGTTTCCTTTACCACACTTCTTTTTAGTTGGCCTCCCAACCCTCTGACATTCCAGCTTAATAATTTCATTGGGCTCCTATTGCTGATTTTCCCTTAACCGCCCTAGGCCTTGTTGTTTTATGATCTGACATTCCCCATTGAAGTCTCCTTAACTCCCTTTTTGAGGTCCCTTTACCGATGGTCACAAATTCAGCCTTCTGATCTGCTTCTTCCCCCTTTTTTGAGTCCTGTCCCTTTTCTTTGCTTATCCCCAATTTCCTGGCCATTTCGGTAACTTCTCTTCCTGGATTTTTGTGCCTTGCACATGTATGATGAGATTCCTGAAAAGCTATGAATTTCTTTCTAAAGGAGGGTTCTTTGTTATGGGTCACTTGTTTTGTGTTTCGTATTATATTATTATGTTATTTCTTTGTAGAAGGAGCTATTACTTGGTGTAATGGTAAAATCTCAAATTAGCAATTCATGAGAATGCTAGTTGAAGTTTGAGAATGACCAATTTGTGCAAAAGATCGCAAAAGGTTAGGACCGTATCCAATCTACCCCTCCCAAGACCCCAAATAGATGGGACCAATATTGTGTAATGGCCTTTCTAGGAAAGCTAGCTGGTTGTTATGGGCCCAACCTTGGCAATCCCACTTTGAAACTGTAGTTTCTTGTGATGATTGAGAGAGAGAGAGAGAAAGAGAGGTACGGATGATAGAAAGAAAAGCCAAAAAACACAGTACTGGCAGCTGCCAGTTTTCTATTTATATTAATCTTTATAACAAAGGCAAAATTACAAGTATGCCCCTGGCGGCATATCCTAGGATAAGAACAATAAGAAAAGAAAGAAAGAAAGGACTAGAACTGAAACTGTCCCACTAACATCAGTTACAAGGAACACTCAAGCCTTTCAACAGAAACCAATTACACCCAACAAACACCTTGACTGGACCGTGTGGCACTTACTCACTGGCGCAAGTAGAGTCAGCTTGTCCCTTGCCCAAAATTGACCTTCTTCAAATACTGGACAACACATGTGCACAATGGCTCCCACTAACCAAGCACACTAAGCACCACACTCCCATGCACACCACAATGCACACAATATTGGGGAAGGAATACCTGTATTATTCAGTAACAATACAAAGTATAATGGAGAAGCATTCAAGATCGAAGGCTTTAAAAGGCGTGGGAGGCATATGCCTGGAGCCACACCTCCAGGAAAGGTGCCCTCGAAACACCTAAAGCACATGCTGGAGATGTTGATGCCTTTGAGGCATATGCCTCAATGCCTCAAATGCCTTTTGGATGAAGCGTACACATCATGCATGCCTCATACAAAAAGAATGAAAAGAAAAGGCAAGGGGAGGGAAGAGAAAAGAAAGAAAGAAAGAGAAGGAAAAAAGAAAAAGGAATGAGAAGGGAAGCGAAAGAAAGTATAGGCTGGGGTGCTTTGCTCCCCAAGCCCCCACCCCACACCTTTCTAATGCACCCTAATCTGGTCTTTTGTGTAGGGGGCTCTTAATGGAAGACATCTTTTATCAAAAAGAAACCAGAAAATCAAGATGAGATCCTCCTCCTCCTCTTCTTCCTCCCCATACTCCTCCTTTGAGGAGGCTTACACATCTTTGTGCTTGGGAGGCTTACGCCTCTTGCATTCACCTCATGCTTCCAGGAAGTGCAGCGCCTTGTTTCATGCCTCCACATTTTAAAACATTGGATACAAATGAAGGAGGTGACTCCCATATATACGACATTACAACTCCACCTCCATACAAAAACACACTAGAAATTCTCCCCTATTGAACAGTCAAGATACCTATCTAGACTCTTCCACACAGACAAGTATTCAAGTATGTAGAAGAATGTTCTAGAGCAAATCCAAAACATTCTAGGCTTCACTAGCCCAAGAATGCCCTGGCCCCTGGATGAACCCACACTTTTCTAGAAGGCTCCACCATGATCCAGCCCAGTCTGGTCCCCTGAAAACATTCTAGAACGCCCAGGAAAGCCCTGCCCTTGCCTAGAATCTTCATGAAATGCCCAATTAACCTGTCACCACATGACGTGGAGCTAGCTTGAAGAGAGAGTGTTGGCTGTCTTGGTTATTTTTCGGTTTTATTGTTATACTGGTGAAAGAGGTAATTTAGGTTTTGTTTGATACTATTGCTGTTTCTACCTAAAACATTTTGAGTTAATCAATACAAATTGGTCAGAGGCATGTTTCGTCATATCACATATGACAGTTACTTTGTATAAACTGATTAGAATCCACAGCCTCCGACACATGCACTTTTAAGGTATGCCCATTTCAACTATAAACAGCCTCAAATAACAGTTATACTTTAAACAGAACAGGACTAACATATTTTGATCACTATACACAAACACACACACACACACACATAAAGGGGCACATGTCTATATAATCTTCTCAATTCTCTTCTTTTTCTTCTCCTCTTCTACTTCTCATTTCAATTATTTTATAATTTTTTCTCTTATTTTTTTATTTTTCTCTTCTTGAATCTAATCTGGTTTATTACTCAAACAACAAGATGAATCACCACTTTTTTTACCAATATCAGAGTTGGGTCTTTATTTATTTATTTGAGAAAGGTAAAATAATATATTGTATTGATCTCCCAAAGGCAAAAAACTCCTGTACAACAGGTTGCTGTACACAAGGTATATACAAGGCTACTCACTTTACAATAT
The DNA here is from genome assembly GCF_000365185.1 of Nelumbo nucifera. The sequence goes on from NW_010729141.1 coordinate 1,449,802, forward strand.
AGAACCAGCCCATAACTGTTTACAAAAAGGTTCTCAAAATATGAAAAAAAAAGGTGTTAGTATCTCTTCCTCTAAACAGCTTGTGACATGCCAACCAAGAGAACACCTTCCCCATGATTCTGTTAGTTACTACTTCTGTACTTGCTTTGTTTGCAAAAATCCCAATAATCCCTTCTTTCTGTAATGACCAAAACACAGTTGCAGGTAATTGCTCCCCATGCTATTTCCCATGTTTACTCAAATCTCTCAAATGCCAACACTTTAAAACTGGAGCTTGGAAGCAGTTTCTAGTTGCAAAAAGCTCTGCCATATACTGTAGAATCAAGTGGTTAACTGTCTTCAGATTTTCATCACAGAGAACAAAGTTTGTGTTGGCAACAGTGCCAGAGCTGGATCTTAAGCTGAGTTAGGTTTTGACACCAACTTTCTGCATTTGTCTGAGAAACTTGTTTAATGAACATAATCATTGATCACAATTAATTCAACCATATGCGAAAAAGGTGAAGAGAAAAAATAAAAAGGGGAAGAATAGGGACGAAGTCAGCAATCATGGGGTGATAACAACAATATGTTGCTTAAACAGATGTCAAGATAGAAAAGCATATACTGCTCATTCTAAAGATAAAGCAGGTCAAATGCAGAATCAGCAGCAGAAACACAAAGTTTGCCTTGTATCAAAGAAGATGTTTGCCTAGTAGTTATCATTGACAGAGTAAAATGGGAAACAAAAGATTAAACTGAAGAGAAAATAGATAAGATACTCATAATAGAAACACAAAGTTTCCCTTGTATTAAAGAAGATGTTTTCAATGATTTTTCGTGAAAAGACATTGTTTAGAGTGTAGTAGTTACCGTTGACAGAGTAAAATGAAAAACAGAAGATTAAACTGAAGAGGAAATTGATAATATACTCATGATAGAAAGCTGTCTAACAAGGAATTCAATTATGAAAATTCTATAAATTATTAATTTCTTTTTTACAGTACCTGGAGTCGCATGAGTAGATCTGAGCTATGCTTCTTCTCAAACCTAAGCTTTGTGAAATGATCACGAGCCTTCTCAACTTCCATAAGATGTTCTGGTGTTCTACTCTCAGGATCAAACTCCCAAACTTGCCTTCCAACATGGTTGTTCAGAGTACGAAGCCATGGACTTCCTCCTTCAGCAATCTTAAGCTTCCACATTATTGATCTAAAAACTGGATTCAAAGAACATAATGCCAATTATTTAGATTTTATTTTTAATCAATATCAAGTTAAAATTAATGGAAAATATCCTTTCAAGTACAAGTTAGCAAAACCAACAAAAAGAATTTGGATTTCAATAAAAAAGAAGCTTATAATTTAAAGAAAACATGAAGAAACCTATTAGAATTTAGCATCTCAATTGATTTAACCTTGATTTTGAATTTGAATTGAAATCTATTAGTATTTTAAACAAACCTGCCAGTAGCAGCAATGACTTCACCTACATTAGTTTGGTTTACCTTCAAAATTACAAGTTTATGTAGACTTATCACATAAGGTGATCTTCCTCATAGTTTTATTGAGAAAATAGCGCATGAAGCAAGAAAGGAGAGACAAATAAATCAAAGGCCTTGTTTTACCAATTCATGGATGACCATACATATCGCTTTCAGTCATGTTATTTTATCTAAAGCCATATCATTTGATAAATCATAACTTATCAATATTTTCTCATCACTTGAACCCATGTCCTGTTCAGCCATCCCAATGTCCTTTACAGCTTTCAATCACAAAGCACATTATAAGTACATATCAATTTCATTCATCCTATTAAAATCATATGGACCACATCATCTTAAATCACTTTGGTACCTTGTGTAACATTAAATAGAGGGGACTTAGTTGATCTGAAGCACCTTTCGCCCATCAATCTTAATTATTATATCATAACTGTTGTTTCCTATCTACATGTAATGTGTATTAGGTGAGTTCATTGTAAAAATGATTTAAAACTACTCTCAACAGATCTAGAATTTGACCTTTCTTTAGAAAACAAATATGCATGCATACTAGCTAACGATTTGTCAGTCCTGGGAGTATCACAACATTTGACTCTGTAGCTATCTACCATCAACTTATGATAAATGTTTCTTGACATCCTAGTTAAATGACATTATTTTATGTTATCTATCATGACTAGAGTACCCATCCATGTGGTTTTCTGGAACTATCAAATGTTTGCACTTTTCTAGATTTGGAAATGATGTTCTGTTTCCACCTGTGGCTTTACCATGGACAGCTTAGTAACTGAAAACTATTATTTCGGGTAATACCATCTTCTACTCCAAAATCAAGCCAAAACCTGGATGAGAAAAAGTTTATACCAGGAAAAGTTATGTCCTTGACTGCTTGAGTTACTCATACATGCCAGCAAATAGATTTGATACACAATTCTTTCTTGAAGAAAAAAGGGCGAGATTAAGAAAAAAGGGGACACACATTCCCCCATCCCATAATCTATAACACCCCTGAATTCTAGTGCATCCAGAATTATAACTCCAATCAAACACCCTCTAGTGATTCTGTAAAAGAACATCTTTGTAAAGCATCTAATGTTTCCCTTGATTTATAAAGCATTCCAACTTGATGTTTAAAGGTCACACAGCCATCCAATTCATTATCCAAATCGTGGAAGATAAATGAGTAGAAAACAACTAACCAGAGAAATAATAGCCCAATCTTCCTTGAGTTCCCCCAAGTGAAAGGAAAAATCTGGACACTTGCCCATAAACTATGAAGTATACTAAGATCCTCTTAATGGCTTTCTTGGAGATAATTTCTTATATAACAGATTGTTTGTAAACCTATGAAATAGAGAGGCATATATTGACTTAATTGTTCATGTAAAAAGGCCTAAGGCATTTGAAATTTTTAATTCGCCAATGCCAATGGTTCAATCACATAATCCATGTGGAAGTGTACCGTCTTACACTTTTATATCCTAGATTGTGATATCAAACCGTGGAACGTTGAAGTGGTCAGGGCCCTATTTGGCAGGTGCAACAAGTAGTCTAAGGTCTCAGAGGATATCTCCGTGTTTCTTAATTTCTTATTTCACAGCCCAAAATAATTAAATAACACAAATGGGGACATTCTTTTTCTTTTAGACAATCAAAATGTGAACATGAGAATCGGAAAATTAGCCTGCTGATAGCAAACTTCCATGGGGAAATTGAGAAGTTTCCCCAAGCCTCAATTTTTCCCAACTGTCAACAGTCCAATAAGGTCTCTAGCATTTGATATGGCAATTATATACTATTTCAGATTGCATAGCAATACTTGTGCTGGGCTTCAGTTTGGCACCAAATCAAGCTTGCAGACATCCACTTACAGATTCCAAATAAATTATTTCCAAAACTTCTCTGTTGAACAACATTTTCTTGCTCCGTCATAAACAATCAGATACTTTATTACCCCTCGAGTTGTACAGTACAATTCACAGCGAATTAAAACTATTTCCATCCAACTGATTATTCTCTTCTAATCCACATAGTTCAAACCTCAAACTAACAACATACTTAACCACATTTCTCATCAACAGAAGCATTCAATCAAAAAGGAAAAAGATAAAGAAAAGAAGAAACGTGATCAATGTGTCCATAGCCGGCATTAACTGACGTATCTAAAAAAATTGGGATAAAAAAAAAAAAAAACGAACAGAGGAATTCAAGAAATTAGAGATTCTGTATAGAGGTCGAAGAACCTGGAGAAGATGAAGAGAGAAGCTGAGTGATATTCTTGAAGATCAGAGCTCCCTAGGGATCACTGGAACTGGACCTTCAGAGGCACCAGCATAGTAGTAGATTGTATCATGTCAATTGCTAGTCGATCGATGTTTACAGTTGCTGGGCGTTTTATTCAATGGAACGCACCTGAAATCATCCATGGTTGCACGGAGAGTGCTGAACTAATTAAGATATGCCACGTAATTTAGAAAATGTGGGGATCATGTGTACGTTGTGGAACGAGTGTCACACACCTGGCATGGGATCGAGATTCCAATGGTGGTCCAGTCTCCCATGTTTGGGGTAATCCAGTAGTGTGCTCTCAGTAGGATTAGGCTGGGTTTAAGCTGTCTCTCATGTTAGTCTGATCAATTTGTCTACACTCTCTTCTAGATTCTAGAACGGTAGTCAAGATTGAAGAAATGAGTCAAATAACCTGTTTCAACGTCACTCCACCCACATCAGATTGTGGATTCAGTGCCCGTCAGGGACGGCTTTCAGTTTCAGATAGTGGCTTCTGGCTTTTAAAGAGGTGGACCCTGACTAAGCTGTCATGATCATGCTTATTTGGGCTATTCAGATTTTCCACCATGTATGGCTTATGGGCTATCTATGTGAGAACCAACCTTGGACAGGTAGAAGCCACTCCCCTTCAGCGGTTCAGCCCTCTCAAATAAGCATCGAAACAATTGTAGTTCACTAAAGATAGAAGCTTCTTTAGGCTGTGTTTGGGATTTCTTATTGCTTAAATAAGTGCAGCTTATGAGTTGGTGAAAAAGTGCATTCAAAACGGGGTAGTATAGGCATTTTGATAATTATGTGACACTAGCTGTGGCAGCTCAATACATGCCAAAAACGCAATAAGCACTTTTTAAACATGTACTTATAAAAAAAGGCTAAATACTGGATTTCTTCAAACTGGCTCATTCTCTTGAAAAAGCACTTATTGGTAAAATAAGCACTTTACCAAAAACCTACAAGTGTTATTTCATGTTGACCTTACATTAAATAAGAACTTAGAAGAAGCACACGCAAACAGCGGCTTAGTGGCTAAGCATGTCAATCAAAGCTTTAGCCTCCTAAACGAGCCTTCAATCTATTGTTTAATTTAATGAATCGCACCAAATGCGGCTACGTCTGCCTTCTCATTTGTGTGAGGAAATACATTGCATAATCCATTAAACCTTATTATTTCAAGTCATTAAATATTAAGTACAAATTTAAAATTTAAATGTCTCCAAGATTTAAATATCTTTCCAATACATTAATTGTAATTTTAAATCATTAAAAAGATTTAGGAAAAACTATCAAAAGGCTGAAAATTCAATTTCTTATGACCAAAAACAATATAGTACAAAAAATTCATTGCACTAATTTTCCCTATTTCTGAATTTATATCCACTAAGTTCTAGATAGAACAAATTAATCCAATTCTAAAATTACACCCATTTAAGTTCCAAATCTCTTGATACAATACAAGTTCTAGCAACTTGGACAAAGCCAAGGTGGAAGGATGGAGTGCACCGAGAGGATCTGTAAGCAAATAGAAAGTCAGAGGCCCGAGGATAAGGTCCCTAGGAAAGGTACTCTGACACTTAAATCAGTAATAAGATGATAAAGTCAATCGGGCCAAGCCATTAAGGACAAGCTGGTCCTAGTCGAGGAAGAAGCATGAGAGTTAAGAGAGTAAGAGAGTGAGAGAAGTAAAAGATGGCAAACCTTAAGGGAAATGCCTTTAAATAGCCGTGTGTTCATATTGTATTCAAACATGCTCCTTACGGGGTTGTTGGGATAAGGCAACTCATCGAGGTCTTTAGAAGGCTCCTCCTTCCCTGAAGTAGGGGGCCTTATCTTTGGGAGGCGGTGACACTTATCCGTGAGGAATTCTGCTTCTCTTCCAAGATCTCTAGCAACGTGATTATCCATGCTTCTTGGTGGGTAGCACTCTAATGTGGTCCGAGGACATCGGCCACAAAGGCACCCACGTAACAGTTTTGACTAGCTAAGGCACTACCCAAATACCAGTCCCCCAGTTCCAAAGTCAAGGAGTAAGGTGCTCAATGGAATAGAAGAGCTCCTGTAGTGCTTGATTGAGAAACTTAGTAGATTTTTTGGTTAGTCAAACCAGGTTAGAGAACCGTTGTGCCGAATCAGGGGTACTTTACCATTGATTGTACAATCCATCGGTGGTGTCATTTCATCTTCCTGAACTTGCACACATGTAAAGTGCAACAATGCATCTGGACCATTCGTCGTGTTTGATTTGGGTCATTTGGCTGCTTTTATAAAAGGAGGGGAGTAAGCCATTTACTTTGTCATTTTAAGCAAGGAGTTCAATTGGTGCTTGATTAGACTTCGTCCTTGTTAAGTGCTTTAGGTGTTCTATNAATGGTCCAACTCCTTCCATATGGAGGTAAGAGCCGAATAATATGAGGACAAGCTACGGTTTCCCTGTTTACAGGTAGAGGACTCAGCTTGTAGTTGGTAAATCTTGGCATAATGCCTTTGCTCAGAATAGGTACTTCTGGCCTGTTCCCAGATCTCACTAGTGGTGTCTGCCCACATAAAATTCTTCACATCAGGTTCCATAGCTGCAAGGAGCCATGACATCACCATACTGTTTTCTTGGTCCCACCTATCATGTTCAGTTGTATCGCCCTTAGGTTCTTTCACCCTTCCATTGATGTAACCGGCCTTACCCCTTGCTGTTACATAGAGTTTTACACTCTTAGCCCACTCCAGGTAGTTCAGACCATTCAAGGAGGTGATTGGCATGGGAAAAACCATGGTTTCACCTCCCATACCTGCTGTGTTTGCGGGTTGAGGTCAGTTCCTGAATTGCCATTGAAAATTACAACCAACCAGTCCAAATGCCACCTAACAGCACAGCCGCCACAACTGGAATGTGGCAACTCAGGGTTTACTCCTAGAATGAGAGCAACAAGCTATGGAATATTACTGAGAGCACAAGAACTGTTGAGAATGAGAGACAGTCATCGGTTCAGTCACTACAACGTCCAAACAGAACAATAAATAGTCCAGTCATCGGTTCAGCACCACCAATACAGACCTTACTGTCAGTCCGAATGTGGCTCCCCCACTCTAACCATCCAATTATTCAAACTAGTAATCATATAATCAAGGCCTAAGCCCTATGCACCATTGGATAAAGAATACTGAGATAAACTGAAACAAAACCACATCTGTTCAACACTAGATCAGAACCTGCTAGGGTTTCATTGCACCATCAACACCCTCCTTCAATTAGGGTTTCAGCAGACCAACACCATCCCACGGCCAGACACAGCTAGGGTTTTCAGCAACTGTCGCATGGAGCCACTAGGGTTTCAGCAGAAGTACAGCCGCAGGACTTACTAGGGTTTCTGCAAGCACAGTCGCCAGAGAAAGTTGAAAAACACAAGCCGCCGCTAGGGTTTTTTTCCTTTTTCCTTCTGAAACAAAAGTAGCCACGTCCAATCCCCTTTGGAAAGACTGATGCTAGGATCATAGGTCTTCTCTAGCCCAGAAATTCCGCTCTGATACCATGTAGTTTCTTGTGATGATTGAGAGAGAGAGAGAGGTACGGATGATAGAAAGAAAAGCCAAAAAACACAGTACTGGCAGCCGCCAGTTTTCTATTTATATTAATCTTTATAACAAAGGCAAAATTACAAGTATGCCCCTGGCGGCATATCCTAGGATAAGAACAATAAGAAAAGAAAGAAAGAAAGGACTAGAACTGAAACTGTCCCACTAACATCAGTTACAAGGAACACTCAAGCCTTTCAACAGAAACCAATTACACCCAACAAACACCTTGACTGGACCGTGTGGCACTTACTCACTGGCGCAAGTAGAGTCAGCTTGTCCCTTGCCCAAAATTGACCTTCTTCAAATACTGGACAACACATGTGCACAATGGCTCCCACTAACCAAGCACACTAAGCACCACACTCCCATGCACACCACAATGCACACAATATTGGGGAAGGAATACCTGTATTATTCAGTAACAATACAAAGTATAATGGAGAAGCATTCAAGATCGAAGGCTTTAAAAGGCGTGGGAGGCATATGCCTGGAGCCACACCTCCAGGAAAGGTGCCCTCGAAACACCTAAAGCACATGCTGGAGATGTTGATGCCTTTGAGGCATATGCCTCAATGCCTCAAATGCCTTTTGGATGAAGCGTACACATCATGCATGCCTCATACAAAAAGAATGAAAAGAAAAGGCAAGGGGAGGGAAGAGAAAAGAAAGAAAGAAAGAGAAGGAAAAAAGAAAAAGGAATGAGAAGGGAAGCGAAAGAAAGTATAGGCTGGGGTGCTTTGCTCCCCAAGCCCCCACCCCACACCTTTCTAATGCACCCTAATCTGGTCTTTTGTGTAGGGGGCTCTTAATGGAAGACATCTTTTATCAAAAAGAAACCAGAAAATCAAGATGAGATCCTCCTCCTCCTCTTCTTCCTCCCCATACTCCTCCTTTGAGGAGGCTTACACATCTTTGTGCTTGGGAGGCTTACGCCTCTTGCATTCACCTCATGCTTCCAGGAAGTGCAGCGCCTTGTTTCATGCCTCCACATTTTAAAACATTGGATACAAATGAAGGAGGTGACTCCCATATATACGACATTACAACTCCACCTCCATACAAAAACACACTAGAAATTCTCCCCTATTGAACAGTCAAGATACCTATCTAGACTCTTCCACACAGACAAGTATTCAAGTATGTAGAAGAATGTTCTAGAGCAAATCCAAAACATTCTAGGCTTCACTAGCCCAAGAATGCCCTGGCCCCTGGATGAACCCACACTTTTCTAGAAGGCTCCACCATGATCCAGCCCAGTCTGGTCCCCTGAAAACATTCTAGAACGCCCAGGAAAGCCCTGCCCTTGCCTAGAATCTTCATGAAATGCCCAATTAACCTGTCACCACATGACGTGGAGCTAGCTTGAAGAGAGAGTGTTGGCTGTCTTGGTTATTTTTCGGTTTTATTGTTATACTGGTGAAAGAGGTAATTTAGGTTTTGTTTGATACTATTGCTGTTTCTACCTAAAACATTTTGAGTTAATCAATACAAATTGGTCAGAGGCATGTTTCGTCATATCACATATGACAGTTACTTTGTATAAACTGATTAGAATCCACAGCCTCCGACACATGCACTTTTAAGGTATGCCCATTTCAACTATAAACAGCCTCAAATAACAGTTATACTTTAAACAGAACAGGACTAACATATTTTGATCACTATACACAAACACACACACACACACACATAAAGGGGCACATGTCTATATAATCTTCTCAATTCTCTTCTTTTTCTTCTCCTCTTCTACTTCTCATTTCAATTATTTTATAATTTTTTCTCTTATTTTTTTATTTTTCTCTTCTTGAATCTAATCTGGTTTATTACTCAAACAACAAGATGAATCACCACTTTTTTTACCAATATCAGAGTTGGGTCTTTATTTATTTATTTGAGAAAGGTAAAATAATATATTGTATTGATCTCCCAAAGGCAAAAAACTCCTGTACAACAGGTTGCTGTACACAAGGTATATACAAGGCTACTCACTTTACAATATAGAACCAGCCCATAACTGTTTACAAAAAGGTTCTCAAAATATGAAAAAAAAAGGTGTTAGTATCTCTTCCTCTAAACAGCTTGTGACATGCCAACCAAGAGAACACCTTCCCCATGATTCTGTTAGTTACTACTTCTGTACTTGCTTTGTTTGCAAAAATCCCAATAATCCCTTCTTTCTGTAATGACCAAAACACAGTTGCAGGTAATTGCTCCCCATGCTATTTCCCATGTTTACTCAAATCTCTCAAATGCCAACACTTTAAAACTGGAGCTTGGAAGCAGTTTCTAGTTGCAAAAAGCTCTGCCATATACTGTAGAATCAAGTGGTTAACTGTCTTCAGATTTTCATCACAGAGAACAAAGTTTGTGTTGGCAACAGTGCCAGAGCTGGATCTTAAGCTGAGTTAGGTTTTGACACCAACTTTCTGCATTTGTCTGAGAAACTTGTTTAATGAACATAATCATTGATCACAATTAATTCAACCATATGCGAAAAAGGTGAAGAGAAAAAATAAAAAGGGGAAGAATAGGGACGAAGTCAGCAATCATGGGGTGATAACAACAATATGTTGCTTAAACAGATGTCAAGATAGAAAAGCATATACTGCTCATTCTAAAGATAAAGCAGGTCAAATGCAGAATCAGCAGCAGAAACACAAAGTTTGCCTTGTATCAAAGAAGATGTTTGCCTAGTAGTTATCATTGACAGAGTAAAATGGGAAACAAAAGATTAAACTGAAGAGAAAATAGATAAGATACTCATAATAGAAACACAAAGTTTCCCTTGTATTAAAGAAGATGTTTTCAATGATTTTTCGTGAAAAGACATTGTTTAGAGTGTAGTAGTTACCGTTGACAGAGTAAAATGAAAAACAGAAGATTAAACTGAAGAGGAAATTGATAATATACTCATGATAGAAAGCTGTCTAACAAGGAATTCAATTATGAAAATTCTATAAATTATTAATTTCTTTTTTACAGTACCTGGAGTCGCATGAGTAGATCTGAGCTATGCTTCTTCTCAAACCTAAGCTTTGTGAAATGATCACGAGCCTTCTCAACTTCCATAAGATGTTCTGGTGTTCTACTCTCAGGATCAAACTCCCAAACTTGCCTTCCAACATGGTTGTTCAGAGTACGAAGCCATGGACTTCCTCCTTCAGCAATCTTAAGCTTCCACATTATTGATCTAAAAACTGGATTCAAAGAACATAATGCCAATTATTTAGATTTTATTTTTAATCAATATCAAGTTAAAATTAATGGAAAATATCCTTTCAAGTACAAGTTAGCAAAACCAACAAAAAGAATTTGGATTTCAATAAAAAAGAAGCTTATAATTTAAAGAAAACATGAAGAAACCTATTAGAATTTAGCATCTCAATTGATTTAACCTTGATTTTGAATTTGAATTGAAATCTATTAGTATTTTAAACAAACCTGCCAGTAGCAGCAATGACTTCACCTACATTAGTTTGGTTTACCTTCAAAATTACAAGTTTATGTAGACTTATCACATAAGGTGATCTTCCTCATAGTTTTATTGAGAAAATAGCGCATGAAGCAAGAAAGGAGAGACAAATAAATCAAAGGCCTTGTTTTACCAATTCATGGATGACCATACATATCGCTTTCAGTCATGTTATTTTATCTAAAGCCATATCATTTGATAAATCATAACTTATCAATATTTTCTCATCACTTGAACCCATGTCCTGTTCAGCCATCCCAATGTCCTTTACAGCTTTCAATCACAAAGCACATTATAAGTACATATCAATTTCATTCATCCTATTAAAATCATATGGACCACATCATCTTAAATCACTTTGGTACCTTGTGTAACATTAAATAGAGGGGACTTAGTTGATCTGAAGCACCTTTCGCCCATCAATCTTAATTATTATATCATAACTGTTGTTTCCTATCTACATGTAATGTGTATTAGGTGAGTTCATTGTAAAAATGATTTAAAACTACTCTCAACAGATCTAGAATTTGACCTTTCTTTAGAAAACAAATATGCATGCATACTAGCTAACGATTTGTCAGTCCTGGGAGTATCACAACATTTGACTCTGTAGCTATCTACCATCAACTTATGATAAATGTTTCTTGACATCCTAGTTAAATGACATTATTTTATGTTATCTATCATGACTAGAGTACCCATCCATGTGGTTTTCTGGAACTATCAAATGTTTGCACTTTTCTAGATTTGGAAATGATGTTCTGTTTCCACCTGTGGCTTTACCATGGACAGCTTAGTAACTGAAAACTATTATTTCGGGTAATACCATCTTCTACTCCAAAATCAAGCCAAAACCTGGATGAGAAAAAGTTTATACCAGGAAAAGTTATGTCCTTGACTGCTTGAGTTACTCATACATGCCAGCAAATAGATTTGATACACAATTCTTTCTTGAAGAAAAAAGGGCGAGATTAAGAAAAAAGGGGACACACATTCCCCCATCCCATAATCTATAACACCCCTGAATTCTAGTGCATCCAGAATTATAACTCCAATCAAACACCCTCTAGTGATTCTGTAAAAGAACATCTTTGTAAAGCATCTAATGTTTCCCTTGATTTATAAAGCATTCCAACTTGATGTTTAAAGGTCACACAGCCATCCAATTCATTATCCAAATCGTGGAAGATAAATGAGTAGAAAACAACTAACCAGAGAAATAATAGCCCAATCTTCCTTGAGTTCCCCCAAGTGAAAGGAAAAATCTGGACACTTGCCCATAAACTATGAAGTATACTAAGATCCTCTTAATGGCTTTCTTGGAGATAATTTCTTATATAACAGATTGTTTGTAAACCTATGAAATAGAGAGGCATATATTGACTTAATTGTTCATGTAAAAAGGCCTAAGGCATTTGAAATTTTTAATTCGCCAATGCCAATGGTTCAATCACATAATCCATGTGGAAGTGTACCGTCTTACACTTTTATATCCTAGATTGTGATATCAAACCGTGGAACGTTGAAGTGGTCAGGGCCCTATTTGGCAGGTGCAACAAGTAGTCTAAGGTCTCAGAGGATATCTCCGTGTTTCTTAATTTCTTATTTCACAGCCCAAAATAATTAAATAACACAAATGGGGACATTCTTTTTCTTTTAGACAATCAAAATGTGAACATGAGAATCGGAAAATTAGCCTGCTGATAGCAAACTTCCATGGGGAAATTGAGAAGTTTCCCCAAGCCTCAATTTTTCCCAACTGTCAACAGTCCAATAAGGTCTCTAGCATTTGATATGGCAATTATATACTATTTCAGATTGCATAGCAATACTTGTGCTGGGCTTCAGTTTGGCACCAAATCAAGCTTGCAGACATCCACTTACAGATTCCAAATAAATTATTTCCAAAACTTCTCTGTTGAACAACATTTTCTTGCTCCGTCATAAACAATCAGATACTTTATTACCCCTCGAGTTGTACAGTACAATTCACAGCGAATTAAAACTATTTCCATCCAACTGATTATTCTCTTCTAATCCACATAGTTCAAACCTCAAACTAACAACATACTTAACCACATTTCTCATCAACAGAAGCATTCAATCAAAAAGGAAAAAGATAAAGAAAAGAAGAAACGTGATCAATGTGTCCATAGCCGGCATTAACTGACGTATCTAAAAAAATTGGGATAAAAAAAAAAAAAAACGAACAGAGGAATTCAAGAAATTAGAGATTCTGTATAGAGGTCGAAGAACCTGGAGAAGATGAAGAGAGAAGCTGAGTGATATTCTTGAAGATCAGAGCTCCCTAGGGATCACTGGAACTGGACCTTCAGAGGCACCAGCATAGTAGTAGATTGTATCATGTCAATTGCTAGTCGATCGATGTTTACAGTTGCTGGGCGTTTTATTCAATGGAACGCACCTGAAATCATCCATGGTTGCACGGAGAGTGCTGAACTAATTAAGATATGCCACGTAATTTAGAAAATGTGGGGATCATGTGTACGTTGTGGAACGAGTGTCACACACCTGGCATGGGATCGAGATTCCAATGGTGGTCCAGTCTCCCATGTTTGGGGTAATCCAGTAGTGTGCTCTCAGTAGGATTAGGCTGGGTTTAAGCTGTCTCTCATGTTAGTCTGATCAATTTGTCTACACTCTCTTCTAGATTCTAGAACGGTAGTCAAGATTGAAGAAATGAGTCAAATAACCTGTTTCAACGTCACTCCACCCACATCAGATTGTGGATTCAGTGCCCGTCAGGGACGGCTTTCAGTTTCAGATAGTGGCTTCTGGCTTTTAAAGAGGTGGACCCTGACTAAGCTGTCATGATCATGCTTATTTGGGCTATTCAGATTTTCCACCATGTATGGCTTATGGGCTATCTATGTGAGAACCAACCTTGGACAGGTAGAAGCCACTCCCCTTCAGCGGTTCAGCCCTCTCAAATAAGCATCGAAACAATTGTAGTTCACTAAAGATAGAAGCTTCTTTAGGCTGTGTTTGGGATTTCTTATTGCTTAAATAAGTGCAGCTTATGAGTTGGTGAAAAAGTGCATTCAAAACGGGGTAGTATAGGCATTTTGATAATTATGTGACACTAGCTGTGGCAGCTCAATACATGCCAAAAACGCAATAAGCACTTTTTAAACATGTACTTATAAAAAAAGGCTAAATACTGGATTTCTTCAAACTGGCTCATTCTCTTGAAAAAGCACTTATTGGTAAAATAAGCACTTTACCAAAAACCTACAAGTGTTATTTCATGTTGACCTTACATTAAATAAGAACTTAGAAGAAGCACACGCAAACAGCGGCTTAGTGGCTAAGCATGTCAATCAAAGCTTTAGCCTCCTAAACGAGCCTTCAATCTATTGTTTAATTTAATGAATCGCACCAAATGCGGCTACGTCTGCCTTCTCATTTGTGTGAGGAAATACATTGCATAATCCATTAAACCTTATTATTTCAAGTCATTAAATATTAAGTACAAATTTAAAATTTAAATGTCTCCAAGATTTAAATATCTTTCCAATACATTAATTGTAATTTTAAATCATTAAAAAGATTTAGGAAAAACTATCAAAAGGCTGAAAATTCAATTTCTTATGACCAAAAACAATATAGTACAAAAAATTCATTGCACTAATTTTCCCTATTTCTGAATTTATATCCACTAAGTTCTAGATAGAACAAATTAATCCAATTCTAAAATTACACCCATTTAAGTTCCAAATCTCTTGATACAATACAAGTTCTAGCAACTTGGACAAAGCCAAGGTGGAAGGATGGAGTGCACCGAGAGGATCTGTAAGCAAATAGAAAGTCAGAGGCCCGAGGATAAGGTCCCTAGGAAAGGTACTCTGACACTTAAATCAGTAATAAGATGATAAAGTCAATCGGGCCAAGCCATTAAGGACAAGCTGGTCCTAGTCGAGGAAGAAGCATGAGAGTTAAGAGAGTAAGAGAGTGAGAGAAGTAAAAGATGGCAAACCTTAAGGGAAATGCCTTTAAATAGCCGTGTGTTCATATTGTATTCAAACATGCTCCTTACGGGGTTGTTGGGATAAGGCAACTCATCGAGGTCTTTAGAAGGCTCCTCCTTCCCTGAAGTAGGGGGCCTTATCTTTGGGAGGCGGTGACACTTATCCGTGAGGAATTCTGCTTCTCTTCCAAGATCTCTAGCAACGTGATTATCCATGCTTCTTGGTGGGTAGCACTCTAATGTGGTCCGAGGACATCGGCCACAAAGGCACCCACGTAACAGTTTTGACTAGCTAAGGCACTACCCAAATACCAGTCCCCCAGTTCCAAAGTCAAGGAGTAAGGTGCTCAATGGAATAGAAGAGCTCCTGTAGTGCTTGATTGAGAAACTTAGTAGATTTTTTGGTTAGTCAAACCAGGTTAGAGAACCGTTGTGCCGAATCAGGGGTACTTTACCATTGATTGTACAATCCATCGGTGGTGTCATTTCATCTTCCTGAACTTGCACACATGTAAAGTGCAACAATGCATCTGGACCATTCGTCGTGTTTGATTTGGGTCATTTGGCTGCTTTTATAAAAGGAGGGGAGTAAGCCATTTACTTTGTCATTTTAAGCAAGGAGTTCAATTGGTGCTTGATTAGACTTCGTCCTTGTTAAGTGCTTTAGGTGTTCTATGTTTTTTTTTTTTTTTTTTTACTTTGGAAAGATGTCTTCCACCTTGTCCTTTCCTTCCTTTTCTTTGTTGAGGTTAGGTCCCCTGAGACCAATGTGGTTGTTGAGGTCGACAAGGAGCTAGGTTGTGAAGCCACGGCGAGGCCAAGGAGGCCAAAGTCATGAAGACTGATGAGGCCGAAGTTGAAATTCCATTGCAAGAGGAAGAAGAGTTGGGCAATTCTTTGAGGTTTGGAAAATGTTTCGCTTCAGCCCCTTGTAGGTTGTTGGTCGAAGACATGGCTTGGATAAGGGAGGCATATAGAATTCCTAAGAAATTTAAGCTGAGGTGTCTAGAGATAGGTGATAGGTGAGAGGGCAACATTGGTTCAGTTAAGCAAGATAAGTGAGAGGGCAACTCCTGAGGAGTTTGAGATCAATCTAATTACGGGCCTGAGGTTTCCACTAGATTGGAGCATCATGACCGTGTTGAAGTGACACCGCATCCAAGTCGTCTAACTGATGTCAAACTCCTTCTGATACTTAGTTGGACTCCTGTTCTATTATACTATTCATGACATTAAGATCACCCTATTGATGTTCAAGTACTTCCTTCACTTGAAAAAACACCAATAGGGCTATTACTACCTATTAACCTGGTCGAATGCCAAGGTGCTTTTTGGAGCCCTTTCCTTAGTTAAACACTGGAATGCGGGCTTCTTCTTTGTTAAGCATCAGGATGGTTGATCATTTCCTTCTGAGTTGGTTGTCCCAAGGACAAAAGAGAGGGCCCTAACTGAAGCCAAGCTATCGAAGGAGGAAGTGATGGCCTTAAGGCGAATTGTGAGGGTTCATGTTTAGGAGTACACCTTGTCCGACATGCTAATTCAAATTAGGTTGTTGCGGCCCCCAACTAGTTGTTTCTGGCTTAGCATGGCTTTGCACTCACTCTTTGGCTTCCTATCAAGTGTTGATTATTTCTCTTTTATGCCTTGTAGATACAGATATGGCTAATAGCAATGAGGAGAGAATGAAGCATTTCCAAGATGCGACTGAGAGGAAGGTGATGGTTGATGCACGTTGGTAGTGACACTCAACAGAGGGTTCTCCTCAGCAATCATTTACAGTTAACTCCTCGGAGGAGTCTTGAGGGGCAAGTCGTGGTTGAAGGGAGAGAAGAGGTTGGTGTCTACTCACTGACTTGGAATGTTTGTCCTAATGACACCTTGGAAACGGAGGGTGTGGCTAAATAGCTTGCTTAGGGCATTAGCCATCAGAGATAGCCACACAAGTAGGTTTCTGGAGAGTTTGGCCATGCACTAGACCATCACAATAAGTTTTCTTTATTTTTTTTTTACATCTTACTTTCTACAGCTATATGCTCGGGCGTTGGTCTAGTTGACCACATGCGAGGCCTTCGCCAAATGGCCGAGGCGAGAGGTTGAGAACATGTAGATGAAGGCGGAACTTGTCGAGGTGAAAAAGGCCCTGGAAGACAAGGAGGATGGCCTTAAGAAGTTGATGAGTCAGGTCCATGACCTAAAGGAGGTGAGGGAGAAGACAAAGAAGGTTACAAAGGAGGCAGATGTGAGAGTGGCTCAGGAAAAGGAAGAGGTCATTGCCAAGCACAAGGCTTCGAAGGTTTTTCTTATAGAATTAGATGACTATGCTATTGAATTTTAGCAAGGCGGCTTCGAATGATACAAGAGGAAGGTCATGCAATTATTCTCCAAGATCACTTCCATGGTGGATGAGTTTGGCTATTCAACCTCGAGGAAGCCAATTGGTCGGGGCTATTGTGCTACTAGAGACCCAAGAATGCACCAAAGACCCTCCATTGAGGATTGAAATCTGCTGAAGTGTCTCTGTTTTGTTTTATAATGTTGGTTTTTGTATAGCTTTGGATGTCGATCTCAAATACTTGTAAAAAATCTCTTATTGAATGAAATGCTCTCTGTTTTGCTCCAATCTTCCACCATGCTTTGTAGTTTTTTCTTGGCCTCAATCTTCGACTGGCTAAGGTCTCTGACATGATGGCTTTGATTTGTCTAGGCTTGCAACATGGCCTTGGTCTTTGGCTGGCTGAGGTCTTTGATGTGATGGCTTTGATTTTCTTGGACGTGCAACGTGGCCTCAGTCTTCAGATGGCCAAGGTCTCTAGCGCGATAGCTTTAATTTGCTTGGGCTTGCAATGTGGCCTCGATCTTCGACTAGTTGAGGCCTCTAACTTGATGGCTTTGATTTGCTTGGACTTGTAACATAGCCTTGGTCTTCAGTTGGCCAAGGTCTCTAACTTGATGGATCAAATAGCACCCAAGCTTAGTTAGATGAGGCACTTTGAAGATTCTAGGTTTCTTAGGGGGTTCAGTGGTGCCTAGTCATCTTAGAACTAATCGGTGACTCCTTAATGGGTCAACCAAAGTGCTCGACTAACTCTTCACTAAATGCCAAATCGAGGGACTTTCCATGGGTCCTCATCTCCTTGAGGCCATTATGACACCATGGATCAGTCTCCACTATTTGTCCTCAAGCCATGAGTGGTAGGAATACCATTCCCACTTCACCTAGTCCATGCTAGGAATCCCACGTGCCTGTGCTTGGCCATTAGGGCCTGCTCGAGTCACCATGGAGGGCACTTGATGTATGTAGTGTGGCGAACACATTTCAGTAGTGCGGATATATCTTGTCAAGGATCACTTTTTATTGCTAAAAAATCGGTTATAAGGAGTTCAATTGGTTTTGGTAGTAGTTGCCCTACAGAGGGGCTCTCCCTCCAAATGTTGCCCTGCTTAAGATGATAGTGATGACTCCAATTAAAGGTTGGCCCTGGTCATCAGGCACATTAGCTTGGCCTAAATTATCTTTGTCCAGAGCTCGATGGTCATCCATGGAGCCCCCAAGGTATCCTCTTCAGACGAGGTCCTCTATGTGGTTGCAGAGGTCCCAATAGTCTTCAATGTCATGGCCATGGTCTCAAAGAGACTCATAGTACTTGTCCATAGTCCTTTTTGCTTAAGACTTCAACTTCTTTAACCATCGGATGAACCAACAGTCATGAATATGAATCAACAACCTGATCTATTTCGAGCTAAGTGGGGTGAAATTTTGGAATGTTGGAAGTGGAGTCATCGGCCTACGATCTATGTGGTAGTTTGACCTCTTTTGGTCATGGGAGTCCTTGCCATCATCTTTTCCCTTACGCTTTTGATCGTGCCAACTTTCCTCTTCTTTCCTGCATTGTGCCTGAGCTTCCTCAGCATTGATGTATTTTTGCGTGTGTACTTTGAGTTTAGTTAATCCAGTAGAGGCTTCTTTTGCATCGAGAAGTTGAATCTAAATGTCCACAAACCGTTCATTATGGAGGCCACAACCATGGATTGGTTCAATCTCTGAACTGGGATGGACTTGGCATTGAACCACACCAAGTATTCGCGTAGGGACTTGCCCTCTTTTTGTCGGATCTGCATAAGGCTAGTTGAGGTCTTCTAGTGCTAATGGTTGTTCATGAAATGTGCTAAAAATTTTTCCTCAAAGTGATCCCAAGTAGCTATTGACCAGGGCAGGAGTATGACATACCACTGTTGAGCCACACCCTAGAGAGTGAATGCAAAGGCCTTGCACATATGGCCTCGGAAGTGTCATAGAAGAGCATGATGGCTTTGAACCCTTATAGGTGATTAAAGGGGTTTGAGGCACCATTGTACTTTTCAAATTGTGGGGGTCACCATCCTATTAAGGGTAGTTCGTCCATGATCTCTTATGAGAAAACTAGTTGCTTTGAGGGACAAGCTTTCGTGGTGGATTTGCTTTGGTTAACATGGCTTCACCAAAACTCATTCAACCGCTCCCGCATAATGGAACCGAGAGGGGGAGATCTGTAGTTATTGGCAATGTACTTGTGGTCTAAGGCATTTTTGACAAGAGCATGAACGCCAAAATGATGGGACCAAGAGTGAGTGGCATGGACTCGAATCTGAGTCTAAGACTCAAATTTATGAGATGGATGAGGTCATTCATGCTCAACCTTAGGCTTTAGAGGATCTATTGGGTGCGTTTTGGAGCCCTTAGCATGAGGATCAATTGCAATAGGCACCTATGGAGCAAGCAACTGTGTTGTCGGGGCATGTCATTGTTGCCCAACGCTATCATCATCACGATGAGGTGGTTGACTTTCTTCTGTAAGACGTTAAATTCTTTGAGGTTCACTCAATTTTCTTGTCGAGCCTCACAAGGAGGGGAGGTGCATCGAGAATGGGATCCTCAAGATGGGGATTGAGCACCAGAGTGGCTGGAGGTGTTTTTGGGATACATGATTGGTTTTAGTGCATGGGGAATTAAAAAAGAAGAAATTAAAAGCTTTTTGTGCCAATTCCCATAGGCAACGCCAATATGATGTAAAACAAATACGTAGTAGATAATCCTGCCAACTTGGACAAAGTTGAGGTAAAGAGACAGAGTTGTGCAACAAGAGGATCTCTAAGCAAATAGGAAGTTAGGTCTGAGGATGAGGTCTATGGGAAAGGTATTTTGGCGCTTAAGTTAGTAATAAGATGACAAAGTCAGTTGGACTGAACCGTTGAGGATGAACTGGTTTGAGTCAAGGAGGAGGCAAGAGAGCTAAGAGAGTAAGAGAGCGAGAGAGGTAAAACATGGCAAACATTAGGGAAGATGCCTTTAAATAGTTGTGTCTGTGTTGTATTTGGACATGCTTCTTGTGGGGTTGTAGGGATGAGGCCACCCATCGAGGTCTTTGGATGGCTTTGCCTTCCCCGATGGGGGCACTTATCTTTGGGAGGTGACACTTCTCCTTATGTGTGAGGGGTTGTGCTTCTCTTCCATATAATGTTAATATTGAATTAACATGAACCATTAGAATTTAAGAAATAAATACGTTTGGCAAAAAGGAAAGTAGAGAAGTTGGGCCAACTTGACACTAATTTAAGCCCAACCTGAACCCAATCCAACCCGATCCTAACTAAATCGAAGTTTTAGGGTTGGGGGTTTAACAACTTAGGTTGGGTTAAGATTGATTTCAACCCAACCTAACCGGGCCCGACTTGTACCCTTACATATTAGAAACACTAATTTATTTTTAAGAGAGTATTAACATGATTCCACGGTTGCCCAAAGGATGAAACTAGGTAATACAAGAGTTGTAGCCGTTTCTGGAACCAGGATTGGTTGACGTAGATGTAAAGAATGTCTTAGATGCCATGCCTATAACTATAGGGGTGTAAATGGATCGAATTCGAATCGGATAAGGCAATATCCGAATTTGAATCCGATTAGAAAATCAAATATCTGAATTCGATTCAACATCTGATAGATAGTAAAAAAATAATATACAAATTCTAATATGATTAAATATTCGAATATATTTGATTCGATTCGAATTTGATTAATTAATTATTTTAGATAATTAATACATATATAAAATAAATATTTTATTGATATAAAGTATATAAATATATAAATTATTTATATAACTTAAGTATTATATATAAATTATATAAAATATTTTATATATTATATATAAGAATTAAATAATTGGTTGAATTCAGATATTTATTGAATTGCATCAGGTCATATTTGAATTCAAATCCGATTAACTATTCGGAAAGAATAGGATATCCGAATTCGACCGATTATATATTCGAATTATCCAAATGCGATTTGATTATATCGAATATCAAATTCAAAATAGGATTTTTAAATAGCGTTGACACCCTATATAAATGTGATTAGATCTAAACAAAAAGAGCCTAAGCTCTAATATCATGAAAAAACATGGATGTGCAATTTTTGTCGTCATATGGGGCAGGTCAATGTCATCGTTTAATAATTAAAAAGGTCAATTTTAGGAAAGAAAATTTCATCTACTAATGGCACCCACCATAACTACTCGTATGGGATGATGGCCATTGGCCAACTAAGGAACTGTAGAAAAACTAGTAGGCTTTTATATTTCTTTTTCACTCAATTTCAACTTCTTTCTGAAGCCCTTATGATCCTAAAAGCAAATGGCCATGAAATTTCCATTCCCTAATCCAGTGAACAGTTGAGGAACAATTATGATACGACCTTGTATCGGATCCGACACTCTTCCGAGCGAGTGCTTACTCCTACGTGAAGGTAGAGGAAAGAAGAATGGGGAAGAAACAGAATGAGAGAAGGCAACTAGGAAGATTAGGCAGAAAGTTTGGATATTATTTCACTCATGATCCCATAATACAGCAAGGGACAATATATAGAGTCATGCAAAATAATTAACCAAAACAACTTAACAAATAAGAAGCAAATCTCCTTGATTATAGGCAATCATCATGACACAATTCTCTCCATCTGTTCTCCTTGATTATAGGTCCATCATCTCCACAAATCTGTCTTGACAACTTTCCTTTATTTGTAGATGTAATTATCATCCATCCAATGTGCCGCTTTCCTTACTCGGGTGGAATGTCTAACTTTGTGCTCATCTTGATTGATATTTTCCGGAATTGTTGGTGTATCATTCTCCTCCCCTTGTAGCACCACCTTGTCCTCAAGGTGTAGATTTGGATATAGCTGTTTAATTTCCTCAAGTGCTTCCCAGGTAGTGTCGTCGGGTGGCCCATCACTCCACTGTACAAGTACTTGATTTTCAACCTTCCCATGTTTGAGAACCTGCCGCATTGCACAAATTGCCACTGGTACCGAGACTGGTCTATTGTCCACTGCGTCTTTAGGCAATGCAAGTGGAGCACCGACTTCTTCTACTCGTAAGGGCTTTAACGCCAAAATATGAAAGACGGGGTGGATTTTAGAATCAGCAGGTAAATCCAAGCAATATGCCACCATGCCAATGCGCTCGAGGACTATAAATGGCCCATAATATTTTTTGGCCAGCTTGTTGGATGACTTGTGCGCCACGGAGGATTGTCTGTAAGGCTATAACTTGACCCATACCTTGGTCCCCGGTTCTAGACTTAGTTCCCTGCATTTCTTGTTAGCTTTTTGCTCCATGCGGTGTTGCGCCTCGCGGAGATGAATTTTCAACTGTTTAAGTAAGGAATCGCGTTCCTCCAACATCTCACCCAAAGCGTGGACCTTGCTGGTATTCTAGACATATGGTGGAATTGTTGGCGGCAGACGTCCGTACAAGGCTTGGAATGGAGTCATTTTGATACTACTATGGTAACTGGTATTATAGTTGAATTCTACCCACCCCAAATAATCATACCAACTCTTTGGTTTGTCTTGGGTGAAAGCGCGTAAGTACTGCTCCAAGCCGCGGTTTACCACCTCAGATTGGCCATCGGTTTGAGGGTGATATGCGCTGCTATGCTTTAACGTCGTCCCACTTAGCTCAAAAAATTTGCTCCAGAATTTGCTCACAAAAATGGGATCTCGGTCCGACACGATTGTGCTAGGGAAACCATGGAGCTTGACCACCATGGTGGTAAACAGGTCCGCAACCTTGATTGCCGAAAAATTCGTGGGTAATGCTCCAAAATGGGCGTACTTTGTTAGCCTGTCGACCACAACCATGATAACCATATAACCTTGGGATACGGGTAGAGCCACCACAAAATCCATCGTCAAGTCATCCCAAACTTGTGACGGAATAGGGAGCGGTTGAAGCAACCCCGCTGGCACCTGTGTTGAATGTTTAATCTGCTGACAGATCACGCACTCCGCCACAAATGTCTCCACATCCTTGCGCATTTTGGGCCAAAAGAAGTTGGTTGACAGCCGCACCAGAGTACGTTTCACGCCTACATGGCCCGCCATCAGGGTCGAATGAAACTCCTGTAGTAGTCTGTTCTTAAGCGCGGAGTCCGGACTAATAAAACCGCCCTTTGTAAATCAAGAGCCCATCATGTCTGGTATAGTCAGGGGGCAACGAACCAGTGTCAAGTTTTTGATGAAGTTGTATCAAGTCGGGTAGTGTACCATTCTCAATGCGCAGCTGATCCAAAAATGCCGGGGTCGAGAAACTCGTGATCATCATGGCTGTAGCAGGTTCAGACTTCGGTGGTTCATCTTCATGCATGTGGGACAAAGCGTCAGCCACCTGGTTAGCGCGCCCGGGCTTGTATTCAATCTGAAAGTTATAGCCCAATAGTTTTTGGACATAAATCTGTTGCTTTGGAGTTTGCACCACCTGCCGAAGAAGTTCCTTAATACTGTGGTGATCTATACGGATAATGAAGAAACGACCCAACAGATATTGTCGCCATTTGTGAACTGCCTCAACAATGGCGTAGAGTTCCTCCTGGTAAGTTGAGACGGCGCGCATTCGTATCCCCAACTTCTTGCTAAAGAAGGCGATTGGTTGGTTTTCTTGCATCAACACCGCACCCACCCCCACGTTGGACGCATCTGTTTCGATGATAAACGTGAGATCAAAGTTGTGTAGCCTTAGCACGGGAGCCTACGACATTGCCTCTTTTAACGCTTCGAATGCAACGTCTGTGTCTTCAGTCCATTTAAACCGGTCCTTCTTTAGCAATTCGGTCATCGGTGCCGCGATGTGGGCGTACCCCTTAATAAATCGGCGGTAGTAACCCGTAAGTCCCAAAAACCCACGAAGTTGTTTGAGAGTTGTAATTGGTGGCCAATTGAGCATAGTATCAACCTTCTTGGGCTCGGCATGCACACGTTCATCCACTATGTGACCCAAGTAATCAATGGAATGTTGACAAAAATGGCATTTGGAGAGCTTTACATAAAATTGATTAATTACCAAGCATTGAAGAACTTGTTGCAAGTGCTGGGCATGCTCCTCCTCATTGGCGCTGTATATCAGAATGTCGTCGAAGAAGATGACCACGGATTTACGTAAATGGGAAGCTAGCATCCTGTTCATGGTGGCCTGAAATGTGGACGGCGCGTCTGACAACCCAAACGGCATAACTAGGAACTCATAATGCCTTTCGTGAGTCCTAAATGCAGTTTTATAGATATCCTTTTCATGCAAATGTATTTGATGATAATTGGCATGGAGGTCCAATTTGGTAAACACTGTGCAGCCGCCCAGTTCATCAAATAACTCGTCAATGGTGGGGATAGGGAATTTATCCTTAACGGTTATTGCATTTAGGACCCTATAATCTACACAAAATCGGTACGTACCATCCTTTTTGCGAACCAAGAGAACCGGAGAGGAAAACGGGCTTTGGCTTGGACGAATGATCCCTTGATCCAGCATTTCTTTAACTAGCTTTTCCATTTCCGTCTTCTGGAAGTGAGGGTATCTGTACGGCCAGACATTCACTGGCTTTGTCCCCGGTAAGAGGTGAATTCGGTGTGTTTGAAACCGGTGAGGCGGGAGGTCTGTAGGAGGGTGAAATAAATGCTCGTAGTGCCGCAACACCTGAATAATTGCATCTGGTAATTCATCTGGAAATTAGATGATGGTGGTGTCACTTTTTGGTGATGCATCATGTTGTAAGTGGTACAATTTGTAGAGGTCCGTCACATCCTCGGCCGAGACAAGTGCCTGTAATTGATTGAAGGATATTCGTTTCGGGCTCAAAGCGTCGTCTCCCCATAACACAACTTTTTCCTCGTTCCATTGAAATTCCATTGATGGAATAGCGGAATTTTGAGCAACCACGCCTAGGTTTTGCAACCACTGGACACCTAACACCACGTCCGGGCCTTGAATGGGAAGGACGAATAATTCCACCGTGAATTGGTGACCCTGCATAGATAATAAGACCTGTTTGCACTTACAATTACACACCATGAAATCTCCATTGCCAATATAGACTTTGAAAGCCGAAATGAGTGTGGCCTGCAAGTGTAAACTCTATGCTAAGCTGGGTTGAATCAGATTGTGGGTACTCCCACTATCAATCAATACATGAACTCGTTGAGAATTAATTTTGCCCCATATTCGCAATGAATGAGGGCTACCCGATCCTGCCATGGAGTTGAGACTCGAAATATCACCGGTGACGACGGAATCATCTGGTTCCGCACTACCATTGTCCTCCGCGGTTACGACGTAGGCGTCATCCTCCTCTGTTACTAACAGCATGAAAGACTTGCTTTTGCATTTATGGTTGAGAGACCATTTTTGGTCGCAATTGTAGCATATTCCCTGTTTCCGCCGTTCTTGCATTTCACTCGGTGTCAACCGCTTAATGGGGATATTTGAATTGTTGACATGAGCTTGATGGCGCATGGTCGGATTAGGGGCCGGAAGAGCTGGGACGGTTGAGGGCGGAAGAACCGATTGCAAGGCTGGTTTATTGCTAGACAATGTAGGTGGCGGACCTGATATAGGTACTGTGATTGAAGATGAATGTTGGGCTGAACTTACATTCCTACTCTGCCACCTTGTTATCGAACCAGAGCTCGCGGGATTTCCATCGTACTTGGCTTCGAACATGCGAGCTAATGAGAAAGCTTCATTCAGGGATCTCAGCCGCGCAATTAACAACTCTCGCTGTAGCATCGGTTTTAGCCCGGATGTAAAAAAAGAGATCAGTAAGGACTCTGAAATACCGGTGACTCTGTTCATCAGCCGTTCAAACTTTGCTTGGTATTTGCTCACTGGCGCTCGTTGAATAAGTTTTGATAAGGCGCCTTGGTAATCCTCAAATTGTGAAGGTTCGAATCGTAACTTGACTTGTTGGAGGAAATCGGCTCATCCGGTCAGTAAGTTGTTATTGGACATCCACTGGAACCATTCGGACGCCATCCCTTCCATATTAAATGCCACGATCCGTAGCCTCTGTTCCTCTACGGTCCCAACAAAATCAAAATATTGTTGGATACGAAAGATCCATGTAAATGGGTCGGTACCGTCGAAGCGGAGAACTTCAAGTCTCAACGAACGGGCTGCCTCGGAATCACCTGTTGTTGTTGTTTGGTTTTGGAGCACTGGCAGTGCGGGGGTAGGTAGCAATCCTGAAGAGTTTCCTCCATTGGTATCAACTCCCTTGCCACGAGCCTGAGTTTGCAGTTGCCCAATTTGGTGTTGCATGGTTTTGAGTGATAATGTTTGAGAATCGTGTTTTGCTTGCAAGGATTGAATTTGAATATTCAAGGTGTCAAATTGTTGTTTCATGGCAGCAAGAAAGTTTTCTTGCATGGTGTTGAAAATTTCGGATTGGTCGGCCATAATTTCGAACGATAACAGGTGAAGATTGTATCTCAATGAGAGAACCAGTTGATACGACCTTGTATCGGATCCGGCACTCTTCCGAGCGAGTGCTTACTCCTACGTGAAAGTAGAGGAAAGAAGAATGGGGAAGAAATAGAATGAGAGAAGGCAACTAGGAAGATTAGGCAGAAAGTTTGGATATTATTACACTCATGATTTCATAATACAGCAAGGGACAATATATAGAGTCATGCAAAATAATTAACCAAAACAACTTAACAAATAAGAAGCAAATCTCCTTGATTATAGGCAATCATCATGACACAATTCTCTCCATCTGTTCTCCTTGATTATAGGTTCATCATCTCCACAAATCTGTCTTGACAGCTTTTCTTTATTTGTAGATGTAATTATCATCCATCCAATATGCCACTTTCCTTATTCAGGTGGAACGTTTAACTTTGTGCTCATCTTGATTGATATTTTCCGAAATTATTGGTGTATCAAATTATGAAAAAGCACTATTAATGTGAGCAAAGAAGTAGAGTTATCGATGATTTTGCATCTTTGGAAATTGGAATGTAGGTGATATGATGTATCCCTTAACAGATTATTATACCAATAGAAAGTTTTTTATGAGATAGAGCTCTCGATACGTATTTTTGCATGTTGAGAATATCATACTTTGAACTTTGATTAGCATCTAATAATAATAATTATATCAATTTCTTCTGACACTAATCCTGAACAACTAATAATAATACTAGGATGATGAAGAAACATCATGATCTTGTAAAATTTCCGACAATTGTTCTCAATTCTTAGGCTGTACCAAAGGAGTGAGATCTCCAATACACATGGAAATCACCTATCGTAAAGCAGGGCTTGACTGTCAATTCCTTCATGGTTCGACTATGATACCAAAAGAATATGATATCAGAAAAATTTATAACCAATTTGAAGAATTAATTGAGGGTTACCATGAGATTTAAATGCGATTAAAATTGAATTAGAGCTCAGATTAAAGCTCAATTTAATTATACGCTTAATAAAGGGGTTGATTGGTCAAATCCTCTCTGATATCATGCTTTTTTCCCCTAGCATAGATTTTTTCCTCCATTTGATTCCCACTGGATTCTTTAGTAGATTTGTTCCCACAAATTATGTCAAGCAGAATGGCGGAAAGTGCGAATTAATCACTCAAGCCAGCCACAATCAGTGCCCTGCACATTGCCCATCTTGACTCTTAGCTTGGCTTCCACCCAATTATGTTCAAATAGTCTAAATCAAAGTATTGCGTTGCAATGCTGTCAGTATGGACTAGATCAATCGGAACCTAAAGTCTTTGGTAGGGATGCATTTGTGATAGATGACAGATGGGATGGCTTGATTTCTTTCCTGGCTTGCACCGCCCAACCTCCTCCTAATTCTGAGTATTTCTGTGAATCCAAGCACTCATAAACTTATGAATTCAATTCATCTTGCCATGTCATTACATTGACCCTCGGGTTGCTACAAACAAAATGTGTAACACAGGCTATAAAAATTAATATTTAAAAGAAAATACACCATATGCTGGTACAGTGATACATCTAATAAGTGGGGTCCGAGTATGATTCTAGAAAGACATAAAATTAGAAAAATTTAGTTATAAGCAATCAATTGGTATCATAAATTGATAATTCAATTAAGTGGTATTTATCAAAATTTATAGGGGTCTTTCATTGGTCAAAACTTTTATCATATTATGTATTTTCGATATCATAAATTTTCTCTTGGGTTGAGTTTGGAAGGAGTACAAATGCAATAAGTACAGTGTAAATGCATATAAAATAGTATAAAATATAAGGTTTTGCACTCTACATATTTGTATTTGTACTCCTTCTAAATTCAGCCTTACGGCTGCATTTGGAATTGGTGTAAAAGTTTACACCGATTTGATTTTGTCTACTTTTGGAAGGAGAGTGTAATCATGATCGACGTAAAACTCCACTCCAGTTCAATTTTGCATATGTTTGGATGGAGTAGAGTTTTATGTCGATAATCGATATAAAACTTATCAAATATAAAGTTTTACATTGATTATGGATATAAATACTACATTGATTTTATCGATATAAAATTTTAGACTCTTCACTCATCGCATTTTTCAAAAAGCAACGATCACTTTTACAACGTTTTACACTGATTCCAAACACAGCCTAATAAGTATTTATTCAGACTGATGATAATAGCGATGTGGCCCATGTTAGATTTGGAGTCCATTTCCTTCACGAGTGAATCTCATAAACATAATCTTTTGTGCTAAGTTGTACACTAACAAATGAGAGTTCATCAAAATTCAGGATGGTGGTTTTGATGGGTTAAAATTCCCAAAGGTGAAAATGGGGAAGGTCTAACTTTTGAGAAGTCTGACCAATCAAAACCACCCCCGTGCCCCTCCAAATGTGGGAAGAGAGCGATAGGTCAGAAAACCATTCATCAATTACCTAAAGAAGCGAAAGTACATCCATTAAAAAAATGTGTCTGTATATTGTTTATTTTTTCTTTAATCAAGCAAGAATGAGCTAAAATTGCACCTTTCTTTTTCAATTAAACATTATGATTTGAAGTCATATTTTCTGTAGTTTCCCTATAGCCTATAACTAGGACTGTTAAAAGACCGAATATTGATCCAACCCAATCTGGTCCAATGAGTCCATTTCAGATGGACCTGGTCCAATCAAATCCTATGAATAATTTGAACCATTCTGGACTGGTCCAATTCAATGTCTGGACCATCTAATCCTTCAAATTGGTTTTAATTTAGATTGGGTCCAATAAAATTCTGGTCTATTGACACCCATATTCTTATTTTCTGACAATGGACTAAATATTGGTTCAATCTGTCCCAGTCCAATATAAGACCATTAAGTTTGGATTAATCCAGTTCAATATTTCTTAGTGGCCTATATACCCATTCAAATTTATTTTGATTTTACGGATCCAACCCAAACCAGGTCCATTGACACCCCTATCTATAGCCTTGCATTTAGGAGTTTATCATGTGCTGGTCTTCTATTTACCATTAAGAAGGTTATTCCTTGGATTACATTTATTGCATGTAGGATGAAAATGATTTTTTTAACCTCGCCCCCCTCCCCCCGAAAAAAAAAACACTGATTATGTAGGTCACAATTCTATTTTTTTTGTCTTGTTGACAGCTAAACAATTGTTTTTAGTTGCAGAAACCTGCTTAAATATTTGATTAGGTTGGGTTTGGATAAGCTTCAGGTTTTGTGTTTTAACAAGACTTTGTAATCTGGGACTCAAAAGCGTTTTAACTATAGATTATAATGTTTTAATAAACTTAATTCTTACCAAACACTCGAAAAAACACTTTTTTTTGCTCAATTTTCCTTTCCATAGCCCATAGCCCAAAGCTCAAAAGCAAAAACTTATCCAAATATTATGTTCTCAACGTTGTGGAATCCTGTAAGAAATGGATGCAAGATTATTTTGACAGTGCTATCATTGTGTTAGGTTGCTTAACCTCATTTACATTTTCAGGCTCAAAGGAATGTCTCAAAGCCTTGTATAGCTTTTCTTTTATGCCACCAGAATTATAGATGCCATTGGAGATCTGTCAATTGCTTTTGAAAAAAAAAAGGATAAATGGACTGCAATTTACTTCAGAAATCTGAATTGCAGCCCCTCCTAGTCTACTAGTAGCCCCCTATAAACTACATTTTGCCCATGGATTTAGTATCAATACACGCCAGGATTCAATCCACCCCTAGAAATCTTAACTCCACCCTTGGGGTTATTTATTGTCTATGATTTAACTTGGAATCCCAGGGGATGCTAAAGAGAGAGATCGCTAATTTTTCAATATGACATGACATAATCAGGTGTGTTTTCAAATGACTGAAAGAAGAGACTACTTTTATCTATTTATTTATTCGCCTTCTTCTAAGGCTTTGTTTGGTTTGTGGGAAGATTTGGGTGAGATGTGAAAAGATGGGATGGAAAACTGTAAAAATTTAATTTTTCATTGTTTGGTTTTATTGGGATGGAATGGGATGGGAAAGTGTAAAAGGGGGCCGAAGTATTAGAGGGAATCGACCGTTCATTCTCGTCGCCGTTCGAACCAGAGGAGCGGCAGCAATCTCTCTCCCTCTCTCCCTCCATTCTTTCTTTTATTTTCTATTTCTCCTCCCTCATCTAACTTCATGCCACATTCGCCGTCCCTATTTCTTCCTCCCTTTTCTGTAGCTCTTAGCAGCGGCAGCCTTATTTCTTCCTCCCTAATCACTGTCGCTGCAACTCTTAGCAGCGGTAGCCTTATTTCTTCCTCCCTGATCGCTGCCGCTGCAACTCTTAGCAACGGTGGCCTTATCCCGTTCATCGTTAGCCTCACCCGTACAGTGAAGATTGTTAGCCTTATCCAGTTCATCATTAGCCCTGCGAAACTAGTGAAGCTCGAATGGACGAGGCATGTGAAACCAATAAAGCTCAAAGCTCGAAACCAACTGAGTTGGCACTATTCACCTTCCTTGTTCGTTCGAGATGAACAGAGGTGAGTCAGGTGACGGCTACCCCCTTCATATCCCACCTCTCCCACTCTCTTTCTCCTCTCTTCTTCTTCTTCTTCTTGTTTCAATCTCTCTGTTTATTCTCGATTGCCATTGTAACTTGTATGGTTGTTCTCTTCTAACTTTGTTGTAACTTGTTCAGTCATCGTCGCTGCCGCCTTCGGCTCGTGCTCTTCTAAATTTGATGACGACGACCCCTCCGGCATGGTTGTGCTTTGACATCGCTACCACATTATAGGAGGAGGAAGGGAGGAGAGAGATCATAACTCAAATTTGCTTGAGTTTTTCCACCGGAGTCGCACTGTTTTGATGCAACCCCGAATCCATGATTTTGAAATCTCTCATCCCACCTTTTTCTCATCCCATCCCCTCTTTCCCTTAAAATAAATATGAAAAAAGACAATATTTTTGAAATATTCCATTTTTTTCATCCCCATCCCACAAACCAAACGGAGCCTAAGAAAAGAATGTGGATATCCATCTTATTATTGATTGTTGCTACTTTGAGAAGGCTAAAAATCAGAAGTATTTATGCAGGAGTGCTCACGTCTGGCACAAGTCTGGCACTGAAGAGCATTAATGCTGTCTTAAGTAGAAAAAATCGACCAAAGGTTCAAAATCAAGCCAAAACAAATTATTCAACCGAAATAACATCAGACCTAACACTAGAAAGACCTCAATATCAAGCCAAAGCCAACTATTTCAATCTAGATAACACCATACCCATTACCCATTTGTTGTCATCAACTAACAAATTGAAAAACCCTCTTTCCCTGCACCCAAAAAACATTCGTAAAAACCAATCCAAACAGACCTATAAAAGCTAAGCCCAAACCCGGCCCATGCTCATGAACAGGTCTAATTGCAGCCTTACAGGTCATTGTCCATACAAAATCATGGTCTAGGCTTATTTTCCAATCTAATGGGGAAATGAAACTAAAAAGCACCAAAAAACCTCATACCTTGAATTCCTTGTTCAAAGAATATATCCTCCACTCCCTAAATAAGTCATAAGTAGCATTTCTGACTTTGTTCACGCTTTTATATGTTTTAGTCATTTAATGATCTCCTAAATAAGGTTGCTTTGGATTAATTAATCCAAATTGCTGTTTTTAATTACCTGACATTTCAACTATAAACATCAATGATCAGTCCTACACATGCATTTTTTCCAACCGAAGTGAAGTGATTCTCAGTATTTACATAAAAAAAAAGAAGACTTGATGCAAAAATGCATATTTCTTATCAATTTGTTAAGAGAAAAACAGAAAAAGATGAAATCAAGTTCAGTAATTGCCACTATTTGAGCCAATTACTTTGCTTTGTGAGATGACCTACGCTCCTTCTCCATCTTTTCAAAGAGACTCCCATCATAAGCAGATCTAATGGTCTCTTTATGCAAGAAGCCATCCTTGTCCTTACACAGGTAATATAATATCGTCCACTCTCCCCAGGCTGCAAGCCTACAATCATTTTCATCATTTTCACCTTGTTAGATAATCTACTTCTTGTGAAGGCTACATAGCTTTTGATTAACTTGACAAACTGACCATCCATAGTAGTTTTTGGGAATCCGGTTGGACTTCAGCATTTGTGACAATTCCTTTGATGTTAAAGCGTTTGAACTAGAAGGAGCATGCTTGTGAAAGATCTCTTCAAACTTTGCTGGCACAAACCTACAAGAGTTGAAATTCACATCAAGGAAACAAATATAAAGAATACAAACTGTGATGTATTAGTGCAACTTGTGGAGCATGTTTGATATTTAGAAGATGCTTCTTAAATTGGACAATAGAAAGTATCAAACCATACCATTGACTAGATTCTTTGAAGTAGAGTAGACATTCTCATAAAAACAAATAAAGTGAATTAGTGTTATTACCCAATATTGGTACACACTGTCTAAGAGAGGCATGGACTGGATATGGAAACAACACAAAGTGGCCACTCTCTGACAAGGTTCAAAATATCGATACGCTCAATACGCCGGTAGGGTCGGTTTAAGGCGCTCCTCTACCCCCTGAACCGGTCAGAACCCCTGTAGGGGTGTATCGGGGAGCTCCCAAAATGATACGTATCAGCCGGTATCAGCCGGTATCAGCTGATATGTGCCAATACTTTGAACCTTGCCAACTAGAAACTGCATTATCACATTTATCAACCTGAGGTTTTTCTGTTGCACCAAGCAATAGCCCCTTTATGTTACTGCGGCCTGGTGTTTATGATGATCCAGGGCCTTAAAAGGTTGTGTGAGGCCCAAGTGGGCTAAGCCCTTAATGCTCAACCTTATGGGTCATGTTTCATGCAACTCAACTCAGGTTGGCCCAGGTTAGCATTTTACAAGGCCTAAAAGCACATTTAAATTTTGACAAAAGCCCAACCCCAGTCTGCCCATGTTGCACCCCTACCTTTATTGCAAAATATCATTCTCCAGTACATAAATAAGAAAATCAGAAGTGGACAAAGTAATGGGTCTAAAGAGAGTACGTCCGTACGAACAAATTTTGAAAAAACATGAGCTACTCAATCTTCCGCAATCACTTGCAACTAATTTATGAAGTCGCCATGAAACCTTAAGACTTGGGTTCAAGAGAACTTGTAGAACTGACTGACTGTGCGTCTCCTTCAAGACAGACAAAAAGAGGGAATATCTAAGGATTTGGCTAGGAGAAGGCCTTCCGAATAGCTGCAGCTGCAGCCTCAGTCACCTCCAATTGCCCCTACCTTCAGTGTTTAGAAAAATGCTAGTATAACCACATGTTTATGCAATTATAGCATTCTTTGCCATACAAACATGATGGGGCCCACGAACATACACACTATACAACAAAGTTGGACATGTGGCAAATAGAAAGAATAGTTGCATAAACTCAAGTGGAGCCCTTTTGGCCCCATACCATGTTGCCACATGGAACATCCCTGGTCCAATTAGAACTCTCTAAATGACTTGACTAGCTAGTCCATGTTTATTATGCATATTCAACTAATCTACTATAAACTCCTCTTGATGCGTTTTATTTAAGAGCTTCTCTAATGGGCAGTGAAGGGTTCTTCTGATCCTAAATGCATTGCAAGAGCTTCTCTAACTTCATTGTTTAATTTTTTTTTTCTTTTGTTGGAACTGATGTTGTGACTTTTCTCACCTTCTGGTGAAAATTGATTATTGCATATTGTTAGTGGTGTTAGTGAAGGGGTATTTYAGTCTTTGTACTTGTTGAGAGTGTTGATGTGTACTGTTATGTTAGTTCGAGTGCCTCTTACTTAAAGAAGGGTACTCAAGTCTTTTCTAATAAGTTAATAATATAATAACAGGTCTGGCCGAATATAGGGATAACTTTTTTCTCTAATTCGAACCAGCCTTTCTCTCTTTCCTCTCTTTTCTCTCTTCTTCTTTCCTCTCCTACTTCTTGCTGTTTACTTTACTTTACAGTCAACGAACAAGACAGAATTCTAGGGCAGGTCAAACTTCAACACATATTAACTTTGATTTTGTTAAAGAAAATCATTTACATATTTAACCAAAATAAAAGGTGTGAATTGGCAATATAGGAAAATATGCATCAAACAAGAACATTTTGAGAGTTTGGAAGAATGCTAGGAGAAGCTCAGCTGCATATGCAACACCCAACAGATACAATTGCGCCCAAAAAAGCATGCCTTTTTATGGGCTTCAACTTTGTCTGAATAGAGTGTTGCATATACAACTAGCTCCGGCAGAGATGCTAATATATGGCTGGAACATTTCTGTACAGTTTCATTTTGCATTCTCAATATCAAACAAGACAATGGCATTGAGAAAATGAGAGAAATACCTTCCTTCGGTATCATAGACTCCAGAATCGCTCCCATGCTTTGTTCTATGTATGTTTCTTATTTCAATAGGGAACAGAAGAGAAGGGAACTTCCCCTGCTTCATTGAGAACCACCATCAAACAGATTAGTTTTGTTGGTAAACGATAGAACGAGTCTTCTTAAAACAGACAAGCTTGAAATTCATTCATTGTTTGTTTCTTCTAAACATGGAGAAATAATAACATTGTTATGGGTCATATAGGGTTTTATTAGCATAACCAATAATTGTCATAATCATGTTGGAGAAACAAATATTTATGATATATTAAATTTTGATATCAATTAATCATGTTTTTTTTTTATTTTTTATAAGAAGCAAGAAATCAAAAACAAAAAGAAGAAGAGGCTACACACATCTCCAAATGTCAGCACAAGAAATACATTTTAAAGAAAAAAGAAAAAGAAGCAAGAGAAGAAAGGTTGAAATGAACACACTTAATAAGCCAATCAGCCACCCGATTGGTCTACTTTAACTTTCATTGATTTACATTTTATATTACTAACTTTTTTGTTGATTTACCTTTTGCATGGTTTACTTATCAATCACATTAAAGTATCAAAGATGTTAAAGCACGTTTTTCATTGATTCACCATGGCATTTTCCGATTCTGTATTGTTGTAGTGCTGTACATATTATTCTTGAATATTTATGTTGTATTGTTACAACATTGGTGTATAATACCAATCTCGGCCATGGGATCTCTTATAAGCAAAAACTCTGCACACATTGCAAGAATAGGCATATATTGAACATTGAGAACTTTATGAATTTATAACATACATGCCCCATGCACGCAGTTTTTACTTGCATGAGATAGGTTTTTAATCATGATCTTCGACGTAATTGTACGTGGAAATTAAAAAGTCTATGATGCTGCAAAGACATGATATCTGAAAAGTTCTAATCGAAAGCACATGTTATTATTATTATTATTATTATTATTATTATTATTTTATGATTAATTATAAGGCCCGTTTGGTTAGCAAGAATTGGGGTCTGGACTCTGGCCCGTTCCAGTTCCAACTGTTTGGTAACGGAATGATATTCCCCATTTGAGGGAATGACCATTCTCTCTCCCTCTCTTCGGAATTAAATCCTATTCCAATTGATTCTTCCTCCTCTCTTAGGAATGAAATCTCATTCCAGTTGATTCCAATTTTCATTTTGATTCCTACCTGAACCAAATAGATTATGATTAGTCAAATGGACCCTTTAAGTTTTTCTGATATCAGTGTTTCCAGCATTATAGTTGCTGTGTCTAGGAGTGTCAATGGACTGGTTTTGGATTGAACCCCATCCAAATCAAAATCAATTTGGACAGACTGGATAAACCAACAAGACATTAAATTGGATCAGTCCAGACTTAATAGTCCAAAGCAAGGTTCAAAATTTCGATACATATCGGGCCATCAGGGGCTTCCCAATACGCCCCTAAAAAAGTGCTTCAGGGTCTCAACTGGTTCAGAGAATGGACAAACCTTAAACCAACCCCTCTGAACCAGATTTGAGAAAAAACTAAAAAAAAATAAAAAAAACAGTGGCCGATACACTTTGATATACCGGTATGGATATTTTTGATTGGATTGAACCAATATCTTGATAGAAGATAAAAGTATAGGTGTCAATGGACCAGGTTTAGGTTAGATTCCATCTAAATGGCCCACATATTGAATTGGACCCGTTCAAAATGTTCTTTGATTAGATTGAATTGGACCTGATCTAGTGGACTGACATTGGACTGGATCGGATGGGAAGAAATCAGTCTAATTGACACCCTTAGCTGTGTCGAACTGTCGATGAACCCACGTAACGAATTTACCTCCGGAACGTTTGGTGTCAAGATTTCAAACACGTGGCATAAAAGGTCAGTTTGGTCAACAATGACTTCAATGTTAAATGCTTACTACCCACACGACCGAAATACCCACATGTTTCGTTTGAGTGCAGACAAATAGCCACATAGATAGCGGCAAACAATTGCATAATGGACACGTTAAAAACTTAAAATATTGTTAATGCCTTGGTAAAGAGACCATAATCCATAATTAAGGAACTTCAGAACCTTGCACACGCCATAACCCATAACCCACCAGTGCGCAATTTAGCAAAATACAGTGCAAAGCAGAAGAGAGAGAGAGAGACTGAGAGATGAGAGGACGGACCGGGCGACTTTGCCAACTGAGAACGCCATTGATGAAGATGGCAGCGGCGACGGAC
Source organism: Nelumbo nucifera (assembly GCF_000365185.1). The sequence goes on from NW_010729141.1 coordinate 1,486,995, forward strand.
AAGGGGATGCCACACCCGATCGCACGAAACCCTGAAACANACAAGGGGATGCCACACCCGATCGCACGAAACCCTGAAACATATATTAGCAAAAGTGCTCGATCGATAAGATAATTAATAGAGCGATCGACGATAAACATTAARGAGAATAAAAAATAAAAAATCGCAGAGAAGGGAACCTTCGAAGGTCTCCCATGGATAAATAAGCCCATCTTTGTTTCTGTCGAAGAAGGCAACGTGCTTCTGGAGAGCAGTCTGATCGCCATTAATGGCCTCCCCGCCATTAACACCTGCAATGCTTTGCAGGCATTAATTAACCTTAAAAAAATAGGAGTAAAGACTATAAAATTAAACACAAAAATGAATAGAGAAAAAGAAGGTGAACTCGCTTCGTGTGTTAGCAGAGTTTGCTTTGGACCCAGTAGAGGGATTGGCAATGAATGCTTTATCTTTATTATTAAGGGAGAGATTGATGGAGAGATGAAAGGGCTTAGAAAACAAACAAGAGTATAAGTAAGGAGGAACAGAGCAAGAGGAAACGTTAAATCCAGGTAGGAACATTTTTAATATATTTCTTCGCTTAGAATCTAGACACTGCCCTTTCTTCATGTTCTCTTTCTGGTTGTGTTATACCAGAGCAATGAAGAAGAATTGAAGAGGGTACTACTACTACGTGTACGAAGCAAAAAATCCGTAAAAGGAAAGAGTGATGTACGTGTTACTTTTTCTGCCTACAATATATCATAAAAGATAGATTGTCAGCGTGTCACCTGTCGATGGTGTTGGGCATTATATGTATCGAATGGAATCGAGATTGGTTTTACCATCTTTCTGAACCAACAAATTATCTCTTTTACCATAAAAATTTATTTTTTTTTCACGTATTATATAAGATTATCTAAACAATTGGTTCGATTTTGATTTGGTATTTTGAAAAAAAAAGGAAGGTACCAGTTCAGTTTCTATTTTATCATTACGAAAAACTGATAATTAACCGAATTAATTAACCGGTATAATTTATTCTAATATATTTATAATTAATAAGTCATATATTATATTATGTTATATATTTCTAATATTTATATTATAATTTTATATATTTATTTATAATATATTATAAATATAAAAAAGCAAGAAACCAAAGAACAAAACCAATCAACCTAATTGATTGGTTTCAGTTCGAAATTTTGCAAAAACTAAGGCCCCGTTTGGCTCAAACCAGTGGATCAATTCTCATTCGGAACGGAATGAAAAAACCCCTCTAGAAATGCGATTCCCCAAAGTGAAAAAAGTGACTTCTCAGAAATGCAATCTTCGAGTTCGCGTTGCACCATGGGTGTATTGGACGAATGATCCCATGAATCAAAGTCGTCCACGTTGATCAGAAGGAATGCGTAAGTTAACATTTCAAATCCCATTAAGCGGATTCGATGGTTCAACCGGTCGCAAAATGAAAAAATGACTTTTTCTTAAAGACTGAACCTTACACACACACCAGCGACTATACAACAGTGAGTGATCCGAAGCAGCGGCCGTCGGTGGCGATGGTGAGAGCTCCAGTGGTACGTTTCTTTCTTCTTCTTCTACTAATAGCCCCTCTATAAATCGTATTCTGCACATAAATTTAGAATCAATCTACGAGCAGGATTAAATTTACCCTAGAAATCTTAGCTCCACCCTAGGGGTGGACTGAACTATAAAAATCCCTTCTATACCTCTTCATGGCCGGGCTCGAGTTTGATACAAACAGCATATATAAATTGCGTACCAAAATAGCTTCTTTGTATAGTGGCAAGTCTGTCAACTTGGAAGAGGAAAGGGCTGCTATACAGAGGAACGTGCAGTCTTCATTTAACAATTAACAGGTCTATCCACTTAAAAGGGGAAAGGGCTGTTATACAGAAGGACAAGTTGGTCTTTCTACAACCTCAAGACCAACTCTTCTTCTCTTGTCACTATGCCAAAGCCATATGGATGCTAACGCATATAGGAATAAACCCAGAATCCATACAGAACCTGCATCTCCCACAATTCATCTCCACATGGTTGTCAGTCAAATTATGCAATCTAACTAAAGATACCAAACAATTCTATTTTGCAAAGCTCCTCATCATTTTTCGTCTTATCTGGGACATAAGAAATGTTAAGCAGCATGGTCAACCCATTCTTCACCCAACTCAGCTGTTAGAAAAAGCTGAAACCGACCTCAGTCCAGAGACAATCCATCCTCCCAACAGAACTATCCACAACTTTCATTCATGGGGAAATCCTCCCCATATTTTATTCACTGATGGAGCCTACATGCTTGTTACATGGACTGTTGCAATAGGATTCATTTTATTATCTAAAGATCTAATTGTTATTTCTGCAGAAGGTCGAAGAGTCTTCGCCACATCTGCTGCCCAAGCTGAATGGTGGGGCTCTGATTTTGTGATTCAGCAGTTGTAACTTGTAAATACAGTTAATCAGATTACTACAGCTGACCGGGAGACAAAACATCTCATGGATCAGACAATGAACCTGCTGATGTCTTTTGATCATATATGTATTAAGCATATGAGTATCTAACTCTGCTTCTCATGATATTGCTTACAAAGCTTGCAAGTTTAACATTGTAACCACTACTAACGGCAGCAGGAAAACAAACATAA
>NW_010729141.1:1500366-1518152 GCF_000365185.1 Nelumbo nucifera
TTGTGGCGTACGTCTCGCCCGGGTGAATGACACGTCTCCGGAGTGACAGGCACGCCCTTGCCTCCTGTGAGACGTGGACGCAGACTTCCGAAAGGACTGGGACTGCACCGTCAGTAAGGGATATGGCGCAGTCTGACCGGTACGGTCTGTCAATCGGAAGCTTCCTAGGGCGTGCTCGTGCGGTTCATTCGTGAGCTATTCTGTAGAGAACTTGGAACACTCTAGGGTTACCCTTAGTAGAATTCGCCCTGAGGATGGCTTGTCCGCTTGGGAGCTTGGACGAGCTAATGACTTTAGCTCGCGAGCTAAAATTGCCTCGGAGTATCTCTTCAAAGGTAGCTCGGGGAGCCGGGGTTTGCGTTGCGGTGAATTCCTTTCGCGAGCTACAATGTAGCGAGCTGCTTTGTAGGCCCGTCACTTGGTCATACCAGGTTACAACGCTGAGCTGTCGCTCGTGCTGATTCAATGTCCATGTGTCACCGTTTCATAGGTGGGGTCAAATCACCCTCCATCAACTAGTTTTTGGGTCGATAGTTCGATCATCCAGTTCAAATAGATGGTTTGTTTTGACAACAAAAATTATAGGCAAAAAATTGAGTGTGTGAGGTCCATTAAGTAGTATTATATGTGTTATGTCATTCGAGCGTGTGGCTCATACGACCCAAAAATGGAACCGTTCTGGCCATTGATTTTTGGGTCGATGGTTTGATCATTCAATTTGAACGGATGACTCATTCTATTAACAAAAAATTACAAGCAAAAAATTATGGAACCGTTCTGGCCACCGGTTTTGGATCGACAATTCGACCGTCTAATTCGAATGGACAACCCATTTTATGACCCATCCTGACAACAAAAATTACAAGCAAAGAATTGTGTGTGTAAGGTTCATTAAGTAGTATCATACGTGTTATGTCATTCGAGTGTGTGACACATATGACCCGAAAATAGAACCATTCTGGCCATTGGTTTTCGGGTTGATGGTTTGATTGTCTGGTCTGAACGGATTGCCCGTTCTGACAACAAAAAATAAATAAAATAGAAAATGGCCAAAAACCATTGAACGAACCAATGGGTTGACGGTTCGACCACTCAGGTCAATGGTTGTTATTCAACGGATTTTGTCTAGGGACCGGGATTTGGGTAAAACAGAACCGGTTGCCCGGATGGTTCCCAATTAAAAAAATAAAAACACAGATGACTTGTTCTGACAACAAAAATTATAAGCAAAAAATTGAGTGTGTGAGGTCCATTAAGCAGTTCTATACGTGTTATGTCATTTGAGCATGTGACTCATACAACTTGAAAATGGAACCATTATGGCCACTAGTTTCTGGGTCGACGATTAAACTATTCGATTTAAACGGATGGCCCATTCTGACAACAAAAATTAAAACAATAAAAAAATGACCAAAAACCATTGAACGAGTTGACGGTTTGATCGCCCAGGTCAATGGGTCATTGACCAATTCAACGATTTTTGTCTAGGGGCCGAGATTAGGATAAAACAAAACCGGTTGCCTGGATGGTTCCCAATTAAAAAAACAAAAAAAAAAGCCAAAAACCACTGAACGGGTCAATGGGTCAATGGGTCGATGGTTCAACCAGTCGGGTCAATGGATCATTAACTGGTTCAACAGTTTTTGGCCAGGGACCACGATTAGGGTAAAATGGAACTGATTTCTTGGATGGTTCCTAGGCCAAAATGTCCATCTGTTCGAGTCAACAATGGTTCAAAACCATGGTTTTTATGCTTTTGGATTTTTCACTATTCAAAGGTTTCTTCTACTGTGGGCTTTAATCGAGCATGTGCGGTATATTCCTTTTTTTTTTTTTTCATTTTCTGCCTTTTTTTGTATTTAGTCTTCTTTTTCAAGATCCTCTCTTTAGGTTTTCTTGTGCGGTTAGTTTTTTTTATTTTCTTACAAGACAATCTGCTTTGTTTCTTTCTTTAATTGCATGTACGTTTAGCTCCGCCTCAAAGCAGGCATTTGGACTCAATTTTCTAGTTTTTTTCCTTAGTTTTTCCAATTTTGTGGATTTACTACCAACTCTTTTTTATGTACTTAAGGTAATTTTGGATTTATTTTTCAAGGTTTTGGAATCCCTTGCAATGTCCACCCTTCCCATGACTACGACTACAAAGTTATTTCGTCTAATTATTGACGCCTAGGAAAAACGACCCAGAATCAGAACCATTTTGGCCACCGGTTTCTAGTCCATGGTTCAACCGTTTAGTTTGAATGGATGGCCCATTCTGACAACAAAAATAAAAAAAATAATAATTAAAAATAAAAAATGGCCAAAATCCGTTGAATAGGTCGACAGCTTGACGGTTAAATTGCCTGGGTTAATGGGTCGTTGACTGATTCAATGATTTTTGGCTAGGGACCAGATTTGGGGTAAAATGGAACCGACTGCCTGGACGGTTCTCAGGTAGAATGGTCTTACTGTCTGAGTTAATTGGGAGTTCATAGTGTAAAACAAAGGACAACTATGTAGTACAACTTAGAACTACCACCGTATGATTGTGTTCTTTTATATGAGATGCTTTGCTGAAGCAATATTTGAAAAACAAGCACATGATGATTTTAAGTCTTTATATGAGTTTCAAGACTTGAGTACATATAATTGCAAGCTTCTTATTAAGAAACCATTGTCTTTTTTAATGTAGCAAATAGCAATATTACAATTCCATTCTAGCCCTTGCGAAGTAGGATAGGGGTGTTGTCTCCGTCTAGGAAAAGGAATATATACTCATGCGAGTACATTCCCACGTGAGAGCAACCCAGTAATTACTGCCATATAAATAACAGTAATTACTGATAATTACTGTTATTATAAGTTATTGTAATTTAATAATTACTAATTCTTATAGTAATTTAATAAATATTGTTAATAACTAGATATTTACTTTAAAATTATAAATACAGTTATTAAAAAATACTATTAATAAATTATTGATTATTACAATAAATTAATAAATATATAATTAGTGAATATAATTAGTAATTACTGTTATTATAAATATTATAACAAATAGATATTTACTTTCATTTTAGTTTAAATTAAAATTATATATATTGTTATTAATAAATACTATTAATAAATTTAGTAATTATTGTTATATTAAAAATAATTAAAAATGTTATTAAAAGTATTGTTATTGATTATTTAATAAAATATTATAATTACTGACTATTACTGATAAATATTGTTAATTTAATTTAATTTTGGTAATTATTAATTTAATGAATATTGTTAATAAATCCTATTCATAAATTTAATATTTACTGTTATATTAAAAATAACTAAATAATATTATTAAAACTATTATTAATGATTATTTAATTAAATAGTATAATTACTTACTATTATTGATGAATGTTGTTAATAACGTTCTTACAACCGACAGTTTGAACAAATGGCCCATTCTGACAAAAACAATTACAAGCAAAAAATTATGGAACCGTTCTGGTCTTCGGTTTTTGGGTCAACGGTTCGATCATCCGGTTCGAATGGATGACACATTCTAACAACAAAAATTACAAGCAAAAATTGTGTGAGGTCCATTAAGCAATATCATACATGTTATGTCATTTGAGCATGTGACTCATATGACTCGAAAATGGAACCGTTCTGGCCACTGGTTTTTGGGTTGATGATTCGACCGTTTGGTTCGAACGGATGGCCTGTTCTGACAACAAAAATTACAAGCAAAAAATTATGGAACCATTTTGGCCATCGGTTTTTGGGTCGATTGTTCGATTGTTTAGTTCGAATGGATGACCCATTTTGACAACAAAAATTATATGCAAAAAATTGAGTGTGTAAGGTCCATTAAGTAGTATCATACATGTTATGTCATTCGAGCGTGACTCATACAACCAGAAAATGGAACCGTTCTGGCCACCAATTTTCGGGTCGATGGTTTGACTGTTCAGTAAGAACGGACGACCCATTCTGACAACAAAAATTAAAAAATAAAAAAACAACCAAAAACCGTTGAACAGGTCAACGGGTTAACGGTTCGACCATTTGGGTCAACGGGTCATTGACCGATTCAACGGTTTTTGGCCAGGGACCTAGATTGAGGTAAAACGGAATTGGTTGCCTAGATGGTTCCCGATTAAAAAAGTAAAAAGGAACAGACAACCCGTTTTGACAAAAAAATTACAAGCAAAAAAATGTGTGTGAAGTCCATTAAGCAGTACCATATGTGTTATGTCATTCGAGCATGTGACTCATACGACCTAAAAATGGAACCATTCTGGCCATTGGTTTTCGAGTTGATGGTTTGACTGTTCGATTCGAACGGATAGCCTGTTTTAACAAAAATTAAAAAAATAAAAAAAAGACCAAAAACCATTGAATGGGTCAATGGTTCAACCGCTTGGGTCAATGGGTCATTGACCGATTCAACAATTTTTGACCAAGGACCGAGATTATGATAAAAAGAACCAGTTACTTGGGTGGTTCCTAGGTATGGCAATAGGGTGGGGCGGGGATGGGGATCCTCTCCCCATCCCCGTCCCCTCTAATGGGGACAAGGTTATCCCCATCCCCGTCCCCACAAGGATCCTCATTCCCCGTGATTTTTTATAATGTTAACTGTTTTGTATCTGTTTTTTATTTTACTTAAAAAATAAAAATAAAATAATTAAAATTTACGATCCTATTAGAAAAGATTCAAATATATTCAACCATATTTTTAAAAATACTAATATATAGATGTATGTGTACATATATACAAATATAACGTATGCATACATACATATATATATATATATATATATTAGTGGGGATCCCACGGGGCAGGGATCAGGGTCTTCGCGAGGCGGGGAGTGCTCTCTCCATCCTCGCTAATGGGGATGAGAATTTCCTCATCCCCATCCCCGTCTCATTTGGGGTGGATCTCCATGGGAATCGGGGAAATGGAAAAAATTGTCATCCCTAATGGTTTTCAATTAAAAAAAAACAGCAAAAAACCATTGAATAAATCAACGGATCGACAATTCCACCTCTCTGAAGAATCATTGACCGATTTAACAATTTTTAACGAGAGACTGAATCAACGGTTCCATTCCAGCTCCTGCAAAACAGGGCACCTCCGCTGGTCATTACTTAAAACAGTACACATCAAAGGAAAGGAATTTTAAAATATTGGTCATTTAATATCCGCACTAAATGACCGATTAAACGTCTCTATTGAGGTTGCCCTCCCTCCTACATCAGCTAAACAAATAGGAGATAAGACATATTTTGTCTTTGCTTGAAGGCATGAACTTTCGCTATAACCCACAGCAGCCAGACAATCTGCAGCTTAATTGGTTTGCTTCCCGGAACACATGCTTATGTTAAACGTTTAGACTCCAAGATTCGTAAATATAATGGCACTGTTCGATGATAGCATTAATACTCCACGGAATAGCACCTCGGCCCTTGAGACAGTCGATCACCAGTTATGAATCTCCTTCAATGATAATGTTAAGTTTTCCAAACCATTTGGCGATATCTGAGCTTCTAAGGCAGCCCATGAAACATTGACCCATAGGCTTGTTTCTGTATATTAGAACTTTTTCTTTGTCATTTTGTACAACACAGCCAATTGTGGTCTATCCCTCACTTTTACTTGAGCATCAAAGTTTATAATCATTAATTTTATATAAGTACACTTATATTCATTCATTTTTTTTCCAGATGAATAAAGGTTGTTGAATTTTTCTCTATTATACACAGCCTTAATAAACAGAATAACAGGAGGCATGATTCTATTTTGGAAGGTCTTCTGGTTCTTGTTCTTCTAAATTCTCCATAGCAAAAACACTATAAATTTCCTAGGCTATTGTCTTTTATGTTCTATACACTTTTTTCCACCACGATTTGACTTTATCTCTCTCATGATCAAGTCTTATATCCTCTCACTGAAGAATGTTTCATATCTGCCTGGCATATTCACAATTTATAAATATATGATTGTAATCCTCCACTTCTCCACAAACATTACTCTCTTTAAGTTCACTCTTCTTCTCAAGAAACTTTTGGATGGAATCCTATTCTTGAGGAGAAGAAACATAAAAAAAATCAATTTCGGGGACAATTTAGCTACCGTATTTCCATTAGTATTGATACTCAAATCAATCCCTGTCAGCATGTTGTATATTGGTTTTGTTGTAAAGTTTCTTTTATGGTTTGGGTACCATACCATCAAGTCTTCCTTCTCTTTGGAGGGAATGATCATAGTTTTTATTTTATTCTATAATCTCATCCCTAGTAGGCCACACTTTATTTTCATCCCAATTTTCCCTAACCCGTCCATGAGGTCCCTTTCCTATTTGAGTTTAAGTCTTTATTACCTTCTTCTAGATTCAGACAAGGTTTTTAAAACCTACCTGGAGACCAAAGTGATTATCAGGGGGTTAGTTCCCGGGTCAAATGACTGGCCCATTCTGACAAAAAAATAAAAAAACTAAAAAATTTAAACAAATTAAAAAATTAAAAAATAAAAAATGTTAAAACTGTTGAATGGTTCTAACGCTCAGGTCAGCAATTTACTGATCAAATCAACGATTTTTTTTGCAAAAATCTAGTTTTGAGGAAAAATGGAACTGATCACCTAACTGGTTCCTAGTTTTTTTGGTCCGACCATCCGGTCCAATCCAGTTTTGAAAACCTTGGATTTAGATTAGGATGTCCATCTATCCAGTTATCACTCCAAGCTTTGCCATTACCAACAATTCAATGGACTCCTTTTCTCAGAGTATCACAGTTATTTAATATTTCTTTCCAAGCCCACACCTTTCTTTCACTTTTTTGGTTTCCTAGAATTTCGTTTTCCTCAAGTATCTGTCCCTCATTACGTGTACTCAAAGTATTTGGCTCTCTTTCCTTAATAGTCAATGTTTGTAACATTTTCCCTTTCGATTAAATCCTTATTTCCCTTTTAAATATCCCTTAATTCCTAGATTTTTCTCTCTCTAATAAAGTAGGTGGATTGGGTTAAGTTAACCTAAATACGAACTTTAGCTTGGACCAAATTTACCCACCAGAATATAGGGTGAACCAATCTAAACAAATCATTGCTCCTCTCTTTGAGTTATTGGGTTTTTTCCTCTATTTTGCTCCTTTCCTTGGGTTCAAGTTATTTCCATTGTTTTTATTAATTTAAATTGATGTAGATTTGTTTAATGGATTGTTATGCTTCAATAATAAAATGTAATAAGAAGAACTAGCTAAATGTGTGTTTTAGGTTATTTTCATCAGTTAAATTTTGAAAATACTTTTTTTCTTTTAACTTGGTTATTAATCTCATGCTAAGCACATATTTTGGCTTTATATGATTACACAATGGGAGGTAACCCATTGCCCCAACCCAAGTATCTACTACAACTAACTAGATAAGCTATCAATTGAGACACTATCACTTGATCTATGTGCTTCTCATAATATATACACTATATAAAAATGAAAGTTTGAAGCTCAATAACTAAAAAAGAAAAAGATTTTTTTTTCAATTATTCTACACGTAAAAAAGTATAAATACAACATCCCGTACACCACACAAGTCACCGTTAATTTATTTTACAAGCTAGAAAGCCTTCCTTTCCTTTTTTTTCTTTTTCCAATTATCAGTAATTTGTTTTTTTGGATCAAATGCGTTTTAAAAAGAAGAAATTATTTTTTCCAAATATAATTTTATTCTATTAATCAAGATTTTTACAATAATTTTATATATAACATTGCACAAGCTTATAGGTCTTAAATCCTCCACCTGACTGGCACAATCAGTTTTTCAGTTTTCGGGATAAGAGAAAGGAATGTTTTGTTAATCTCCTTAAACTGTTTCTTCTACAAAATTTCCTATTATGTCCCATTACATTTTGAAAAAGAGAACATTCAATCCCTCTGGCCCTTGGGATTTCAAATCTTGCATTGAATTTAATGCACCCCAAATCTCATTATTGGTTACCTCCTTGCCTATCTCATCATTTTGTTCCTCAGTTATACATGGATACGTAAAGCATCACTTGTTAAATACGAAAATTTCCCTTGGTGTCTTATACATTACGTGGAATTAAAAAGTAAAAATTAAGAAAAAAGAGTAAAAAGATAGAAGCCATTAATTCCGTTTTAATATATAAACGTAGATACATTTGGTTAAAGTTATAAATGGGTTGGGTTTTGGTTGGTCCCACATGATGGACCCAGAACCATCCCATTTATTAATCTGTACAATTGGGTTTGACCCTATTATACTTGAGATTTATAATTATTTATGATAATAACAATTTAAGCTTTTATTATATGGTGGCGCAAATGATGCATCACCAACAATAGATGCTAATAGATGCTAAGGCTGTGTTTGGTTGTAATGTAAATAAATTTATATTCATAAAATTATGATAGTACAAATGATTTGTGTAAATTCTAATCTATTTTTGTTTTAAATTTTAGTTTATTTTGTTTGATTGGAGTACAAATGAAATAGAATAAAGTAAAATCCAAAATTAAAGTAATCAAGTATTTGCATTTTTTACATTTGTACTAATGCAAATAAATTTGCACTGCAATCAAACACAAAGCCTAAAGAAGATAATTTGCACTGCAACCAAACACACAGCCTACAAGATAATCTCTACTCTCTTGTAAAATTTGAAAATTCTATAGCAATAAGCTCAGAGCTCGTTAATTCTCTCACTCGGCGGGGAAATGGAAAGTGGTATATATCTCCCTGATTGGGGCGTTGCTTCACAAATCGGACTCTCCTTTGTAAACAAAAATTGGATTCTCCTTTTGTTGAATAATTTTTGACCTTTACCAAATAACCCGACCTTGTGATAGTGTTCGTTCGTTTTTAGTTATCCAAGTACATTTATTCGGGGAAGTATTGGATTAATTAGTTAGAAACTAGTTAAATGTACCCTGAATTTTTAAAATATAAGTGTAACAGATAAAAGGTAAGAGACGAAAATAGCCTCAATTGTATATTAAATTTTCAAAATATGTCATATTTTCTTCTATTTTTTTTCCTTCTATTTTTATTCCCACGAATGAGTTCTCTGATCTTGACGCTCATTGCTTCCAGCTTTGTGGTGATTTGAGGCCTAACCACAATGCTTTTTGAGAGGTCAATGGCCTAACCACTATCAAGATGTGCACACCACAATTCCTGTTAATGGCAGCACCAATTCTCCAGATGCAGCATAGATCTTTTGAAGAATAAAGGGGTCAAACTGTGAATTTGCAGCAGCGCAAGTTGGACCATGGTTTTGACTGGAAAGCATTGTTACTTGGAGCAGGACGGAGAGTTGCACAGAAGTGAGTCCCTTTGTAGGTCTTACTACTAGATCCATTTTGGCCTGGTAATCTGTTTTTGATATTCAAAAACCATTTTACGTCCATTTGCCTCCTCTGTAGTGTTGATTCTTTATATTGTTCTTCTCACTGTTTTTTTGTTTTTCTTTTTGTTTTTTAAACATCCAGGTGAAATGATTGCGAGGTGTTCATGGAAGCAAAACTCTATCAGTAGAGTGGGCCAAATATTTGCTTGGAACACGATGCACCTATGCATTTCTACTGCCAAATTTGATGACAAGCCGGGTTCAAGTTCTCACTAGGGCAGTCCTGCCTGCCAATATGCACCCCTAACTTGAAGTTAAGTTTGGAGTGTGATGCTGTAAGATCTGAGGTGGTGTACGAACCTAGGTTATAATCAGATAATCCTTGTCAGTTGGGCGGAGCCGAGGTGGATGGATACCTATGCACTCCCAGGTAGACATTCCGACGTTCAAGTCAGTAGTAAACGGGGGAATTGGGCCGAATAGTTTGAGAACAGCGCTGATCCGAACAGAGTAACAGTGGGAGTTAAGAAGTTGGAATCCCTTACCTTGATCGGGTGATGTTTTCGAGGTCATTGGGATGAGGTTAACCACCATGATCCTCAAGATAAGACCTAATCCCCAGTGGAATTATCCTCATCTATCCTCATGTCTTAGTTGTTTTTATCTGCATGATGTGAAGTCGATATGGCCGAATAGATGAGATGAGGCTACGCACATGACGCGATACTGACATGACCAAAGTGATAAGACGGACAGGTGACGTTGAAAGCCAGTTTAACCATAACTCGAATAGAGTGCATTGGATTGAAGTTTTTGTGTTTGAAATTAGTTGATTAATCGTTGTCTCTGTTTTTGAATTTACACCGTACGAAAATAATAATCCGATAAGAGGAGAACATCCCACGAAGTCTATTAATGGAATTAAGCGAAAACATGTCTCGATTTCCAATGGATCGACAACATCACTTTGCACATCCCCCCTCTCCGTGGAAACATCTCACGAAGACCCTTTGGAATGACCTTCTATTCACTATTACAGTCTGTTACAACTGTGACTGGGCTCTGTCGTTAACAAAAGGTAAGAAAAGAAAAACAGAAAACAGAGAGCGAGAGAGAGTCCTGTCCGAGCAATAGTTGTAAGCAAGATTCAAATTATCGTTATATATTGGCCTGTATCGGCTGATACGTATCATTCTAGGACTCTTTTGATACGTTCCTATAGTGGGTGTATTGGGGGTTTGACCGGTTCAGGGGATAGAAGGGTCCTAGACTGGTTCCCCTGAACCAGTTTTTAAAAAAAAATAAAAAAAAACAAGTAAAAAAACAAGTATCGAAACGTTCAATACGCCCTGACCAATGTATCGAGCATATCAATATTTTGAACCTTGGTTGCAAGTTGCAACCTTGCAAAAGAATCTAACTGAAGTGGTTTACTTGTTACAATTAATAAACTTTAGAGGAGATTTCAACAACGATTAAAAATTTAGGAAGGTTTCAGTAATTTATCTTAAAATCTATATCCATATAAATATATTAAGCTTAAATGTGTACCTAAGAAGGCTTGAGGATAAAGGAAATGGAATCTAACAATATTTTTTACATTTTTCATAGAAATTATAAGAAATGCCACTCTTTACCAACTCTCTCTCTCTTTTGTTTTTTTTTTCTTTCAAATTACAAGAATGCCACTCTCTCCTACCAACTCTCTCTTGCTTTTTTTTCTTTCAAATTACAAGAATGCCACTCTCTCTCCTACCATCTCTCTTTCTCTCTCCTTATAAATTACAAGAATGCCACTCTCTCTCCAATTAAGGGAGACTTTAACTCGACATCTTGGATGTTAGGGGACCTGCAATTGAAGGTAGTCGAGTTCGAGCTGAGCTGAGTTCAAGCTCAAGTCTCTAATTCAAATCGAGCTCGAGCTAGACGTCACTTTGACCATTAAGGAAGACCTTGGCTCAACACCTCGATCACTGAGGGAGATCTCAGCTCAGCACCTCAACAATTGAGGGAGACCTCAGCTTGGCACCTTGTCAACTAAGGGAGACTTTAGCTCGACACCTCGCCTGCTAGGGAAACCTTAGCTCGACACTTCAGTAGTTGAAAGAGACCTCGGTTTGGCACCTCAGCAATTGAGGGAGACCTCGACTCGGAACATTGGCTGCTTGAGAGACCAGCAATCAAAGTTAGTTGAGCTCAAACTTCCGAGCTTTTGACTCAAGCTTAATAGTTTATGAGTGAGCCCCTACATTGCAGGGCCCCCTCCGCTAGTAAATATATTAAGCTAAAATGTGTATGTAAGAAGGCTTGAGGATGAGGGAAATGAAATCTAATAGTATGTTTCGTCATTTTTCTTAGAAATTACAAGAATGCCACTCTCTACCAACTCTCTCTCTCTTGTTTTTTTCTTTGAAATTACAAAAATGCCCCTCTCTCCTACCAGCTTTCTCTCTCTCTCTTGCTTTTTTCTTTCATATTACAAGAATACCACTCTCTCTCTCCTACCAACTCTCTCTCTCTTACAAATTACAAGAATGCCACTCTCTCTCCAACTGAGGGAGACCTCAACTTGGCATCTCGGCTGCTAGGGGACCTACAATCTAAGGTAGTTGAGTTCGAGTCGAGTCGAGTCAAGCTCGAACTTCTGAGCTTAAGTTCAAGTCTCTAATTCGATTTGAGATTGAGCTAGATGACACCTCAACCACTGGAGGGAAACCTCAGCTCGGCACCTCGATCACTGAGGGAGATCTCGGTTTAGCACCTTGACAATTGATGGAGATCTCAGCTTAACACCTTGTCAACTAAAGGAGAACTTAGCTCGACACCTTGCTTGCTAGGGAAACCTCAACTCGACACTTTAATAGTTGAGGGAGACCTCGGTTTGGCACCTCGGCAATTGAGGGAGACCTCAGCTCAGAACCTTAGCTCAGCACCTCGATTACTTGAGAGACTTGCAATCAAAGGTAGCTGAGACCGAACTTCAAAGCTTTTGACTCGAGCCGAGCTTGAGCTCAAGTCTCTAATTCAAATCGAGCTAGAGCCTGAGTTTATGAGTGAGCCCTTGCAACACAGGGCCCCCTCCGTTAGTTTATCTTTAAGTGAGATTCTAGTGTCCTTGTGCAATTTAACTTATATAAGATACCCAAATAAAAAGAGAAGTGGGAGGGAGAAAGCACTATCGACATATTGATAAATTGACTACCCACCTTGAAGAAGGGGAGTAACGAATACCCTCTCAAATCTCTAATTACCATGGAACCCAATACAATGGCAAATGAATGTAGAGATTAGGGGTGAGCAAATGGATAGATTCTACCTAGAACTGAATGGAACTGACTTCGAATTGGCCTTGAACCGACCCCCACCTAGGCCGGTTCCAAGGTCTAGGGGTTTACCCTACCCAAACCAACATGATGAATCAACCTTGGTTGGCCTTGATGGAACCGACCTTATTGGAACCTGCCTTGAAACCGAATTTGACTTAAAATAAACCTCATAAGACTTTTGGGGATGTGAAGATTTGAACTTAAACATTCATGGTTAGAAAGGCCACTTGTTTACAATTGAATTATTTAAGTGATTTGATCATCTGTTTTCATTTTAATATTTAAATGTATATAATAAGTAGTGTAAAAGGTAATATTTATAAAATTTAAATTTAATAAGTTTTTAACCATATAATGATAATCTACATATTAAGTTATCCAATTTAATCAATAAAAATAATATAAATTTTAAACTATATAATATATTTATTAAAAATCAAATTTATGAAGAACATGTTTTTTTTTGTAAAGGTGGAGAGTAAAGAAAGTATTGATTCCTAGGGCTGTTCATAAGAAGACCCAACCCGACCAACCCGGACTGACCCAACCCGAGTCGGCCGGGTTTTCTTCAACACCGTTCGGTTTTGGGTTGTAAAAAATCATAATCCGATGGCTCGGGTCGGTTTCTGTTTTCATGTGTGAAAACCGAAACCGACCCGAACCGAACCGAACCGACTTAGTAGTTAGTAGTTACAACCTACTTAGTTCCTACTTAACTAAGTTGTCTCTATCCTAGTTACAACCTAACTTAATTTCTAGTCATCTAGTTAGGAATGACATTAATGGCAAGTATTCTAAGACAACTAGACAAGGAATTTTTTTGGAAAAGTTTAAAGAAAAGAATCAAAGGATCCTAGTTTCTATGGTATTTATACCAAATAGACAACCAATTACAATTATAATTAGGTGTCATTTTTTACTTAGATTAGAAGGTTTCTTGAAATATACAAATTTCAGTCTTCTTTCTTTAATACAGTTTGACTTTCTATTTTCTTGATAACTTCTATTCTAACTTGGYCBGCCCCCCTTASCCCCTCAACTCAAGCACAATCTCTAATACAATTTGACTCTCAAGCATGGTTGAACTTAGAATCGAAACTGACCCAAACCAACCCAACCTGACTCAAACCGACCAGGTTGGTTTTGCTTAACACAAGGTCGGTTTCGCTTTCAGTTTCAGGTAACTCGACCAGGTTGGGTCGGTTGAAAAAGTCTCAATAAACCGACCCAACCCGACCCGTAAACAGCCCTACTGATTCCATGGGTACACCCAAGAACCACCAAGACCAGAACTGACCATAAAATCGACCTTTACAGGGTAAGTTGCAGGTTCTTCTATGGAACTGAACCGACCCGGCCATGCTCACTCCTAGTAGAGGTTGTGGACAATTTACCTACCAGTTGGCCAATTTATCCTTGCCAAATGCTGACAAACGAACATGGCCGAACTGCCAAAGTTTAACTCCATGGTCGTTGCTAGACCTTACCAACTGAGCCTTTGTTTTTGGGAGTTGGGGTGGGTGGGGGGTTAGGTGTATTTGGACATTTCATTAGATTGGTCTTCTGCTCTTTGGGTCCACAAAGTTAAAAGGCTCGGTAGGTGCATTTATCATCAATTGTCCAGAAATTTAGGTTATTTTAGCATTTTTTTTCTTTCATCTTGATAATGCCATTTGTGCCATTGAACATTTTAATAATGATTATGAGAAGAAATTCGCTAGGGAAGTAGCTAGGTGGCTAACATACATGGTGTTTGGAAGTATGGGTGTTTTTTGGGACTGATTTTTAAGAAATAATGTTCATGCTTCTAAGACCCCTGACAAGTAAGCACCACATAGGATATACATAATCAATCATTGAGGAAAATGATCACCCAATTTTTTAATAATCGGCTGAACCAAACAATGAGATACATGGGCATTTGTTGAAATGCCTATATGAATCCAACGTGACCTAAAGAATTAGTCAGATACATTGATAATTCAACGATTGCCTATATTTATGAGGAGAAATCCCCTATTACAATGTATCAAACCAGGGCCTTCAATGTATTATTATGCTCCTACCTTTAACATTACTTCATCCAATCTAATTCAAGGTTGATCTACAGCAATACATATGGAAGAGGAAGACTGATTGTATAGTTACTTTAGGAGGTTAAAATCATGCCATATCACATGTATCCTTTCGTTTATTTTTTAAAAAATTTTTCCCATATACAAAGAAAAAGTTCTTGTTTATGATGACAATCATCTATCAAATACAAATAGTCCATTGACATTAAAGGTCTGTTTGGTTGATGGGAACAAGGGTTTGAAATTAGATTCAGAATAATCCATTCTGATTCCTGATTGAGTGGAATTGAAATCCAATTCTTATTTCTAATGGAATATATAGCATTCCCCATATAAGAGAATGGCCATTTCCTTCCCTCTCTTTAAAATGAGAATCCATTCCAACAAATTCCTCTGATTCCTATTGAACCAAACAGGTGGAGAGTACAAACCGAACCAGACATGATATGCAAAAAGTTTTAACCAATTAAAATCCACCAATGAATTTTGATAAATAACACCTGATTGACTACCACGTTTATGATTATAGTTGACTGTTCGAATTATTCAAATATCATATCTTTCCCATACCACAGTCGAACCCTAGCATGGAAATACATTATATATCTTTGTGTGTGTATGTACAAATTGCTGCATAAATGTTTTACAACAGAAAAAAAAAACGATTGCGACATAAATATATTATTAGGTCTATATTCTTTTTTTATGCATTTATTGGGTCTATATTAATGACACAGTACTATTAGGTATTAGGCATATCAGATATATAAGATTAGTCCATCCCCCAACTCTGGTATAGGTGGTGATGGAGGGTGATTTGACCCGACCCCTTGAGACAATGACACGTGGACACGATTCAGCACAAGTGACAGCTTAGTATCACGGCCTGACCGCGACTAAGTAACGAGCCCGTAGGACAGCTCGCTATATCATAGCTCGCTATAGGGGGAGCTTGCTACAACGCGAGCTCGAGGACCCCCGATGTACTGAAAGGGAATACTCCAAGACAAGTCTATCCCAACTCGCGAACTGGGGTAACCAGCTCGCTCCAACACTTAGGCAGAAAAACTGCCCCAAAGGCAACCTTAAGAGGGATCACCTCGAAGTACCCCTAGGAGCTCGCTACAAGGTAGCTCGCTACAAGATAGTTCGCTACAAAGTAGCTCGCGACTGAGAGACGCGATGTTTTCAGGAAGCTTCTATCTAACAAGACTGTACCCGTTAGACTGCGCCACATCTCCTGCCTAACGACGCAGTCCCTGCCAATTCGACAGATTGCACCCACGTCTCTCGACAGATGGTGGCGTGCCTGTCCCCCCGGGACGTGTCACTCATCCGATTGGGTAGTACCCTGCAACGGTTACCTGCGCAGCCCTAGCAGATAACGGCTGCGACAGAGGCCCAGTGGCGGTTACGCCCGATTTGACAAGAACGCCCATATTTAAGAGCCCCTTAGTCGAAGGGGAGGAGGTATCTAAAATCATCGTGAATTATCTTGAATCTTATCTTACTTGCTCTCGAGCTAATCTCGAGAACTCAGTGATCTAGCGCGACCTACACTCTTAGCATTCTTTACACTCTTCACTATTTTCTCCAGCGTTCTAACTTAAGCATCGGAGTATTCCCACCGGGCAAGTCTCCCAGGAATCCTTTACCGTCTTCTTCTCAGGTGTCGTCTGTTGCCAGATAGGAGCCAGTCAGCAACCAGCTAGGAGTGCCCGGATTGCGCAACATCATTTGGTGTCGTCTGTGGGAAACGCATAAAAAATCCTTCCTCTAAGCTTCTACAATTTCCTTTTGAAAACTTAGCATTCATGGTCTCCTCCAGCAACGCCGGCATGGTGCCAACCAGAACACTTCTGGGGAGCAACCCCAACTCCCCACTATCTGTATAGGACAGTTCACCGTCCCCTTCTCAGTGGACGGGATTCCTAGTCTGAACGTGCCTCTCACAGTGGCACCTATGAACGTCCACTCCCTTCCATGGTTGGAGCAACCTTTGCTGAACCTTCGGTTGTGCCCTCAGTGGCCAACCCGAACCAGTTAGAAGACTTAGTGCAGTGCATGCGGGCCATGCAAGCTCAAATGCAGCAATTCCAGCAGCTCCAACTCTACCAACAACAAGTGCTGTATCAGGTCTCCCAGTACCAGTACCAGCAGCAGTTTCCTTCCTTGCCTTAGGCCCAACCGCCGCTTCCCCCTCGGCAACCGGCCACGAAGCAGACCAAGCCCTCCCGTCGGAGCGAACGACCTCGCCGGGGAGAGGCCTCCCAGGTCCAGGATCCCACCAAGAGCCAAGCCTCTTCTCATGGCAGAAAGGAGAGGCCAGCCACCCCTGCCTCGCAGCCTACGAGCAGGTCGGGGGCCTCCCAGCCTGTCAAGCCCGCATTGCCCCAGCATTCGTAGTTTGAGCTCCCGCTCGCGGAGAACCCGTTCGAGGTCCTAGCCGCAGACTACAGGCAGGGCCCTTCGGTTCAGAGCTATCACCAGCAGTTCGAGCCCATCGAGCTCGGCAACACTGAAGCATTGAGCACCAACGTTGAGCCAACAAAGCAGTAGCGGAGACACCGGCGAGCTCGCCGAACTGCTACCCGAGTCTCACCCGAGCTCAAAGGTAAAGAGAAGGTGAACTCAGGTGAAGTGAAAGCTACCCCTCTCCTCTCAGTTTCTTCCCCACTGTCTCCAGAACTCCTTGTTGTCC
The DNA here is from genome assembly GCF_000365185.1 of Nelumbo nucifera. The sequence goes on from NW_010729141.1 coordinate 1,517,810, forward strand.
CCATGCCAAGGGACTTTAAGCTCCCTCCACTGGACAAGTATGACGGATCCTTCGATCCGAATGATCATGTGGATGCCTTTCAGTCCCAGATGCACCTGGCAAGAGCCAGCGAATCCTGCATGTGCATGGTCTTCTCCACCACCTTCAAAGGGGTAGCCCGCACCTGGTACCGAAACCTCGCGCCCGGTTCGATAAGAAGCTAGGCGCAATTTGTGCAAGTCTTTACCTCCCACTTTGTCACCAGCAAGAAGTGCCTAAGAACTCAAGAAAGCCTCCTCGGCATAGTTCAAAAGGAAGGGGAGTCCATTCGGAGTTACATCAAGCGGTTTAATGACACTTGTCT
>NW_010729141.1:1518581-1542458 GCF_000365185.1 Nelumbo nucifera
ATTCAGCCTTTCCGAGCTCCAGCAGCAGAAAGGGACTACACGCCCCTCAACGCGAAGCAGGCCGAGATCCTCATGGCGATCAAGGACGCTCTGTATGTGAAGTGGCCACCTCGGCTGAAGGCCGACCCTAATGTTAGAAACAAAAATTTGTATTGTAGTTTTCATAAAGATCACGGTCATAGTACCGAGAACTGTAAAAACCTCCGCGACGAGATAGAGGAGCTCATCCGTCGCAGATATCTGAGAAATTTTGTACAAAGAAATAATAGTAATAAAGCAGGTCGGCAGGGGGAGCAGAGTAGAGATGCTCCCGATTCTAGCAGGCAGGCAAAACAGACACAGAAGCAGCCCCCCGAAGAGAGACCAATTCGGGGGACCATCCATGTGATAGTTGGCGGTTCAATTGTGGCAGGCTACACCTCAGCTGCAACTTGCGCATCAGCTCGCAAGGCCGTCAGAGAAGAGAAAAACCCCCCGAAGCGGCCAAGGATGGAAGACCCCATCTTCTTCATAGAAGACGACGCGCGCGGGGTCCACTACCCCCATGACGACGCGCTCGTCATAAAGGTGAAGATCAATGACTTCGAAGTCAGGCACGTCCTCATCAACTCAAGCAGCTCAGCGGACATCCTCTTCAAAGCAACCTTCAACCAACTTCAGCTCCAAATGAGCGACCTGAAGCCCGCGAACACTCCCCTGGTAGGCTTCAGCGGAGAGGAAATCAGGCCCCTGTGAAGGATTACAATACCTGTGGAAGTCGGCACTTGGCCTAGTCATGTCTAATTGAGTCAATATACACAATTAGACATAATTAATTGTTATGTCTAATTAATTGTTATTTACATAATTAATTGTTATTTATATATTAATAAATCAAGTGATTTTAACCAAAATTACCTTATATATTTCCCACCAAATTTATCTTTTAAAAATTTATACATAAAATGTAATAGAAATAACAAGAAAACTAGAAAACTTTTATATTTGGGCATGAATTTGTTTGGAACAAACAAAAAACACAAACCAACCCAATTATTAATCAAGACAAAATTATTAATTAAGAAAATTATACATAAAAGAAAAGAACAACTATAAATTGATTCCTGGTCGAGTGTATATTGACATGGCACAATTGGTTTATGTGGGCTATAAAATATGTCCTCCATGTACCAATTAAAAAATCAGATTTTTAACAATCTTCTATATTAACAATCAGATTTCTATATTAACAATCTTCTATTGGATTTTTTAATTATCAATTAAACTTAAAAAGAGATATTTTTTTTTCAGAAAAGTACGGACAGTCTCAATGCATATTTTTGAATTCCACTACAGACCTTTAAACAGTCAAAATGTCAAAAACCCCCACTTTATACGTCAATGCCCGCCCATGAATTGGTATCAATTCCGGGCTGACATCTATCCAAACTGTACTTTGGGTCTCGAAATTATAAACCTGCGCTGAACCGTCATTCTTTCTTTTTCTTTTATACTAAAGAAAGTTATGCATAGTTTAAGGATAACTAGATTGTGTGAAGAAGCAGAGCTTTTAGTATTTTCCCTTCTACTTGGGTTTGCAATGGAAAAAGCTTAGCTTTTAGTATTTTCCCTTCTAAGTTTAATAGAAAATGTGTGAAGAAGAAAAAATAGCAAGAGAAACATTTCTCCTTTAATAGAATAGCAAGAGTTAATTTTCATAACACAAAAGCACAACCTGTATTTGATTCCACTATATTTCCTGCTGCTCACTTGGCCAATGTGAAAACCAAAAACAATATTGGCTCTCAATAGAATAACAATAATGGCCGAGGATGTGGTCGGGGACGTGGACAACACTCTAATTCCAATTAGTGCTATGACCCCAATAATGGTAGCTGTGGAAAGGATCATTTGCCATGTTTGTAGAAAACTAGTGTTGGAAGGGTTAAGAATCAAAATAGACATGGCTGAATTAGGTTTAGTAGTTGGTTGAATTTAAAATTTTTTTAACTCCACTTAGGAATCGATTTCCTAATAATTTTAAAATCTGAAATTCCAAAATCGATCTTACACTGAATTAGACTAGGTTTGAAACTAAATTAAAAACTGATTATATTCTGTATGGAGACTACAATATGTAGCTCCAAAAGTGATAGTTCAGACCCCTTATCTGTCTCAAAATCGGCCTCCAATTAAAGATGATGCAGTGTGGACAAGAAATCAATTCAGCAACATCGTTTCAGCAAAACCAATCTAGAACTTATTTAAATCTAAGTGAGTACGTGAACCTAATATTCTCTGATGTTTTCTTGCAAAAACATAGTAGAGGACTGATGGAAATCAGCCCCCATAACAATTGGGTCAAATTAGTGTTTCTAGGAGACAAGGGAGAAGAGAAGAGAGCAAGAGAGTGGAGAGGATTGGTGAATTCACTCCCCTCCCTTCTTACTCCCTTATAACTTTCCTAATCCAATTAGGAGATCCAAATCAAATTTAGATTAGGACTTCACCTTTAATTGATATGAACTCTCTTCTTAAAAAAATGGGTGCTCCATATTCATACCTATTGGATTTTATTTATCTTCTTTGCTCTATATTTTAAACCACTAAACATATCAGTCTTATGGGGTTTACATCGTTTACTGTATTAGTTGTTGGGCAATCCAAGATGTGACCAATTTATGGAAATAATAATGGATGATGATTTGATAATTCAACAACTAATGATAATTGGGTTTTATTTTTTTTCTTTGCTCTATATTTTAAACCAATAAACGAATTAGCCTTATGGGGTTCACATTGTTTACTATTTTTTTTTGTTGGGTAACACAAGTGACCAATTTATAGTAATAATGTAGGTTGGTTTGATAGTGCAACTACAGCTAATCATAATTTGGCTTTCTTTTTCTTCTTTGCTCCTCTATATTTTAAGTCAACAAACGTATCCATTAGTTTAACATAATTGAGCTTGATCCGACAAAGACAGAGAAAAATGTTCCAGATAAAATTAAGGATTCAATCCATGTCAAAAATGTAATATAGAACAAGGATCCAACATGGATCCAGGTAATATTTAATTAACAATCTGAAATTCATCTGGTCTGGTGCCACAAGGGATAAGATTGCAGCATTATCAGGTTCACTTAAATTATTAAGAAAGTCAAGCTTGGTCTATTACCACAAAGTCAAGGTTTTGGGGTCTACGCACACAATGGATCTTTAGTAAACATTACAATTAACAACCAATAATTTATAAGTTGAGGTCGGATAACGTAAACGATTCTAACTCCCAGTTATTTTTATTATTTTTATTTTTAATTATTTTGATAAAGATAATAAAATAATAGATAATTTTTATCTAATGGATCCAAGTAGGAGTATCAATGGACTGGTTTTGGGTTGAATTCCGTCTAAATCAAAATCCATTGGATGGATTGGATGGACTAATAAGACATATCGAATTTGAATGGACTGGACAGACCAATATGACATATTGGATTGGTCCTAGTCTGTCCATAATGAATTTATATTGGATTGAATCAATATCTGGTCCATTGATAGAAGAGAACAGCATAGGTGTTAATGGATCAGGTTTGAGTTGAAGTCAATCTAAATTAATAAGAATTTGAACAGATTGGACAGTCTCTGGACCAGTCCAAAATGGTCCAAATATTTATTGGATTAGATTGGACCAAGACCATTTGTAATGGACTTACATTGGACTGGATTGTACCAAATCCATTCCAATTGACACCCCTAGAGCCAAAAACATTTGGATGAAAGGCGCATATGTCACACAGCTTTTATGTGCTCACTCATTGTGATTAGCTAAAGTGCCTAATACATCCAGACCTATCTACACACTACACTCTTTTGTATAATTTAAAAATTCAATTGCAATTAATCAAGAACTAAAGCTCCGTTAATTTCCTCATTGGGTGAAGAGAACTGCAAATGCTTTTATGGATACTTTGGTGAAGAAAGGGGTGGGAAAGGAACAAATGTTCTGAGCTACTTTTTAATTTCTTCTTTCTTCTTCTCTTGGGGAGAGTTAAGTCATTTTATCTTTCCCCAGAAGTGCTGTAAGTAAGTTTTGTTTATTAATAATATGAGTTTCCGTTATTGATAAAAAAAGTTGTTAGGATTGAATTGGGAGTCTCCGGGATTAGGAGACTCCGCTGAGTTAGGATCGAATTAGGAGTAGGAGTCTCCGTTTTGAGTTTGAATTCTTGTAAACTTAGGAGATTCGATGGCTGTGTATGGCTGTGTATATATATTTGAATCTTCAATGAATGAAAACAAGAAAAAGAAGAAACCAGAAAAGCTTATCCTCGGCACTCTGGAGATCAGCGGTGGCAGCAACGATTATTCGGCGCCGGCAAAGGACCAGTGATCAGTGGCGACACTCCTTCGGTGATCAGCGGCAACACTCCTTCTCGGTTCATCGAGGTTGCCTGCACCCGGGGTTTCTGAAGTATCACTGTTCATCGTCTCCTTTGGTGAACAGCGGCGGCACTTCGGACCAGTGATCAGCGGCAACACTGCTTCTGGTCCGCTGAACTGCATTTTCCTCCGAAGGCAGCAGTTGATGTATGGTCCGCTGAATTGTGTTTTTCTCCGAAGGCAGACTAAATCCCTGTAGCAAAGCCAGATTGGAACCCCCAAAATCTCCACCGACGTTCATGGGCTGATTGAACGATTGGAGGGCTGCCAAGGAAGACAAAAACGACCCTCCACTTGGGTAGTTCACGGAAGACAGGTTTGGTACCAACTGAGGCATCAGAGAAGAGATCATCGAGTCTGTGTCTTTGGTCCTTAGATTAGAATTACTACCAGTGGTGGTCATGACAGTTGAAGTGGAGGTCGTCGTGGAGCTGAATTGTTGCTGCTGTGATGATTGCTGGGTTATCGACGGGGAGTTGACTCTGTAGATTATCGGTCGGAGAAACTTCCTGTACCGAGCGAAATTATTTCCGTCTACTTCAAAAATTTGACCTTTCTCATGAAGAAGAAAGGTTTGATTCTTTAGAAAAAAAAACTGGCTGTCTTCTTGATTTCTTGTCAAACAGAAAAGGTTTGATTCTGTTCCTTAACGAACTGACTCGAACAGAGAAAGGTTTGTCTTCTTCGCGCGGCGGGAGAAAAATGTTTTCATTCTCTGTTCCTGACGAACAGAGAAAAAGGCTTTCGCGGGACAAAAAGTTTGGATCTTCGCCTCACCAGGTAAGAGTAGAGAATTCGGGGGTTCATTCTCGATCAGAACGTCCTGATCTTTAACAGGTTTCCGGCGAGTCGAAGTTCTGCAGCAGGTATTAGGGAGATCTGGAGATCGGTTCTCTGTCTTTTGTGGCGATTCTGTCGCCGATTGTGGGTTTTTAGACACAATAGTCGGCATGACTGAAAACAGAGAAAAAGGAGCAGGGGTAGGAGGAAAAGGTCGTGGCGGCCAAGTCAAGGCCAATACAGCCAAAGCCTCTACGCAAGGCAATGCATCTCAAGGAGAATAAATTGATCCAGCCAATACTGGGTTAAATGGACTGAGTAGTGAGTAGTGGAACATGTTGCTCAACCTTTTGAACACACAGAAAGAGGGGAGTCAACGACTAAGTGGTAAGCAAAAATTTTCAGAATGGATAATAGACATAGGGGCCTCTCATCATATGACAGGAAGACTCCAGTTGATGAGAGACATAAAGAATGTCATTCCATGCTCTGTCGGGCTACCAGACGAGAAAGCGACAATAGCAGAGAAAGAAGGCACAATTGCACTAGACGATCATCTAAAACTGACTAATGTTTTATATGTGCCTAGTTTGAATTGCAACTTACTTTCTGTATCGTAATTGATTGAGGAATCAAATTGTATTGTCCAGTTCACTAATAAACTTTGTGTGATACAGGACTGCACTACGAGGATGCTGATTGGAGCAGGTGAGCAGCAAGAGGGACTCTATTATTTTCGAAGCATTGCATCAACAAGAGCAATGAAGAATACAGAGAGCAGGACATGTGATATTTGGCATCAAAGGTTAGGGCATCCTTCTTATAGAATTGTTAAGTTGCTGCCTTTTATTAGTACTAAGAATAATAATGATGACAGTATTAAGGGTTGTGATGCATGCTTCCGAGCTAAACAATGTCGAGAGGAGTTTGTTTCTAGTAATAATAAAGCATCCGATATTTTTGAGTTAATTCATTGTGATTTGTGGGGACCTTATATAACTGCAGCTTCTTGTGGTGCTCATTATTTCTTGACCATAGTAGACGATTTTTCTAGAGGCGTTTGGATTTATCTTCTGGTTGATAAGACGGAAGTTGGACGAGTTTTCGAAATTTTTTTGCTATGGTTCAAAGGCAATTTAACAAACCTGTAAAGGTGATCCGTACTGATAATGGGACTGAGTTTGTATGCTTGGCTAGTTATTTTGCTGAAAGTGGTATTATTCATCAAACCACTTGTGTCGGGACCTCTCAATAAAATGGGAGGGTTGAACGCAAGCACCGCCACATACTCAATGTTGCCCGAGCTTTGCGATTCCAAGCTAGCTTGCCTATTGATTTTTGGGGGGAATGCATCCTGACCGCATGTTATTTGATCAATCAGACATCGTCCATTCTGTTAAAGGGAAAGACTCCCTATGAAATGTTATTTGGGCAACCTCCTTCTTATGATAATGTGCGAGTCTTTGGTTGCTTAGCATATTCGCACAATCATGGCCATGGAGGGGATAAATTTGTTAGTCGAAGCAGACGATGTGTTTTTGTTGGGTATACTTTTGGGAAGAAACGATGGAGCTTGTATGATTTAGAGTCCGACATGTTCTTTGCTTTTAGAGATGTTACTTTCTTTGAGCATGAATTCCCGTATGCATACAAAAAGGATGCACAGCCGAACAAAGCACATGATTGTGGAATAAGTGGGACAGAAGAGGTGTTGGTACCATCCACTTATTCACCTGGACTAGCAAATGGCGAGATGGAGACTAACCAACGAGGTGAACTCGCAGAAGAAGGAATCAGTGTAGAAGAAGGAACCCACGTAGACCCGAATGCCAATACTAGTGAACCCATGCATTCTTCTGACATCACCACAGAAAATGTAAGCGAAGATAGTCCTGACGTCAGGGGGGGTGGTGTTGAGCAACAGCAGCACTCTGATTCTCATTTGGGGCGTGGGCATCGACAGAAACAGCAGTCCACAAGGTTAAGAGACTATGTGCTTCACACCACACAGTGTTTGAGTCCCTCTCTGCGTCCCTTTGCAAGCTCACTCGGCCAATCACATCCTGCAGGTAGTCCTTATTCCATCGATAACTATGTGAATTGTAACAGTTTTTCTTGTCGACATCGTGCTTTCTTGGCACCTATTACTGCAGGAGTTGAACCTACTTCTTTTGCTGAGGCCGTAAAGGATGAAAAATGGAGTGATGCAATGCAGAAATAAATACAGGCACTTGAGAATAATCAGACATGGACCGTAGAGCCTTTGCCATCCGGAAAATGAGCCATAGGATGCAAATGGGTATATCGAATCAAGTACAACGCTGATGGGACAGTGGAAAGACACAAAGCCCGTCTCGTGATTTTTGGGAACAAGCAGGTTGAGGGAATTGATTATAATGAAACTTTTACCCCAGTTGCAAAAATGGTTACTGTCCGTACCTTTCTTGCTGTCGCAGTAGCTAGAAATTGGGAGCTTCATCAAATGGACGTACATAATGCATTCTTGCACGGTGACCTTCATGAGGAGGTCTACATGAGAATGCTTCCTGGTTTTCAGTCAGATAAACCAGGTATGGTGTGTCGATTGCGAAAGTCTCTATATGGCTTGAAACAAGTGCCAAGATGTTGGTTTGCTAAATTAACCGTAGCCTTGAAAACATATGGGTTTCATCAATCAGATTCAGATTACTCTCTATTCACCTTTCGTCGAGATAGGGTACATGTGCTTGTCCTCGTGTATGTGGACGACATTATTGTGTCAGGTAATGATCATATGGCAATTCAAGTCTTCAAGAAATATTTGAGTGACTGCTTCCATATGAAAGACTTGGGACCGTTGAAATATTTTTTGGGCATTGAAGTTGCCCGAAACTCAACAGTAATTTTTCTGTCTCAACGAAAGTATGCTCTGGATATTATCACTGAAGTTGGATTACTTGGTGCAAAACCTACTCCTTTTCCTATGGAGCAGAATCACAACCTGACCTTGACAAATGGGCCTCTCTTATCTGATCCTGAGCGATACAGGCGCTTAGTGGGTAGGCTTATTTATCTCTCAGAAACTCGTCCTGAGTTGTCTTATTGTGTGCATGTCCTGTCCCAATTCACGCAACAACCGCAAGAAAGACATTGGGAGGCTGCATTGCGAGTGGTGCGCTACTTGAAAGGAAATCCTGGTCAATGAATTCTCTTGCGTTCAGATTGTGACTTGCAGTTATATGTATGGTGTGATTCAGACTAGGCGAGCTGTCCTTTGTTCTGACGTTCCCTATCTGGGTGGTTTATTCTACTTGRGAAATCGCCGATTTCCTGGAAAACTAAGAAACAACACACTATGGCTCGTTCTTCAGCGAAAGCAGAGTATCGGTCTATGGCCACGGCCACGTGTGAGTTAAAATGGCTGAAGGGATTGTTATTGGCTCTTGGAGTGACGCATTCGAACCCAATGCAATTATATTGTGATAGTCAGGCAGCATTGCATATTGCAGCTAACCCAGTGCTTCATGAGCATACGAAACATATTGAAGTTGATTGCCATTTTGTTCGTGATGAAATTCAAAATGGTTGCATTCGTCCTGCTTATGTGTCGACTACCGTTCAGCTGGCTAACATTTTTACAAAGGCACTGGGTCACAGAGAAATTGAGTATTTTCTCCGCAAGTTAGGCATTCATAATCTACATGCTCCAACTTGAGGGGGGTGTTAGGATTGAATTGGGAGTCTCCGGAATTAGGAGACTCCGCTGAGTTAGGATCGAATTAGGAGTAGGAATCTCCATTTTGAGTTTGAATTTCTGTAAACTTAGGAGATTCGATGGCTGTGTATGGCTGTGTATACATATCTGAATCTTCAATGAATGAAAACAAGAAAAAGAAGAAACCAGAAAAGCTCTGGTTTAACAAAAGTCCAAATAAATTCTACATTCTTTAGAATTTTCCCAGATTATAAAGCTCTAACTTCTTTAGAACAAGAAGCCCTAAGCCCCAAAGTTGATTATATTCTTTATCTGTTTTCTAACTAGCATTTTAGAATAATCAAATTAGAGAAAAGAAAGAATTTGCATCAGATGAGGAGAGTGCCAAAAACAAAAGCAGGGCACTGTGTTCCTCCTGTACAATTCAGTTTTTACTACACTAGATTTTGCCAAATTATCTGCAGCTATGTTTAGTTCTCTGAGAATCCAGCTGAAGGAAGCCTTCAAAAGAATGGCCATTGGATTTTCATTATATTGTTCTTCTTCTCTATAATTTCTAGGGAATTGATTGGATGATATTGTAAACCTAAATGCACCAAATTGTTGAGATACACGTGAGTGGGTAAGAATTTGCCCAGAACAGTTGTGGTGTCCAACTTTTGTGTGTTTGTCCTATATGTGAACGTGTACAAGCCGTCAAGCCCCTTGGTTTTGATAATTTTCCCTAGTTCCCCCAGGATCAATCAATCCATATGCAACATTCAAATACTAATAATGCCTTACTCCTATAAACAGAACTAGATTTATTTATGTATCCCACCAATTTCTACTTTTATTTTAATTTTTTTTAATCCTACGTATATATATATATATATATATATATATATCTGTTCTATGGATAAATGTAGGCTTATTGACTCTTTCCAATTGAAACATGGTCCAACTTTGACTACGTTGAGTATGTTGATGTGAATGGACACATGGAATGCTCTGCTAGACATTAGATCTTAGTGAGCCCAGCATTGTAAAGTAGTATATCTCAAAGATCAGAGCTGAACTTCCCGGTTTCATGTTTCTGGTGTTACCTATCATTACCTTTCATTTTCACTATGCATTTATGTTCAGGAACATCAAATCAATTTGAAGTCATGAGGTAAGATGTCGTTTCATTTTTTCTTGTTTTTTATGCATTACTTAATTCTAAGTACATCATTTCATCATGAATAAATTGTCTTTATGCTGTGTAGTGTAGAGATATCTATTACAGTGGCTAGTTAGTTAAGAATCTTCTTTCAGTGGTGAGCCAAACTGTGCTTCTGAGGGTAAAATATATATTTGGATCACTAAATACACTTAAATAAAATGATTTCATCTTCACACGTGATTACAAAAAAAAAAAAAAACTGCACAAGTATGTTTTCAAACACTTTCAATAAAAGGAGTTCATTCTATTAATTTTTTCAGGGCATTCCATGCAAGAGCAGTACTAGCATCATGGTAGTACTCCTATGATCACAAATGCACAAAACATGAATAAAGTTTTCATACTTATGCAAACACATAAGGGGTTTTGCAGTTTCAGATTCTGTGATTCTTGTGATGAATTTAACGACTGCATGATTCTACCATTGCTCTTGCTCTTGTATAGGAATGATGAAATATTAACACATACAATGAGATATGATACTTTTGTTTTAATTTTATACTGCAATGAGGGGTGGATTCGAGCTGAACCGAGCCGAATACTTGGTTTTAATTTGATCTGCCACATGGCCATTAATTTTGCCACATCAGACCATAAATGCAGGTGATCCAATCACAACTCACATGACCATTAATTGACCACCTATTTCTTCTTTCTAAAAAAAAAAAAAGTAGAGTTGGGTTTAATTTGACAATTCAACGATTGGGGATTCTTTAATTGTTAAACAAAGGGAAACTTCGAGGAATGAATTGTATTGTTGTGAGAGATTAATATGAACCTTATAATTAAAGGGGTGATCCTTTCATTTTTCAACTGCATACTCGTCGTCTCAAAAGCAACCAGAAGCCGCTAATCTCACTTTTTCTTCATCCACCAAATTTCAAGGCAACCAAGATATGGCAACAACAGAAGATGTGGTGGTATCCCCTTTGCTTCAGGCGTTGCTCAACAAACTGGACTCCTCTCGGATGATCAAATTCATATCTGATTGGGGTGTTGACCAACAGCTGAATAACCTCTTTAGAACACTCCAGGACGCATATGCAATGGCCAGTTCTACAGAGGATATGCAAATCAGTGATCCACGCTTGAAATTCATACTCAAAGACATGAGAGAAGTTGTTCACAAAGCCACTTGTATATTGGACGAGTTCATCTACGAAGCTGTTGGACGGCAAATTTTGAGGAGGAGGAGGAAAAACAGATCTGCACTTCGACGGCTGCTATCAGAAAGGTACGCCGCGAATACTTCTCCTATTCTCTCAATGAGAAAGAAGATTTACATCGCCATGAGATTCATTCTGTCATAACTGGCATCATAAATGAGATGCATGAGATTCAGCAAAAGATGAACCACGATTATGCGAGTTCAGTCTCATCCGTTGGAAGGAATCTCAGTGAAATGGGAAAGAAACTCAACATAGTTTCATCACTAGATTCACGCCCTCAGACTGTTTCCTTAGTTGATGATAGAATTTTTGATAGGAGGGAAGAGGCAAATGATATAATAGACATATTATTATCTGATAAATACAATGGGGAAAAAGTTCCTGTTGTTTCAATAGTTGGTACTGGGGGGATTGGCAAGACCACTTTGGCTCAACTCATTTACAATGATGCAAACGTAGTTAAGCATTTTGATGTGAGAGCGTGGGTATGTGTTTCCCAAGATTCTGATGTTACAAAAATAACTAGATCAATTCTTCAGTCAATCACTCATATACACCAGCCAATTGAACAACTGGAACCACTTCAACAAGAACTCAAGAATTGGTTACAGGGAAAGAAATTTCTACTTGTTCTTGATGATATATGGAGCGATGACCGCAGAACGTGGGATGCGGTAAGGGTCCCAATTAATGTTGCAGCAGAAAAAGGAAGCAGAATAATAGTGACCACTCGGATTAATAGAGTTTCCTCCATTATGAACTCCATAAAAAAAATTGATTTGGAAACCTTGCCATATGAACATTGCTGGGAATTATTCAAAAGGAAGGCTTTTACTGATGACAAAATCTGTGATAAACATCCAAACTTGAAAGAAATTGGAGAGGAAATTGTTAAAAAATGCAGAGGAATGCCTCTAGTAGTGAAATCACTAGGAGGACTTCTATACGATGATCTGGATGTGAAAAGGTGGAAATCCGTCTTAGAAAGTAAGATGTGGGAGGTTGAAGCAGAGGAGACAACAATGTCAGCTCTACGTTTGAGTTATTATTACTTGCCAGCACATTTAAAATTATGCTTTGCATATTGCTCTTTGTTTCCTAAAGACCATGAATTTGATAAGGAAACTCTAGTCCAGCTTTGGATAGCAGAAGGTTTTGTTTCATCTAAAAGAATTGACATTGTGGAAGAAGACCTTGGAGGCGAATACTTTGATGAATTGTTCAATCGGTCCTTTTTTCAAAAGCATTCTAAATTTCGAAAATCATTTATGATACATGATCTGATGCATGACTTAGCAGAGTCGGTTTCGGCAGGCATGTATTTTAGGATGGAGGAGGGCAAATCACATGACAACAACAGTGGCAATCTTAAAATGGTTCATTACGTATCAATGTTTCACTTCCAACCAGATCAGTACTCAATGGAGAAGGAATTATGTAAATTCAAGGAATTGTCAACTTTGTCGTTGATTTTGCCGTTAACAAGGGATTGGCATATCCTAGGTGACTTATTTGAACAATACCGATGCCTACGTGTACTGGATTTGAGTGAAAATTATAGATTGTTCAATTTGCCAAATTCAATTGGCAACTTGAAACATCTACGGTTGCTTAACCTCAACAGGACACGCATTACAGTGTTACCCGAGTCAATGTGCAACCTCTACAATTTGCAAGTTTTGATGCTTAAAAATTGTTATAGTCTCATTGGAATTCCTAAAAACATGGGAAACCTAATCAACCTCCAATACATAGTGATGGGAGATGACAAATGGGATGTTTTCAATCGAATAAGAAGAGGAATTGGGAGATTACATTTTTCGAAGACATTGCCTACGTTTCAAGTGATGAAAAGGAGAAATGGAAACAATAGTACAATAGGAGAGCTAAAAGAATTACGTCATCTCCAAGGATGTATTCGTATTGGGGGGCTAGAGAAGGTGGCTGACTTTGAGGAGGCCAAGGAGGCTAACCTCTTCGATAAGCATCGGATTGATAGGTTGGAGTTGGAATGGAACGATAATAATGAAAGAGGTAGCATGGAGGGTGTACTAGAGGGCTTACAACCATACACAGGATTAAAGCAACTCCAAATAACTAATTATGGTGGCATAAGTTCTCCAAAATGGATGATGATGATGATCGCGTGCTATGATATGCTGACGACAATAAAACTAAGGAATTGCAACAAGTGCAAATTGCTCCCCCCTTTTGGAAATCTACCCTCGCTCGAAGTATTGCATATATCTGAAATGAAGGAAGTGGAACATATAGGAATAGAATTTTATGGATATGGTGATGACAACAATAAGAAGCAGGGATTTCAAAAGCTGCACTCTTTCTCTCTCATGTATGAGTGGTTTGAAGGAATGGTGGGGAGCAGAAGGTGAATTTCCTTGCCTTAAATACCTTTGCATCTATGATTGTCCCAAATTGATCAAATTGCCCCCTTTCTTTCCTACCGTGAAATGTAAAATGGTGAATTTGGAAATCACCAATTGTCCTATGCTTCAATTATTGCCGGAGTTACAAAGTCTTGCATCTCTTAAGTATTTGGAAATCAACGATTGTCCTAAACTTCAATCATTGCCAGAATTACAAAGTCTTGCATCTCTTGTGTATTTAATAATCATCAATTGTCCTATGCTTCAATCATCGCCAGAGTGATAAAGTCTTGCATCTCTTGGGAAATTGATGATAAAAAATTGTAATTATTTATAATTGCCCTTATCCTTATCCTTATGAAGATGGACAGTCGGTTGCAAGTGGTAGAGGAAGATTGGCCCCCAAGATTTCGAAATTTTGTACTCCCGCTTCAAAGCTATTCGGACTTGGGAGAGAGAAAATAGCACATCTTAGTTCTCATCTCAATTCGTTATGTATCGAGCGCCGTACGTAAACCTGAACCCGGCAGAATAGGTATGCGTGACTCTTCGTCTTGTCCAATAGTATTAATATTGATGTTGTTCTTATTAATTGATGGCAGATATCCAACGGTTTTTATTTTATATAGACATCATCTACATGCAAATTGAAATTAGTTGGGTATGGGTAAGATGTAAACACCACTGCTGTCGCATTATTTAGAATTTTTTTTGCAGGGGGATTTATTGCAGATGTGTATAAATAAATAAAAATAAGAGAACCTTTAAACCAATTGGTTGTTTCTCACAATTGGTTTCTGTATTGTTTCATCATTATCACCTWGGATCTATTTGAATGTCATCATTATTTTACTACACTGCTAATACTTTGCAAATTATAATCCTRATCATCTTATATAATCTTTATGTGGGAATTGATTGGATAAACCTTTAACTTCACACGTTCACACCCATCAATCAATTWATACACAACGTTGAAATCCTAGTAACACCTTAATTACTCTCAATCTATCATAAACAAAGCAAATTTAAATGTGGATTTTGACTGTTTTTTATTAAAACAAGTCCCCACAATTTATTGATTGCTTTTCATTTGAAACAGGGCCCAACTTCAGTTGCATTGAATTTGCTGGCTGTTGATATGAACACACGTATGGAGCTAGCATTCAACCTCATCAATCATGTGACCCTGTCAAACCCAGTAAACACCCATCACAGAAAAGCTTGTTGCTTGTCTTCCCCAGCTCATGTTTCTGGTGTTTCCCTACTCATTTTCACTACGCATATATGCTCAGATTGGGAAAGCCAGGAGGTAAGATATCATTTCCTTTTTCTTTCCAGTTTTCTGTAATTAATTAGTAGCCAAAGTGCATCCTTTTATCATGAATCAATTATTTTTATACTGTGTTGTGTATAAAAATATTTATTACAGAGACTAGTTGTTAATTAAGAATTTTCCCTTACRGGACAGCCGTACTGTGTTGTTGAGGCTAAAATATATGGTTGGAATTACTAAATACACTTGAATAAGAGGATTTCATCTGTAGATGCATGGTTTCAAGCACTCTAAACAACTTGCTGGCTTCATTTTAATTACTTTCATCGGCATTCCATATTAGAGCAGTTMTAGCATTAGGGGAGAGTACYCTTGAGATCACAAGTGCACAAAACATGAATAAGGTTTTTCATACATAAGTGGTTATGGAGTTTACATTCTGATGAATTCAAGAATCCATGAATTCCAGTGTTATGTAGAATCGAATCCTACATCCTGCACTTTGGGGAAAAAGGGGTCAAAGAGAATAATACCAAAAAATAAATAAAATAAGAATATGATACTCTGATTTTAATGCTTTACTGCAATATCCTTCCCATACACACTTTGGAGTGTTTAATTAACTACACTCAAGGGTCAAAATGCTTGGGATCAACAGAAGGAGCGGAAACATTGCAATTTTGCATTTCTATAGGGAGCTAAATCCTTCATCAACCAGCATGGTTAATCAAATGGGTCCTTGCAGTTTTTTCWGTTGACACCTTCTGTTTTGCTAAATAGGATGCTAGTTCTTGAATACTTGTCAGCTTTCTAGAACTAGGAGCTCCACTGAAAATTTTGTTCTCTTATTTTTGGCCATCTGCTAACATTTTATAATTGCAAATTCCAGTGAAAATGTGCAATTCCTATTAATTAGAGATGAAGATGGGGATTTTCACCTGCCAAGGAATATGTGTTTATGACTGGGGATTTTCGTCCCGAATCCAAGGCATTTGAGATCTTGTTTGTGGGATGCATGCCCATGTTCATGATTTGGGCCATTACTAGTTCAATATATGTTCTTTTCCATCTGCGAAGGAATATGTGTAATGCCTATTGTACAGTATTCGGTTCTAGGGCTAAAGTACAACAAATCAGATGGTGATTGTTGTGATTGTGTTTTGAATTCCAGTTGCAGCCTGCGCCATGATCCAATCCTACTTTTGTGGTGAAAATCCAGCAAAGAAAAATTCATTGAGGTCTGCGGTGGATGCAGAGGGCTTGGGTTTCATATATATTATATTTGTTTCTAGGGTTTGAAGCAAGAGAATGTTATACAAAACAGTTTGAGAGAGAAGGTTTTGGGTGTATAGGGCGCAAGGGTTTGAAAGAATCTGCTCATACTTGTACCCCATTGCTGATTATAATGGATTCTTGCTCTTCCTATCTGGATGTAGGCTTAAATCCGAACCACGTTAAATCTCTCTGTGTTTTCTTGATTTGCTCTATTATGGTTTTTTGTTTCATTTGCTCTATTTATCAATCAGTTTCATATCTTCGGGGTTTTGGCACAACTGTGAAATTCCCTGTCCTTGTGCATTGCCACATGGAATATAGGTGATGACTTGATGTATTGTGATCCCATGTTGTTGAACAAAGGATCCCATGTTTGTATTTCGTAGGCGATATAATGCAATCTATAATGAGGATTGGTTTAATCTCGTCCTTTAGCAGATTGGAATCCTTGAATATAGGTGATGACTTGATGTATTGTGATCATCGTCAATTGGATCAACATTTGCAAGAATACATCAAAAGGTTAATATAAGATTAGGTGGACCACAAAGTGGAAAGTGTTATTAAAAACATAACGTTAGGCCAAATTATACTGGAACCCCAGGTCCAGCACAGCCCGCACGACCCGTGTCTTGTCGTGTCAGGCCGGTCCAAATTTGTGCTGTGTCATGGGCAATTCGATTCATTGCTAAACTGGGATGGAGAGGAGTTGGGGCATCCACGGGCATTGACAAAAATTTCTGGTGGTCCTAGAGTGGGCTTTTGAACTTAAAGGTGTAAAGTGGGTCATGTTGGGCCGACACGACAAGGCCCATGGACAGTTCGTGCAAAGTAAGGGTCGTGTTGTGTTGGTCCGCGGGTCGTCACGGGCTGTGCCGCCCTTCCCAGCGAAAAGTTTGTGGGTCAGCCCAACGGCCCACGGCCCAAGCCCGTGTTGGCTTGTACCGTGCCACGGGTTGGGCTGGCCCATGGGTCAAGCCTTGGCCCAAACTGGGCCATAGACTGGCCCATGGGATACAACTTTTCTGGATTAGGGTTGAGATTTTCTCAAAATTTCAATAAACTCAACTCGAAACCCAAACCCAAAATAGTGTAAAGTGTTAATTCAGGCCAACCCAACTTGCACCCCTAGCAAGAAGCAAATTGAAGCTGAATGGTGGGCAGTTATAGGAGCCATGGAGTTGTTATGAAATAGATGAACCACATGATCATTCTTCTTTTTGTTTGATGGAATCCCACGCTCTTATGTTTTAGTTTCTATTTCTCTTAGGCCTTTTGCTTGTTGAGTTTCATTTTTTTCATTTAATTTAGATTGCCTATTTGAGTAAATGCCTAAAATTTGTGAAAGATGTATTTGGTTGGATTCCAATGGAAAGCTAAACCATTCAAATGGCTACAAATAATTAATAAAGAGCTCGGAAATTCCTTACAAACCTACAAATCAAGATTAATTAGTCAGCTATATTTGAAACTCCAATCCAGCCAAACTACCTTAGGATCCTTCGTATGGAGCTGAATCAGTGATATTTGAAATTCTTGTCTCCCTGTTACAATTACCCCCAGTGTCGACTGGACACAAACTTAAGTCAAATCACTCGCAGAGAATTCCAAAAGAATTCAAGTTGGAGAAAAGATCACTCATAAAAATTAGTCTTTAGCGGTTAAAAATTCAAATGCAATTTACATACAATGACACAAGGAACCCATAAAACAAAAAATGTTTTGATACTGAATTATCCACTCCTTATGTGGAAGACTTGATCTCTACAAGTAATATTTGCAACAGAGATAAAAACTAAGTACCGCCACCTGGGTAGGGGTGTCAATTGGACTGGATTTGGTCCAATCCAGTTCAGCCAATGTGAGTCCATTACAAATGGACCTGATTCAATTCTGTTCAATGAATATTTTGGACCATTTTGGATCGATACAGAGACTGTTCAATCTGTTCAAATTCCTGTTAATTTAAATTGGTTTCAACTCAAACCTGGTCCATTGGCACCTATGTTCTTATCTTCTATCAATGGACCAGATATTTGCTCAACCCAATATAAATTCATTATGGATGGACCAGGTCAATCCAATATGTCATATTGGTCCATCCAATCTGTCCAAATTCAATATATCTTATTCGTCCATCCAATTCGTTCAAATGGATTTTGATTTGGATGGAGTCCAACCCAAAACTGGTCAATTAACACCTCTACACCTGGGATACACATTATAATTTGGCACCTACTCTTCATAGCCCTTGAAGAAGAGATAAACTTTGCTAATACCGACCAAATAGTGAGGGACCCTAAAAACCAGAACCTCAATTATAATGTTTGTTGATGCCAACCAGTCCAAAATAGCAAACCAGTATCTCCCTTTAATTGCTTCTAATGAATAAAAACCCCTTTGATATAGCGCGATTTGACTGCTCCCTGCTAGAGGTGACCTGGCTTCTAGTCAAACGACGGACTAGGTTGATCTGCAAGAGGATGATCAGAGAACCCGGGGTGGTTAGCCCAGCGAGGTCGCTCCGATGCTTAAGTTAGTATACTTGTTGCGAGCTGAAATAGCTTAAGAATGTAGAGAGCTAGAGAGCAGAGTAATCACACGTACCTTGTGCCCTCGAGGTTGAAGCCTTTAAATAGTGGAGTCCTTACGGGTTTCACGGAGCGGTTCTAGGATCCTCGTCACGATGAGATCCGTTTCCGCATTAATTGAGGGATAAAGTTGTCGTCTGATAAGGGTTATCAATTCCGCCCGAACCAGGCGAGGAGGAAGATAAGGCTTGCCGTTACGAGGCATAATCCCGTGAGGTTCAGAATCTGATGACGAGATTTTCGAGGTCACCATGTAGTGGTCTGTCAGTATCCCCAAGCTGATGCTCTTTAGTTCCGAACTGGGGTGAACGCCGAAGTGCCTTGGGACTGAGGTGATCCTGATGCGACCTTATACCGATGTGACCCGTGCCGAGGTGGTTTGATTATCCGAGCTTGATCTGTTGCGGACTTGGTATGTCGGGCTGAGCCGTCATCTATTAGTCAGGTCGTGTCCACATGTCCCCCTATTACTAGGTCGGGCCAAATCACCCTTCATCAATTGCCCCCACTCCCCGAGCCAGGGGTTCTGACCTGGTGCGGGGATCATGACGAGTCTAGGTGGATTTGGCAAGAGGTCTAGGCGGTCTGTCGAGCGGATCAGTTGGTTGAACCTATTCGAACTTCTGGTTTAACAAGCCGTAGCCCAGGTCGCGTTAGGTGTACGCGCGGACGTCACGCTGTTTATGGACTCCGCGGACATAAAAAACGCGGTCAACTGATTTCTTCCTTGGGCATCGTGCAATCGGTTTTCATGAGAANAGAGGTCTAGGCGGTCTGTCGAGCGGATCAGTTGGTTGAACCTATTCGAACTTCTGGTTTAACAAGCAATAACCCAGGTCGCGTCAGGTGTATGCGCGGACGTCACGCTGTTTATGGACTCCGCGGACATAAAAAACGCGGTCAACTGATTTCTTCCTTGGGCATCGTGCAATCGGTTTTCATGAGAACCGTTGGATCAAGCAGATCTCAACTGTTGATCGCCTTGTGGTGAACTATAAATAGGGGGCCGAGGGACCCCTCTTCCTCGCCAAAAATTTTGTGATTGAGCTCTCCCGAGGTGATGTCGGAGTCTTTCAGCTCGCTACTTCCTTCTTTTATTCTGAGGACGTTCTTCTTTTGGTGAGTTCATCTTTTCTTAGTTTGTTCTCCTTTGTTGTTCTTGTTTTAATCATGTCTAGTGTTAGCATAGATAGGCTCTTAGGTGAATCTAGTGAGTCGAGGCTTGGGATGAGGGACCGTCCTCCAGAGAGGAGGTCCCATCTTCTTCTCGGGGTCGGGATCCGAATGACTTCGGTCCTTCTACCTTGACCTCGGATAGGTTATTGTCTTTGGTAGCTCGCTACCGTCTCCCTGATAGCTTAGTTTTTAACGTTCCTTTAGGTCAGTATCCTTGGGCCCACGATCACCATGAGCTCGCGGTTTTTGAAGAGCAGCTCATAGCCAGGCTGCGCTTCCCGCTCCACCCATTTATCATAGAAATAGTCAAGTTTTTTAACATCACAATTGACCAACTTCACCTGAACTCGATCCGTACTATAGTAGGTACCATCTCCTTGTTCCACGAATACAACCAACCTCTGTTCTTATACATATTTACCTCGATCTATTCAATCAAAAAGAACTCCGCTTGTCTGTGCGGGGACGTTCGACAAAGTTACTACATCTATCCTCGCCCCGGGTTTAAAATCCTATTCGGTAGCCCGAACTAAGTACCGACCTGGAAGAGAATGTACATTTTTGTTCGGAATCCTGAGGGATGGCCTTTCCCGATTCACTGGAGGGTGGCTATCAAAGATCGTGGGGTGAGCTTAGACGCGGAGACTAGGGCGGTTGTTAACTCTTGAGGGACCTCGGCCTGGAGATGAAAGATTTCTTGGCCAAGGAGAAGCTTGTGCGAGCTGGACTAAACCCTCCTGGTAGGTCTTCACCTCAGTACTTACCTACTTTATGTTTTTCTTAGTTCGTGACTAACCATTTCTTTTCCTCTTGCAGTAGCCATGCCGGAGGTCGATGCTGAGAACCTTCTAAAGAGCTTCCAGAGAAGTGGGAAGAAGAGGAAAGCTTCAAAGAAGTCTCGCTGGGAGGCTAGTCCTTCTACTCCCGTTCCATCCGAGGTCCTTGCGCCGGAGCCGATCTCTACCAAGCTCCCGGAGGAGGAGGTCCGCCCTCAGCCTCCCATTGTGGACCTCGATGAGGACCAGGACGAAGGCATTCCACCTCATGACCCGAAGAACACTTCCGAGCCCGAGCCCGAGCCCTTGAAGGAAAGAATAATGACCCCTTGGCTCAAGCTGCTCAAGAGTAAGGATGTTGTTTTTCCTGCCGAGGTCGTGGAGTGGGCTGACATGCCTATGAGTCAGCTCGAAGATCGGGCTGCCAGCTATTGCATAGTGGTGAGTACTTTTCACTTTACACTTCGTTTCCTTGTCTGCCTTTAAGTGTACTTACCTCTGTTTCCTTTGTTAGGTGAACTCCGCCATTCATTCGTTGGTTTCCTAGTTTGAGATCTGTCTAAAGCAAGCTTGGGAGGCCGAAGAGAAGGCAAGGAAACTATACCGCGAGCTGGATATAGCTCGGGGTGAGGTTCTTCGGGCTAAAAAATGAGCTCGAAGTCAACAGAAGCTGATCCTGGTGCTGACCAAGGAGAAGGGAAAGCTTTAACGGGAAAACGAGAACCTTGAAGCAATGATTTGAGAGCGCACCGAGATCTTCGAGACCGCCATACGAGAGGCGTGAGCTGAAGAGAAGAAACACTTCATCGAAAGCTTCAAGGAGTCTTCGGAGTTCCACAACCTCCAGGTCGAGTATGGATCGAGCTCGTATCGTTCTGGCTTCAAGCTATGCAAATATCTGATGCGACAGAAGTTTTCCGAACTAGACCTCGGGGTTTCTTCCATGTCCGACCTTACTCCCGAGGTGGCGAAAGCGGCAAACGAAGAGCTCGGCTCCTCCGGAGAGGAAAGCGACAATGAAGTCTCAAATGCGGGCCCGTCAGGTCGGGAGGACATAGAGGAGGATCATATGGAGACCGACCTACCTGGCAGTCTGGATGCTTGATCTTTTCTTTCTCCATGGACTATTTTGATGTACACCCCGAGCCTCTGAGCTCGAGTTATAATGAAAGCTTTTGCTTTTTCTTTTCTCTTGTACTCAACATCTTTACATCAAATGAAATGAGAACATTTTGACATTTTATGTAAAATTTTCCAAGTATGAGCAATTTTCGAACTGGCGAACTAAACCAGACAGAAGAAGGAATATCTAAAATTTTTTCTTAGTGTTGGTTACCCCGAGTTGTCAAGCTACTGAGCTAGACTACTAGTAGGGGTAACTTCGCATAATGTACGCCGAGGTGAGCAGATGTAGGGTATATACCCGACCTGTCTGAACACGGGCTACTTTCTTTGATGTCAGTCGTCCCTTAGAGATAGTGGGTCAAAACTATTATTATATGCTGAACTGGGCTAGACGTCGTAGGGTTTATACCCAAACTGTCTATGCCTTAGGCATGGGGGGTGATTTGCCTATGCTGAAGAGGCGACTAGGACTTATCTGCCCATGTTGAGGAGGCGACTAGGACTTGTCTACCCATGCCAAGGAGGCGACTGGGACTTATAGTAATGCCGAGGTCTTGTGTCAGCTCGGCATCATGGCCCTTGGGCTTCTAGGACTGACTCGCAGTCCTCTCTCCAGTTCGGCGATCACAGGTAGTATCGTCTTAGGTTGTCGATGTTCCACGCTCGAGGTACCTGTTTTCCTTCTAAGGTTTCGAGCTCGTACATACCTTCCCCGAGTACCTGTCTTACTCGGTACGGACCTTCCCAGTTCAGTCCGAGCTGACCAACACTGGGCTCAGGTACCATAACCTTTCGAAGAACCAAGTCGCCGACACGAAAGTGTCACTTCTTGACCCATGCGTTATAGTACCGAGCCACTCTTTGCTGGTAAGCTGCAGTCTGGATATATGCCAGGTCCCGTACTTCTTCTACCATGTTGAGGTTGGTACGGAGCTCGTCGTCGTTTGTCTCCTCATCGTAGGCCTTCAAGCATAGCGTAGGCACCTCGATCTCAACTAGGATCACTGCTTTTGTGTCGTAGGTGAGATTGAAGGGGGTCTCTCCCGTGGCGGTCTTGACGGTAGTCTGGTAGGCCCATAATACACTGGGCAGTTCGTCTACCCACAGTCCTTTGGCTCGGGATAAGTGAGCATTCAATCCACGGAGTATGACTCTATTCGTGACTTCTGCGTGCCCATTTGCCTGAGGGATGGGGGATGGCTCTATTCGAGCTCAAATCCCATTGCCACCAAGGTTGGGGGCTCTTAGGTATGGGGGATAGGGTATCCCCCATTATGTAGCCCATTAATGAACCAAAATAAATAAATAAATAATTTGGGTGACAAATTTGGGGTTTGACATTAGCTGTGGATAAAGTTAGGGTTCATATTAGGGCTGGTCCTTAACCTAATCTAATCCACCTAACTTATACTCATAATTTAGTAGAGAGAACCAAAAGGTATTAAGAGGAATTTAAACTGAAAGGAGGGATTTAATGGAGCAGGAAACATGACTATTAGGGGGTGGGGAGAGAGAGATTTAAGAATGATCTTATCCGAAAAAGTAAATGTTTCATGAGAAATAAATAAAGATACATAAAAGTTTTTAATTTGTCTTTTTATATTTTTAATAATTTATTTAAAAATAAATAACCACATGTGTGAGAAATGAGAGCAGGAGGTTCATGTGAGCTCTATTAGGGGTTATTTTACACTACTTCTGGCTTAGGCCTTTGAGCTGAACCCATTCAAATTTGTATAAAATCCCAACTAGAACTCACTCAAGTTGCACCCCTAAGCTTTATGGTGAGAGTGTTAGACAATTTTGTCTGCCCTTAGCTTCAATCCGATTTGATGTACTTTTGCTATTTAGTGTAAATAAATAAAGTGCATGTTTGATTCWTGTTGTTTGGTATRATTYTRTGTAAGACCCTAAAACTGGACACTTATAGAGACTCGTGTTAGTTTTAAATGTTCATAGTCGATTGGATAAGTTTGGGGAGATTTATCCTACCAAGGCTGATATT
>NW_010729141.1:1565681-1627303 GCF_000365185.1 Nelumbo nucifera
CCACATGCATGTCTACCAATGATATGTGGGGCCTACCTTGAAAAATGTATGTGAGCCCCACATACATATCCACACATGGACCCCACATGCATGTCCACCTATGGTATGTGAAGCTCACCTTGTAAAATGTATATGGGCCCCACATACATGTCCACACATGGACCATACATGCATGTCCACCAATGGTATGTTGGGCCCACCTTGTAAAATGCATGTGGGCCCCACATATATGTCCACCAATGGTATGTGGGATCCACCTTAAAAATGTATACGGGTCCCATGTGTTAAATGAAAGGTTCGTTGGCCCACATACATGACATTCATATATATATATATAACACATTGATGGTGCATGATCCAGTCACTCCTAGCTGGAAGTGGTTGCGCTCCTACTTGGCGACGGACAAGAGATACCTATGAGGAAGAAGATGAAGGGACCCAGGGGGCTCACCTGGCGGGAACACTCCAATGGTTAAGTTAGTGACTGAATTGAAAGATGAGAAAGCAAGAAAGAGAGAGAGTTGTAGAGAAATTATAGAGCTAAGAGTGAAGATCACACCATACCTTCGCCCCTTGGGGTCGGGGTCCTTATATAATCGTATCCTAACAAGTCAGGTGCAACCGCTCAAGAATCTCTACTGCGGCAATCTACTATCAGATAACGGCTTGGAGTGGTTGGCCGTTATTTATCAGAGCAAAGCTGGCGTGCAAAGGTGATCGTTGCAAGGTACGGTCCCGCCAGACAAGAAACAACCTACAAGGTTGGCAAGCACAGCACTGCCAGGTGAGAGGCACGAGTGCTGTCCTTCGGCGTCAGCAGGTACAGTGCCTCCAAAGGAGAGACGTGGGCGTAGGCTGGCAAGTACGGTTGTCAAGTGGGAAGCTCCCTGTAATACGCCGAGCTGCTCTGCAGCAGGCTACTTTGTACCGAGTTGCTGATGATGTGCCGAGGTGCTTCTACCCAAGGCATGTCTCCAAGGTGGCCTACTTAGGCTCGGACAGGAGCGAGCTTACTCTAGCTAAGGGGATGACGAGCTTAACCCGAAGTGCCTTCAACTCGGGATGTCCCGGATTCGGCGGAGTCTTCAACTCGGGATTATGGAGTATTATCTTGTAGCGAGCTGCCATTCGTGGTGAACTGTCAGGCTGGATTATAGCGAGCTCATTATGCTGAGTTGTCACTCATGTCGAGTCATGCCCACGTGTCCCCTTATTATGAGGTTGGGGCAAATCACCCTCCATCAATTGCCCCCCACTCTCTGGGCCAGGGGTACTAACCCGGTGCGGGGAGTTCACAGCATGACGGGTGGATTTGGCCCGAGGTTCAGGCCGTCCAGTCAGATAGTTCATCGGTCGGACCAGTTCAGTTGGTCGGCTCAACCAAGTATAACCCAGGTCGCGTGAAGTTTACACGTGGACGTCACGCGATCTATAGACTCCGTGGACGCCAAAAAATGCGCTAAACTAATTTTGACCTCGAGGGTCGTGCAACCGGTTTTCTCAGGAGCTGTCAGATCTCCTTGATCTCGACCGTTGATCCCTTGACCCTATGGCTATAAATAGGGGGGACCCGAGTCATTTTCTCTGCCATAAGTTCCACTAGCATTCGCTTTGAGGTCGCGGTTAAACTCAGCTCGGGTTTTCCAGTTCATCCCAATTCGGTCGTTTTCCTTTGGTGAGTCTCCCTAGCTTCTTTTTCAATTCGCTTGAGCTCGTTAGTTATGCCAGACCATAGTTTTGATAGTCTTCTAGATGAGCCCAAGGAGGGTACCTCGGCTCAAGTGGGTGCCTTTGAGGTACAGTCATTCGAGGCCTCGGGTAACCTAGCGTCCACTTCTCACCGAGGTCGGGTGCCGGACAAGTTTGGTCCCTCAACCATGACAGTAGACAAACTTAGGGCCCTAATACACAAGTGCAACCTCCCGAGAGAGTATACCTATAACCTTCCTGCGGGCAACTTCCCTTGGGAGCACGGTCATGATGAGATCGTGATTTTCAAAGAACAGCTCGTGGCCGGACTCCGTCTTCCTCTACACTCCCTAATCATAGAAGTCTTGAAGCACTTCAATGTCACCATAGACCAACTTCACCCGAACTCCATCCGGAATGTGGTCGAGACAATCTCCCTCTACTTTGACTACGCCCTGCCCTTGGACCTCGACATTTTCTCCTCCATCTTGTCTATAAAGAAGAATGCTTCTAGTGTCCTCCCCGAGCATAGGCGGACCTATTACTTGTCTCCTCGCCCGGGCTACAAATTGTTACACAGCCTCCCAAGTAAAATCCCGACCTGGAAGCAAGATTACTTCGTAGTCCGCAATCCCGCGGGGTGGCCCTTTCCAACTCATTGGAGGGCGGCCGTTCAGGACCCCGGAGTTAGGCTGGACCCGAAAACAAGGGAGACGCTCCAATCTTGGGCGGAGCTCAGCCTCGACTACAAGGATTACATCACCGAGGACAAGCTCGTACAGGCCGGCCTGAGTCCTGGTAGGTCGCCTGGGTTTAGAGTTAGTATTTTTCCTTAGTAGATGGTATTTCTTGGTAGCATCACTAATTTCGTGCTTTGTCGCATGTCCCATGCAGCAGCTCAGCGCGGACAGGCTCTTCGGAAAAATGAAGGGGAGGAAGAAGCGGTTTGCTAAAAGAGCTCGCGTTGAATCTCCACAGCCCCCTACTCTCGAGCCTAAACAACCTCCAAGCGCTCCTCAAGTGATCGACCTAGTCGAGGAGTCAGAGAGGAGCCCTCATGCACCCGAGGTGCCCTCAAAGCCCGCTCCCCCTACAGTTGCAGTCCCTTCGGGCAATGAAGGGGCAGTTCGGAGTATCTTGACTCCAGAATACAGCCTCCAAAAAAGCAAGGGGGCAGTGTATACTGATGAAGTCGCGAACTGGGCTGAGCTATTGATTGCCCAACTCGGAGCTTGGGCCGCTACTCATTGCATGGTGGTAAGTCTTGTTCTGCCTTGATTTCTGGTTTTGTAGCCTCGTTGATACTAATGTTCTCTTGGTAGGTGATCTCCGTCGTGCATGCACTGACCCTCCAGTCCAAAATGTGCCTGAAGCGGGCCCTGGCTGCCGAGAGTTCATCCCGCGAGGCTCACACCGAGCTGAAGTTAGCTCACAATCAAATCACCAACTAGAGAGCGACGCGATAGCTCAGAAGGAGTATATCAAAGTGTTGATTTCAGAGAAGGAGGATCTGCTATGCCAGGTGGAGAGCCTCAAGGCTGACGTCAAGGAGCAGACCGAGATTCTCCTCAAGGCCATGGACGAGGCCAAAGTTAAGGCCGTTGAGGACTACAAGAGCTCGGAAGAGTTCGAGGGGCGCTGGTGGATTCCTACCACAAAGGCTTCAAGCTCAGTAGGTGGCTGATCAAGCACGAGTTCCCGCAGCTCGATGTAAGCGCCATCACCACTTCGCGAATCACTGAGGAGGTTGCCCTCCTAGCTGTTGAGGACCCGGACTCCGAGGAGGAGGGTGACGATGACCTTGGAGAGGCCAATGCCACCGACCAGGCTAGCACTTCCGCGGAGGGTTCGGGCAAGAGTGATGAGTCCCTTAAGTAGTCCGGGTGGTCTTCTATATTTTGAGCCTGCGAGCTCGACGTTTTTTGTTTCTTTTGCTACCCTTGTAACGAACCTTTACAGAATTAATGAAACTCTTTTTTGCAAAGTGTCGAGCAATTACCTCCTTTTTAATTGCAATTATGTAATTTCCTCCGAACTGTTGAGTCACCAAGCTAGGTGTCTGAGGTGGGGGTTTGTTAGCTATTACCCCGAACTGCCACCTCGTACTTAAAGTAATTTGCCAAAGTGAGCAACATTGTAGGGTATACGCCCGACCTGTCTGCACACAGGCTGCATGTCGCGACAACTGTTACAGGTATTCATACCTGAGCTGGATGGGCCTTAGCACTTCACCTATGCCAAAGAGACGACTAGGTCCTTGATGGTGCCGAGGTCCATGGTTAGCTCGGTATCTTAGCCCTTAGGCCGAGGGAGTGACTTATAGTCCACTCTCCTCGAGCTTGCCCATGCCAAAGAGGCGACTTGTGGTCCACTCAGCTTGGTTATCACAGGTAATATTGCCTTAGGTTGACAATATTCCATGCTTGGGGTATCTGCTTCCCTTCTAGGGTTTCGAGCTCATATGTTCCTTCCCCGAGTACCCGCTTTACTTGGTAGGTTCCTTACCAATTTGGCCCGAGCTTACTAACACCGGGCTCAGGTGCCATTACTTTACGAAGAACCAGGTCTCCAACGCGGAGGTTCCGCTTCTTGACCCTGTCGTTATAGTACCGAGCTACCCTCTGCTGGTAGGTCACGGTCTTAATGTATGCGAGGTCCCGTACCTCATCAAGTAGGTCAAGGTTGGTACGTACCTAATCCTTGTTTGCTTCATCATCGTATGCTTCTAGGCGTAGCGTGGGGACCTCGATCTCGGCTGGGATCACTGCCTCCATGCCATAAGTGAGATTGAAGGGAGTCTCTCCTGTTGCGGTCTTTACTGTGGTCCGATAAGCCCATAGTACACTGGGTAGCTCATCTACCTACAGTCCCTTAGCTCGGGCTAGGCGTGCCTTCAGTCCACAGAGAATGGCTCTGTTTGTGACATCCGCTTGACCATTTGCTTGAGGGTGTGCCACTGAGGTGAAATTTTGTTGTATCCCCATTTCTTTACACCAGTTCCAGAATTTAATGTCCTCGAATTGTTTGCCGTTATTAGAGATGAGCACTTGGGGTAGTCCGAAACGGAAAACTATATTCTTCCAGAAGAAATTCCACACACTCTGCGCTGTGATCGTTGCAAGAGGTTCGGCCTCTACTCACTTTGTGAAATAATCAATTGCTACCACTAAGAACCTCCTTTGACCTGCCGCTCGTGGAAATGGTCCGAGTATATCCGATCCCCCACTGTGCGAAAGGCCACAGGCTGGTGAAGTACTTGAGGTAGGCAGCAGGCCGGTGGTGGATATTGGCGTGCTTTTGACACTTGTCACATCTTCTGACGAACTCAATTGCATCTGCCTTCATCATCGGCCAATAGTATCCCTATCGTAGCACCTTCTGGGCGAGGGCCCTGCCCCCCAAGTGTCCGCCGCACAAACCCTCATGAGTGTCGTAGAGTATGAGCTTAGCTTCAGAAGGTCGTAAGCAACGCAAATAAGGGAGCGTGTAAGATCTTCGGTAAGCCGTCCGTCTATTTTGACGTATTTAGCTGCCTGATGCTCTACCCTTCTGGCAGCATTACAATCTGTAGGGAGGGTCCCGTGTAGTAGGTAGGTTGTGAGCGGATCAATCCAGCTCGGCTCTGCTTGTGCAATAGGAGCGACCTCCTATGCCCCCTCCGAGAATGCTAGGCCGAGGCAGGTTCTCTATGTACACGGTTCTCATGGTATTGTCGCTCATGCTGGCTAGTCGAGATAGGGCATCGGCCTCAGTGTTCTTGGACCTTGGGATCTGCCTGATGAAGTGCGACTAAAAATGGTGTAGGGCCTCTCTGACTTTGGCTAAGTAGGCGGCCATGGTTGGCTCGCGAGCTTCATATTCGCCGGTGACCTGGTTTTCCACGAGCTAGGTGTCGCTACAGATAATGATGTTCTTGGCTTTTACTTCATTCGCTAGGGCCAACCCAGCTATCAATGCCTCGTACTCTGCTTCATTGTTAGACGCAGCGAACTCGAAGTGTAGCACATACTCCAACTTCACACCGCTTGGCCCGCACAGAACGATTCCAACCCCACTGCCCTGCTGATTTGACGAGCCATCCACATGGAGGATCTAGGGCTCTTCATCCCGGGTCGGGTTCGATCTAACCAAGAAAGAGGCCACGCTGCTTGAAGTTTCCTCACTATGCTTGGGCTCGTCCGACTTGGGGACTTCGGCGCTGAAAGTTCATTCTGCAACAAAGTCTGCTAAGGGTTGGACCTTGATAGCAGTTCGCGGCTTGTACTGGATGTCGTACTCGCTGAGTTCGATGGCCCACTTCGTTAATCTACTGGAGACCTCGGGCTTCAGCAAGACTTGTCTCAAAGGCTTATCAGTAAGGACGATGATCGTATGAACTTGGAAGTACAGTCGAAGTTTCCGAGCTGCAATAATTAGCGCATATGCCAACTTTTCGATCTCTGGATACCTCGTCTTTGCTTCCTGCAACACTTTGCTAACATAGTAGATGGGTCATTGGACCCGATCTACTTCTTTTATCAGTATTGAACTGACCACCTCGTCACTCGCAGAGAGGTACAACTCCAAAACATCTCCCTCCTCGGGTTTGGTCAAAACCGGGATGCTAGCAAGGTACCTTTTGAGCTCGTCAAAAGCAAGCTGGCACTCTTTTGTCCACTCGAAGCTCTTGCTTCTTTTAATTGCCTTGAAGAAAGGCAGGCAACAATCTGCCGATTTAGACATGAAGCGGCTTAGAGCGGCTATGCGGCCGTTCAACCTCTGAACCTCCTTCAATTTCCGGGGTGGTCCCATGTCTAAGATGACCTTTATTTTTTTGGGGTTGGCCTCAATGCCACATCGGTTAATGATGTAACCCAGGAATTTACCTGAGGTGACACCGGAGACGTACTTGTTGGGGTTAAATTTCATATTAAACTTGTGCAAAATTTCAAAAACAAAACGCAAATCTTCTATTAAATTACTTGAAAATTGGGTTTTGACGACCATGTCGTCTACATAACATTCTACTTTTTTTCCGATCAACGACTCAAACAATCTGTTTACAAGTCTTTGGAATGTCGCCCTTGGCGTTTTTCAGCCCGAAGGGCATGACCTTATAGCAGTACAAGACTAGTTCGGTTATGAAGGCCGTTTTTTCCTCATCGGCAGGGTCCATTCAGATCTGATTGTAGCCCGAGTAAGCATCCAAGAAGCTCAGCAACTCATGCCCTGAGGTCACGTCCACCAAACGGTCGATCTTGGGAAGTGGGAAGTAGTCCTTTGGGCAAGTTCGATTCAGGTCGGTATAATCGACCCACATGCGCCATTTACGTTGACCTTTTTTACTAGAACAGGGTTGGCTACTTAGCTCGGGTAATGGACGTCCCTGATAAAACTGGCTACAAGGAGCTTCCCAACCTCCTCATTAACTGCTCTCCAACACTCCGGGGCTAGGTTGCATTTCTTTTATCTAACGATCCTAACAACTGAGATCGTAGAGGCTCCTCAATTGAAACGCCGATC
The DNA here is from genome assembly GCF_000365185.1 of Nelumbo nucifera. Next base: position 1,572,873 of record NW_010729141.1, read on the forward strand.
TGGAGAGTCCAAGCTAGATCCTCTGTCGAAGCAGGTATGGAGACCTTCTCTTCTATGGGCGTAGCTCGCTCTTCTTGATGCTCTCCAGGTCGCTCCAACTCAAGGTCATCTACCGCCTAGGCTTTCCCTTTGATGGTGGCAACGTAGCATTTGCGAGACTCGAGTTGATCGCCTCGCGCCACCCCAACTCCAAAGTCCGTGGGGAACTTCATGGGCAGATAATAAGTGGAAACCACCACGCATAGAGCATGGGTGATGGGCCGACCTATTATGGCGTTGTACGGGGAGGGAGTCACGACTACCACGAAGCTGTGGTCGAGTCTCACTATGCAAGGCCAGGTGCCGACCTCCACAAGTACGGTGACTCTCCCCAGGGGCCTGACTTCCTCTCTATTGAAGCCTACCAAGGGAGTGTTCACAGGCTTGAGATCACTTTCCCAAAGCTGAAGCTTGTCAAACGCGGCCTTGAAAAGTATATCCACCGAACTGTCGGAGTCGACGAGGACCCGCTTCACCTCAAAATCGTTGATTCTTATCTTTACAATGAGCGCGTCGTCGTGGAAGTACTAGACTCCATGCGCATCATCTTCGATGTAGAAAATCGGTTCCTCCAACCTCGGCCGCTTCGGGGGATTTTGCTCTTCTCTTTCGATCTCGTGAACCAAGGTCCTTGTTGCGGCTAAGGTGCAGCCCGCGACGATCGATCCGCTGGTGATCATTTGGATTGTTCCCCGAACTGGCCTCTCTTCGGGTGGTTGTCTCGGCGGCTGTTCATTTTGCCTGTTGCTAGACTCGGGAGCATCCCTACCTTGCTCCCCTTGTTGTCCTGTTTTATTATCATTTTGTACAAAATTTCTTAAATATCCGCGACGGATGAGTTCTTCTATCTCATCGCAGAGATTTTTAAATTTTCAGTGTTGTGACTGTGATCTCTATGAAAATGGCAATACACATTTTTATTTCTAGTATTCGGGTCTCCTCTCATCCGAGGTGGCCACTTCACATAAGATGCGTCCTTGATCGCCATGTGAATATCTGCTTGCTTCACGTTCAAGGGCGTGTAGTTCGTCCTTTCAGTTGGGGGAGCTCGGAAAGATTGGTCTGGCTTTCCTCCCCGAGTTGGATCTTTCTTCCTCTTATCCCTGTTAGTTGAGGGCTCATGTTCTCTTTTCCTCTTCCCGGACGGGTTCTCGTTCTTTTGGTTCATCTCCTCTTCCGTTCTGATGAACTGGTCCGCGAGCTTGAGGAATTCAGTTACATCCTTGGGCTTGTTGGCAACCACATGCCACTTGAACTCTTTGTGCGTTATGCCTCTTTTGGCTGTTGTGAGCCTCACTGCGAGGTCTAGATCAGGTATCTGTAGGCGTGCATCATTGAATCTCTTGATGTAACTGCGGATAGATTCCCCCTCCCTCTGGACTATGCTGAGAAGGCTCTCTTGGGTCCTCGGGCACCTCTTACTAGTGATAAAGTGTGAGGTGAAAATCTGCATGAGCTGCACCCAACTCTTAATTGTCCCAGGCACGAGGTTTCTATAACATGTGCGAGATACCCCCTTGAATATAGTAGAGAAAGCCACACACATGCAGGACTCACTTGCTCCGGCCAAGTGCATCTGGGATTGAAAAGAATCTACATGATCATTCGGATCGAATGATCCATCATACTTGTCCAGGGGAGGTACCTTGAAATCTTTTGGCATCGGGACGACCAAGAGTTTAGGAGATAGGGGAGATGGCACAAAGAGGAGCGGAGTGGCTTTCACTGCTTCCGAGCTCGCTTCTTCCTTTCCTTTGAGTTCGGGCAAATTCTGAGCCGTAGCTCGGTGAGCTCTACGACGTCTCCACTGCTTCTTTGTTGGCTTCGCATTGGTGCTGTTGGCCTCTATGTTGTCCAACACAGTTCTCGTGGGAAGTGGCTCGAACTACTGGTGATAGCTGTAGATTGAGGGACCTTGTCTAGAATCTGTGGCCAGGACCTCGAACCAGTTTCCTACGAGTGGGATCTCAAACCCTGAAAGTCGAGGTGATGCAGGTCTGTTAAGCTGAGAATCTCTCGACCTGACCACACGTGGCGAGGTGGGGGTGTCTGGTTTCTCATTCCTGCCGCGGGACGAGACCTGGCTCCTAAGAGGATTTCTAGGTCTAAGAGGTCTCTCCCCGGCGAGAGGGGTGTTCGCTCCGACGGCAAGGCTTGGCTTGTTGCGTGGTCGGATGTCGAGGTGGAACCGGCTGCTAGGTCAGAGGCAATGGAGGGAATTGTTGTTGATACTGTTATTGATAAATATGGTGCAATGCTTGTTGCTGATACAATAGGGGCTGCTGGACTTGATGCATTTGAGCTTGTATGCCTCGCATGCAGTGCACCAGATCTTCGAGTTGGTTCTGTCCAGCTACCGGGCAAACAGACAGTTCGGCAAAGGTCATGCCTACCGTGGAGGTGAGTGGAGCACTCACTGGTGCCGTGATCTGAGGCACGTTTAGAGTCGGGATCCCATCCACAGAGAAAGGTATGGTGAACTGACCGACGCACACTGTTGGGATTTGAGGCTTTTCGTAGCGAATTCCCACAGACGACGCCAATTGATGGTGCACGATCTGGTCATTCCTAGCTAGAAGTGGCTGCGCTCCTAGCTGGCAACGGACGAGAGATAACTGTGAAGAAGAAGATGAAGGGACCCGGGGGGCTCACCTGACGAGAACAATCCGATGGTTAAGTTAGTGACTGGATTGAAAGCTAAGAAAGCAAGAAAGAGAGAGAGAGTTGCAGAGAAATTATAAAGCTAAGAGTGAAGATCACACCATACCTTCACCCCTTGGGGTCGGGGTCCTTATATAATGGTATCCTAACATGTCAAGTGCAACTGCTCTAGAATCTCCGCTGCGGCGATCTGCTGTCAGATAACGGCTTGGAGTGGCTGGCCGTTATTTGTCAAAGCAGAGCTGGCATGCAAAGGTGATCGCTGCAGGGTACGGTCCCGCCAGACAGGAAACAACCTGCAAGGTTGGCAGGCACAGTGCCGCCAGGCGAGAGGCACGAATGTTGTTCTTCGGCGCCGACAGGTACAGCGCCTCCAAAGGAGAGACGTGGGCGCAGGATGGTAGGTGCGGTTGTCAAATGGAAAGCTCCCTGCGATACGCCGAGCTGCTCTACAGCGGACTACTTTGTATCGAGCTATCGATGATGTGCCAAGGTGCTTCTACCCAAGGCATGTCTCCGAGGTGGTCTACTTAGGCTCAGAAAGGAGGGAGCTTACTCTAGCTAAGGGGATGACAAGCTTAACCCGAAGTGTCTTCAGCTCGGGATGTCCCGGACTCGGGGGAGTTTTCAACTCAGGATTATGGAGTATTATCTTGTTGCGAGCTGCCATTCGTGGTGAGCTGTTAGGCTAGATTATAGCAACCTCGTTATGCTGAGTTGTAACTCATGTCGAGTCACGCCCACGTGTCCCCTTATTATGAAATCACCCTCCATTACACATATTTTCATCACATTACCAAATGGTCTTCTAGCTTTTATGAAAAACATTTCAACCAAACAGTCTCTAGTCTTCCAAGATCTATTTGCAAAAGCTTACCCTATCTTTTAACTATCAGATCTTGTAACAGATCTTCTAGTAAAGACTTGCCAAACAGGCACTTAGTTGGATCAATAATTTTAGCTTGAAATCTGTTGCGTTTGGATCCATTGGGTTCCTTTGTTCTATAGAATAATATTGACCAATATTTCTTGATATTGTTCATGGGTTGATCATTAAATTCTATGTACCTTTGAATCCGAAATAGATATAGGAGGCGTTTGGCAAGTCTTTTTAAGAAGGCTTTTCAAAAGCTCAAGACCTTAAAAAGACTAACAAGCTTTCATGGGTAGACCTTTAAAGACCAAAGACCATTTGGTTGCAATATTTTAATAGATCTTCTTATAAGTTGAAAAGACAAAAAGACTATTTGGTAAATATACTTAGCATAACAAACAAGTGTTTAACATCTAAATTAAAATGCACCTATGAAATGCCATGGGTGGACCCATTGATACATCCAAATGTACTTTTAGCAATTATAGGTCCCACATACTTTTCCTCCAAAGCTTTGTATCCCCCATCATTGTTATGGTATCTCTCTTGGAAGGTATATCCTTTGGGAACATAGCAGTACAAAGGTATGCAATTCAGAGGATTGCACATGCTTGCACTAACCCGGTAGCAGATCTAGATTCCCCCAACATACATGTCAAAAGTTTAGGAAATGAACTACCGCTTTACTGATTAGGGAACTATTGCATCAAATAGTATCTTACATCATTATTTGGGCATCTGAAATAGATGGAAGAATTAATTTGTTTCACAATAATTGGAATTCCACGCCAATAAGTGTCAACACTTGATTTTTGCTCGATTCACCGCCTGAACCCCAATTCACCCCAGATTCATAATCAAACACTTTTGATCTCTCTGAAACACCTAAAACCCAAGAAACCCGAATTTCACCTTGAAAATCCTCAAATCCATCGTTAAACCTACATGATACCTATCTAATGACCCCAATCGACCCCCACTTATACCTCAACCATTAGATCAGACACAACCATCATACCCAAAACCTTCCCAAACACCTATCTGTAAAATTTCAACTCAAGATTCCCCTATTTACCCACTCATCAAATGAAGATTCCATTCCAATGCCTCTCATTGGCCTAAACACTCAGAACTCAGACCCCTTCATCTTAGAACATCTGAACCGATCAGATTGCACCATTAAACTTTGGATACATTAAAACACCTGCCCATAAGGTTTCAACTCCAGATTCCTCTATTTGCCCTTCCATCAAACTAAGATTCCATTTTGAAATATCTTGTTGACCCAAATTCCTACGAACTTGACCCCATAAAACTAATCAAGCATCATTGTCATATCCCAAACACCTTCAAATAACCACCTATAAAATTTCAGCCCAAACACCTTTGTTTGCCCCTCGATTACACACAGATTCTATTTTGGAGCTATAAATTAGTCAAATCAAGCCCTTTCTGGATCTGCCCAATCCAAGCCTAGTCATGCCAATTTGACCCTACCAATCAATTCAGAATGTCTAAAGACCTCACCTTGTGAAGTTTTAGTCAAAAATACAGTCATTTACCCTTTCATCTAAAAAGATTCCATTTCGGTTAATCTCATGGATCCACACACAAACCCACTCTTTGGTCAGACCCATCTCAACCCTCCATTTTTTGACCTGAAACCACCCACTATTGGACCAGAGACTTGGTTCAACCCCTGGACCCAGTTTGACCAAGTTTACTATGCCACCAATTTTTCAAAATTATAAAAGTACTCTAGATTTTTTTAAATTTACAAAACTGCACTTAACCTGGACCCAGTTTGACCAAGTTTACTATGCCACCAATTTTTCAAAATTATAAAAGTACCCTAGATTTTTTGAAATTTACAAAACTGCACTTAACCTTACCTATATAAAACTCTTAAGTTTTTCATATCACTATTAATTATCTTCCTCTTCGGTGAACCCAAATCGATCTCCACCTCTAGCCTCCCTTCCCCACTCTCTTCTTGTAGCGGCGATAGATCTGAACCCGACTTCGACACTTCCGCCGATCTTTGGCTCTCTCTCTCTAATTATCTTTTTTTCTTTTCTTCTTCTTCTTCTGACATTCCCTCCCTTGTTCTGCCATTGTCGTTGCAAGTCGTTATAGTGGCACATTAGATAGACTTCACTTCCTCCAAAGTCCGAACCATTTCCTTCCTCTTCTCCCTCTTGCCGCTGCAACTCGTTTCAATTAGAAGAAGAAGAAGAAAAAGAAGAAATTGAGAAGAACATACTTGTGTCACAGAAGTATCAGGAGTTTCAATCGACCTTTTGGAATTTTTGCTAAACACATTAGGAAGCCGGGAAGCCTGAAAAGACAATAAGCTTTATTTGTAGCTTATCAAATATACACCTTTATGGGCTTTTAAGGTCTTTTTGGAGTTTTGTCTTCCAATCTAGCAGGCTTTTACTATCCAAACATAAAAAGACTAATTTTGGTCTTCTAAGCTTCTAAAAGCCCATTAGACCTTTCAAAAAGATTTTCCAAACAGGGTTATAGTCATTGTTTCCTTCCATCAGTATTTTCAATTTCTTAGCCCACATAATATGTCAGCTTAGCAACTTACCGGGCATCTCAAAAGTCTAGACTAGCGCAAAGCTGAAATATAAGGAAATGAAAAGTGAGGTGCACCTAAACATCATTTTCATTTTCATGCTGTATTATTTACTTAGTCAATTTCCAAAAAAAAAGTTACCCTTTTCTACTTGGTCATAAGCATTAGATTTTTGTTTTGGAGTGAATGTGAAGCTAGATGGAACCTTCCCAAGCAACAACATCTCAGAGATCCAAATCTAGTCTACTGTAGAATCAAAGGCCATTAAAGACTCAAGGTCATCACGACCAAAGTAGCTGGGAGGCCTCTACTTGAGTCATTGAGGAATGATATTTAACAAACCAAAAAGAATGTACCTACATGTGTAGCTAAGTCATTCTAGTCAAAGATCAAAGTATTGGTATCAGGTACCGTATCGGATATTTAAATTCGGATAGGGATATGGATACACTTTGGAAACACATGGATACGAACACAAGATATGGAAATGCTTGGATACACTAGTTAATTGCATACAAATCACATAAGTACATTAATCATACTAAACCAAAAGCTGAATTATCTATGAATAAAATATAAACACATGAGAAGTGCATACTTCAATGGGTTATATGAAGAGAAACATTACAATAAACAATGTCGGGACTCTAGAACATTCAAACATTGTGCAATAACTATCACTCTTTCAATTTTATAATTATAATTTTCAATTTTTATTAATTTTGGGAATATCTATTAATTTAGTATTTTATTTAAATAAAAACTGTTTTTTGAACAATAAATATGTTTTCATTTTTAACATATAATGTTTTTATTTCACAAATAATTGTAAAATAAAACAAATAAATAATTTAAGGTACATAATTTTGGGAAAATTAAATCTTAAATTATTCATTTTACTTTTTATAATTATAATTTTCTGTTTTTCATTAATTTTATTGGAAAATTTTATTTATTTAGTATTTTTATATAATAACTATATTTTTTCAAATAATAACTTTGTTTTCATTTTTAACATAAAATTATGTGTAAAATAAAATATATAAATCATCTAAGGTAGATGAAATATATTATTTTTATCATTTTTAGTTTTTATTAAATTTTTTGAGAAAATTAAATCTTGAATTATTTATTTTAGTTTTCATAATACTATTTTTTAACTTGTATTAAATATGAAAAACAATCCAAAAGCACTCAATGTACAATTTAGTCAGACTAGACACGGATACACCTCCATAGTGGTGTGTATCGGATCGTATCCACCAATATGGTGCGATATGGCCCGATACAGAGGCATATCATACCGATAGGCACAACTCATAGGATACGTATCCAATCATAGCATATCCTATATCCATGATATTGATACGGATACAATACACCCCATATCGGGAGTATCGTATTGATACCTTAATCCTTGATTCTAATAAGAAATGCCTTGTCATCTCCACACCTTTGGTGTCAAACCCCAATGTTCTAGACCGAAACGTACAAAATCCCTTAAACTACCCAATCTCTCACCTAGTATGATAAGTAGTTGTCATAATAGAAGTGGTTGGTATTAATACCAAGTACTTGTGATCTTGATGCCAATTGAGTAGGGAAACATCATAGCATAAGGCTACTAATAGAGGTGAATGTAGTATGTTTGTTCTGTCTAGTATTAGTAGCAGCAACAATATGAACAATAGTAGTGGTAATAGTGGGAGTTGTAATAATTGTAGTAGTTATTAAGTGTCAAGAACAATAATATAGCTCATTCTAGAATATGATCAAAATCATGTAATGGAACAATTTTTTATAGGTTGATTTGCTTTCTAAGGAATAGCAGACATGATTTTCTATAATAGATCCCTAGAACCCCATACTCCCATAGCTTGTTTATGTTTCTCTTAAATGAAGTAATTAGCATTTATAAGAATTTTTTTTTGGAGGCCAATGAACCTGTATCATAAATGTGTTCTAATTTTGTGATTCTTAAGGTTATTATAATTATTAATGATTTTTTTTCTAATTCTGCACTTGTTCAGGTAAAAACAATTTCAACTATTATATATGTCAATTATTTGTAGTTTGGGTAAATTCCATTTAATCTATGACAGTATAAAATGATCATTATTATAATTGCATTACAATCAAAAATAAAATCAATGGCAACAATATATATTGGTTGTTATTCATTTTAAATTTAGTGATGATGGTATTTTTAATCGTTATAATGTTTCAAGTAGTGACAGAATGTGTTATTAGTAATAGTTCTCAAATCATTAATGACAACTACAATAGTGACGGCATGACTTGTCGTTAATGGTTTAAATTAATAATGACGAAAACATGAATTGTAATTAATGGTTTTGAATTAATAGCAACGAGAATATTAATTGTCATTAATGGTTTTGAATTAATAGCGATGAAATTATTAATTGTCATTAATGATTTTGAATTAATAGCGACAAGAATATTAGTTTTCGTTAATGGTTTTGAATTAATAGCGACAAGTTATTCTTGTCAATATTGTAGAACTTTTAATGACAGGTTGTATCTCTGTCGTTAAAAAATTTTAGCGACTAAAACTTCAAATTGTCTTTTAGACTTTTAATGGCAAGGCCTTTAACAACGAATGTTGACAACATATATTATTGTCGTTAAAGACTTTTAATGACCAAATTTGGACTTCTAATGACAATTTTTCTGATCATTAAAAAGCCTATTACTTGTAATGTTCAATCACATAATTTTTAACTTGTAGTGATTAATTTTTTATATTAAAAATTTTTCTAAGCTTTACTCTTGTTACGTTTGCCTATTTATCTCGTTGAGTATATTTATTATATCTTTGTGTTTTCTATTGTTGATTTATATACTAAGTGTAATATGTTAAATTTTAATACTAGGTGTAATATGTTAAGCTTAAGAGGCTTTCGGTCTTATAGAACAAAAATATGATATATTGCAATCTATTGAACCCTATTATGATGAACTTAGTATAGTAGATTTTGAAAATCGCAACATTTTTAATAATGTTATGGACATTGTGGTGGTGTAGTTTGACCCAAAACATTTAGATTTAAAATATAAATTTTTATTAAAATATTTTAAGTCAATGTTTATTGAATGTCATAGGTTTGGTGTGCTTTGAAACATGAGATTTTGATGTATTTCAATTTTATGATATTTTGTGTTTTAAAACCAAATTTAATTAGTTCCAAGACATACTGCAACTTAAAAAAAGTGTTTGTTTATCGTTACATAGCATGTAGAAGCTACCCTTCTAGTTTTGAACCTACACCTACTCCATATAAGAAATACTTTACAACCATCTCAACATTGAGTGGATTAGAATCTTAAACTCAATTTGATCCCTCTATCCCGAGGAACCATTATGCTATCTTGAACTTAACTTGAGCCCTTCCACATAGCCTAGTAATCCCTCCTACATAGTCCATGCACTCGCACTCCCCAACATCAACATTTTGTTCTAGTTTTACTGTGACACGTTCAAGGTTGGAATCCAAACAATCTTGATGCAATTAAAGCAATACGTGACCTACTTCGATGAAAAATCGATAGGATCTTAGCTAAGCTAAAGCACCTATGACGTGAAGTTCTATGTCATAATCCAAGCTCTTAAGCGTTAGTGTCAATACTTCATCTCCACAGAATTTGTCTTCTACTTTGATCATGAAGCTTTAAACACTTAAAATTACAAAGTCATTTGAATGCAAGATATGCTAAATGCATAAACACATCCAAGAGTTCATGTTCTTGTTGAAGCGCAAGGTTAAAGAATAAAGTGATCAATGCTTTTAACATGTGTGTATCGCTCATTGCGATGCCACAACTAAAATGTTTGGTTTTGATTATTTTAGTAGCATGTACATTGATGACTTTGATTTTTCTTCCATTTTTCAATTTATAAGTAAAGCTGAACATACTAGCTATCATTTGCATGATAGATATATATTTAAAGACAATCAACTTTGTGTCCTTAATTTGTTCTTAGATATTGAAGAGCTCAATAACAAAGTCCATTGAGAGAGAGAGAGAAAGAAAGAAAACATACATCCTTATTGTTGAATAGTACTAATGATCGAGGCTTAACTGAGGTGTGGAGAGATATGTCAAGCATCGAACTCGATTTTATCCTTGGTTTACTATGCATCTCCGGAGGGCATTGATAGTATACTAAACCACACATCCCACATGACCCAACTTGTACTAAGGAAGGTGATAAAGCTACTTGGGGTTCCTAAATCCATTGTCTCAGATTGATTTCGTAAGTTTGTAGAACACTTTAGAGATGCCTTTAAACAAGACAACACCAAGCTTAAGTTCAATAGCTCGTACCACTTAAAAACTGATGACCAAACCAAACTAATAAATTGTAGACTTGGAAACCTTCTATAAACGAAGTTGGGCAAGTTTCCCCCAATCATGCATGGGACACATCGTGTCATTAGTTGAACTCTACTACAAGGGTCCCCACATAGCATTCAGCTAAACTCTTATCAAATGTTCTATGGGTTCAACCCTTTAGGCCCCCTAGAGCTTACAAAGTTGCCTACTCCAATAAAACCTCTTGCTAAGGTGGATGACATGCTAACCCCAATACAAGGATATCTACTCTAGAGTCAAGACCTAGTTGGAAGCTTCTAAGTCCTATTATAAAGCCAAGTAAATAAGAATAGAAGAAAGGTGACATTTGACATAGGAGACTTACTCTGGGTTATGCTCTTTCTTCAACAGTAGCTCCCTATTGAAAGACGTCACAAATTGTACAATGTCTATTGAGTTAAACTTTCCTCACAATTCAAGATATCAAGCGCATTCGATATTAAACATTAGTATCCATATAATGGAGAAAATAAACCATTTGAAATCTCAAACTCGAGGTTTAGCTCTTCTGAACTCGAAGAGGATGATATAGCTTGTGACATTCCAGACAAAACTAGAGACATAAGGGAGCATGGGTTAAGAGCAAGATTACTTCCCACAATAACTAAGAAAGCAAATCCAATCTTTGAGATTCAAGAAAGAAATCCCATGAGGTTGTGAAACCGTCAAAAATGTGGAGAGACCACTGATTGTTCTTGTCTTGCAATGCTCCCTACAACACGGACTCACATTGCTAGGGGCTCAACTGCAGGATCAAACCTCTCCAAATTACGAATCTCACAAGGCCTAGGACTACAAGATCATTTCACTCCACCTTGTGACCTGACCTCACTTCAAGGCTTATAATAAATGTTGACTTGGTCTTCTATCGTCAACACAAATAAGCCTGCAACCACCCAAACATATACGAGTAAAGCTTTCAAACACTTGAAATTTCAGTTTCCATTCTTAACTTTCAAGTGTCAACATAGTTTATCTTTCTTATTGTTTAGCTATTTTTGTAATAACGTATTGACACTAAAAGTTGTAGCATTTTTGAGTTTAATAGTATAAAAGGATATGTTTTCCTTGTATTAGACATCATATCATAGATAATTTTGAATAGAAGTTGATTGAGTTTTACCTTTAGGCATTTATCTCTTCCTTCCTATTAGTCTTGTTTTAGAGCAATAGAGCCCTAAATCCATACCCCTATCTGTGAGCCTTATTCTATTTAGAGACAACTAGCTGCATTGTTTGGCCTTGAAAAAACAGCACTAGCTACACAACCTAAACAACTTAATCCTGGACTCAACTTTTTCCAAATAAAAATGACCAGTGTATTTATCTAGTTGCACCCAAGTTAATTAATTTCAGAGAGAGACTTCAATCCTTTCTTTCTTCCTCTCACCATCATTTGTACCCTTAAAAATTTATAGCACTTGTCTCTGCTTTAACTATGAAAGAGACTCTCCCTGTAACCACACTACCTTGTACGTTCTACTTCTAGCAATTTATTGAGGTCTTGGGAATTGTTGTACTCCCAACCAAATGACACAAGCCCTTGAACTTTTCACCCTTCATTAGGACAATTCAACCATGTGTGGTTTTATCTAGGTCTCGTGAGGTTCTATCCTGGTGTTCAATTTGTTGTCTCTTTGTTTCAATGGTTTGGTTTATTCCAAGTGATGGACTTATCTCTATTTCCTAGTGTTTTTATTGGGACTTTTATTGTTGTTTGTATTTTCATGTTCTGTTTTCTAAGCATTATTGGATGCACTAATTTTTTTTTTTAAGTTTTCAAAAAAAAAAAACAATACATGTATTTTTATTAGAATTATTAGTTCAATTCTCAGAAAACGTTGTTTTCAAGTATTTATTCATGATATATAGATATTTCTAGTTCATTTTATTAATAACATATAATTGTCTAATCATTTTAGTTTAATTTATCAAGGGTATGCCATCCAACTCTCTCTCTGTCTCTCTCTCTCCAAACCAATCCTAGCTCTGGCCCTAGAAGCATGGCTTTGTTGTAGATGACCTAGTAGTTTAGTTGGTCATTTGCACCCCTCTCTTTGATTGGTTCTTTTATGTAACATACAAAATACAAAGAGAAATAGCTACAAAGAACCAAAACAAATCAAGGGAGTAAATTTGAAACATAGAACCCTTTTACGACATACATGGCATCATATCTCATTATCTCATTATCTAAATTGAAACCAATTCTCAATGGGCCAAGTTTGGATTGGAACCAATCTAAATTGCAACCAATTTGAACAGATTGGATGGTCCAAGCATTGAATTGGACTGCTCCAAAACGGTCCAGAGTATTCCTTGGATTAGACTGGACCTTATCCATTTTAATAGACTCATATTGGATTGGACCAGATTGGTTGAAATATAGTCCATTTGAAACTCCTAATTGTAGTGTTCTGAAATATTTTAGGGGCAAAATGATAAATGATCCTTTTAAAGAATTCAGAATTAACATTTGAAAACAACATTCTTTGCATTCAAATATCAAACAAAACAGAAAATCACAAATTTTCAAAGCATTTTCTTTCAAAGCTTTTTTTGATTACTAGAGTTCAAACTTCAAACCAATAGGAGGGCCCCTAAGCAACCCAAAAGTATTCAATAAATGAAATCAAAGAGTGAAAAAATCATTTTTGTTTCTTAATATGTGTTTTTTCATATTCCCCTACGCAGGTCGAATATGGGTTAATGCATCCTTTCGGTCGATGTAAATGGGTTGGATATTAACGATTGAAGGTTTCCCCTCCTTTTTCAGTCACGATTAGACTTATTCATGGTCTGGGCTGGGGATGGGCATTACCAATTATTAACAGAAAATGATCAGATCCAAGCCCAAGCCTGGTCTTAATAGTTGTCTTTTATATATATATATATATATATATATTAATTTCCATATTTCTATCCAATCACACTTAAATAAAATCACACAAAATACAAGTATTACTTGATATCTATTACTGGCTAATATATTTGATTATTTATTATATTATCGGGATGGATGGGCTAGGTAGGCTTATTTAAAATGTCCAAACCCAAGCCCGGCCGGCTATCAGGCCTAGTCAGGTCTCAGGATCAAAGGAATTTTTCGTTTGGACTCCAAACAAAAGCCAATATATTAAAAGTTTATTAAATATAATTTTACTGTCAATCTTATCTATTTTTAAGGGTGAAATTATATTTTTTTCATAAATATGGTTTTAAAGAAAATAATAGCGATTTAAGGCTTTTATGAAATAAAGATTGGAAGACGATTGGGTGGTGTAACCCAGGACGTGGGACATTCAAGGTTTAATTTTGATGCATCCCGTAATTCGGATAGTTGATGCTCGATTGGATTCAGTTCTTGATTTCAAAGCTTATATTATTGGTTTCGTCTCTATTAATTTGGCCAAGGCTTGGGCTGCTTGGAAAGCCATTAACACGCTAAATTACAAGGATTCCTCAGTCATTCCTCAGGGCAATTCAAAGCTCGTGGTTGATTGTCTCAGAAAGAGAATGAAGGATCCGTGGAATTTGGTCTCCATCATCAATGAGTGCCCTAGCGTTTCAGCATGTTTCAGCTCTATTGTCACCTTCTGTCATACATTTCAGGAAGTAAATCAAGCGGTGAATTGGCTCGCTCATAGCACACTTTCTGGTAGGCTTGGGACCTTATCAGATTTGTTTTTCGGATTCTTGGGGAAGAGATACCCCCGGCTTGTATAGCTCATCTTTTTTTCTATTAAAAAAATGAAAGAAACGAAGATACTGGGGTGATCAATTTTTAGGCTTGAGAGTTGGGCCTAACTTCTGTTTCAGCTTGGGTCTCGGCCCAAAACTTTTAATTTCTAAATATATTCTTAGACTTCAAAAGTTGAGCCATTTTAGCAAGCAAATAAATACAAAATCGCAAGATTTCCTTTTGTTGTTGAGAGTGGGATTTGAACCCACGCCCTTAGAACAACTCGGCCATCTCTACATTAGTTATACTTTGAGGTTTCTTGAATTAACTTGTACAGACACTGAAGTTTTCAAGTACAAAATCCATAAGTATGCTTCAAGTAGTGTTTTGGTGCAAGTCTAATCACTCCCATTCTGTGATCAAATGTTGGTGCCGAAGTAGCACTCCAAGGATGAACTTACTCCCATTCATGAAGAATGTCCCAATTTAGAAGTGAGAATTCAAAGGGAACTTTGAGTAGTGAAGGCATCGTTTTGGATGAGCAAAGAAGCTGGACTTACTTATCCATGAGGATAGTAGGGTTTCAGTTTTAGCTGCAAATGCACAGTTCTACAATTCCTTCAGAACTGTAGATCTGAGTTTAATTCAATCCTTCTAGGCAAGAGGGGAACATACATATTTTTTATACTTTCGTCATATGACAGGTTCACCCATACGACTCAATCGATTAAACCACTAAACCATTTGATCTGCTCAGAACGTCATGACTCAAATATGAACTCTCTTTCTTTGCTTTTGTCATTTTAGCCTTTTTTTTGTCATTAAAAAAATTAATTCTTATTCATCAAATTTATTTTTGTCTAATATAATAAATATAATATTATAAGTATAACATTTTTTGTACAAACTTTGTATACTTTTCAGGTAATTTTCTATATTTAATCTATTTATTATATTTTATTAATTAATTAATTATTACATCATGAATTTATCCATTTCATCTTAATAGTTGAATTACTAATGTTGTTGAATGGTTTTGGTGAATTCAGCTTCGGTCAGGGCAACACCCATTCTAACAGTCTTTACAGTTTTGCATTGAAAATATCTCTATAATTATATAATTATATGCTTTATTTTTTAAGGAGATATTCCTAATGTAAAGTTATAAGAGGCTGTTGGAACAGTGTAAGCATCGGCTTTCCCCGACCGAAATCGATCTCAATTTTGGTGGGTTTCAAGTGCTTTTTTTAATAAAAGACTTAAAGCCTCCCTAAAGTTTATGATAAATGCTAAAACCTCCCCCTTTTTTTTCAAAGGAATTAAACCTCTCCTGCCAATGGAATCAATGGAATCATTGGACACGTGATTTCACATGCAGTTGACATCATTTCAAAAACCCTGTTATGCCCCTAGTCAAAACAGTTCAATTGGTCTGCTTTTTCATAATTTTTGTTGATTTGGCTTTCTTTGTCATCGCCTCATCGACCATGGCTGCACTCGACAGAGCCATTAACAACAAATTTCAAAGACCCATTAACTATAAGTTTAGTCAATTCTAAAAAAATTTAGGGATACTTTGAGACAATATGTAAAGGTGTAAGCCAGGTGGGTTGGGCCAGGTTTATGATCAACCCAGGCCCAACCTCAAGATTTGGGTTTAATGCCCAAGCTTAGAACGAGCCAGAGACTAAATCTAATCTTTCCAACCTGAGCCTAACGCGTATTGTATTTTGATGCACATGGGTTGGACACAGGCTCCAATTAGTCACTGAACCTGCTTTAAAATTATACATACATGTAAACATTTTATGCAAATATGTATACCTATAAATATGTATTTTTTTCATTTTCTGTCTTCTTTTTTGGGATTTTTACAGTTCAGTCCACCTCAGAATAGGGAAACTATTTTCCCAATGTATTTATGACCCACTCCACCTATAAACACCATCCCTCGTGAATTTGGCATCTTTCCCCCTTAACACTGACCCAAACTGTATGATGAAGTTATGAATTCTGATGTGGAGTGGATCGTAAAAACCCCTTTTTTTGCTCCAAGGGGTTACACAATTGGGGGAGGGAGTAGCCCTCCAAGGTGCAGGTGGGATTCAATCCCAAGTCTCCACTATAACTAGCAGGAGACCTTATTACCAACTAACCGGTTGGCATCTTATCTATGTAAAAATGTATACAATATGTAAGCATATTTATAAATACATATCTATATGTGTATGTATGTATATATGTTTATAAGCCAGGCAAGGTTTGGGCTACCTAAGAGCTAGGCATGGGTCCAACCCAAAAAATAAAAAAGCCCAAGTTCCTGTACTGAACCCAACCTGAGGATTAGAAGTTCAAGTTCAGCCCATGTAAAATTTCAGGCTAGATTTGTTCAGACTTGGGTTGGACCTGCCCAAGTTGCACCCCTAACAATATGTAAAACATTAGCGGTAAAGTTGGTCAATTTCCTAGAACTTAGAATAATTTAAGAGATTTGCACTTTAGAAAATGTGACAATGTTACAATGCTTGAGCAGCCACTTGAACCACCTACAAGACTTGTTCACGGGCTGGGTTTCAAGCCTGACTATACACTATGTGAAGCTCAAGCTTCGGGCCAAGGCCATTCAAATTTTGGCAAAAGCCAAGCCCGAGGCCAATCCATGAACAGGTTTACCCGCAACCCATTAAGCACTTGGGTGAATTCAGATTGGACTTTTGTCAAAACTTGAGTGGAGCCAAGGTGGGCCTGAAGCAATGTAAAATGCTAAGTTGGACGAACCCAAGTTGCACCCCTACAACCCATATTTAATTAATATGCATCAAAAGCCCATTTGCCATGTGGAACAAATTTGGGTGAAATCAAGGGTGTATTCGAGCCAAGCCGAGCTGAGCAGATCTAGCTATTTGAGCCCGACTCGATAATAAACTATGAGGCTCGAGATAGCTTGAACTTGTTTCGAGATAGAGACTTGAATTCAAATTTAGCTCAAGGCAAAAGCTTGTAAGTTTGAGCTCGACTGTGAATCAAATGTTTTTTAAAAATAAAAAACTAAACATATAAAAATTGTTTTTTATTTGACATATAATTAATTCAATTAGCAAATGATTCTATATATTAGACTCAAGCTTAATTTGAAGCTCAGTTTAAATGAACCGAATTGAGCTTTTCATGAATCTAACATTGTAAAAAACTCGGCTTGTGACCACCCCACTGGATTGGAGGTTTTCCCTCCTTTTTCATGGTCTGGGCTGGGGATGGGCGTTACCAATTATTAACAGAAAATGTTCAAATCCAAGCCCAAGCCTGGTTTTAAAATAAAGTTTGTTATATATATATATATATATCAATTAATTTCCATATTTCTATCCAATCACACTTAAATAAAATCACACAAAATACAAGTTATTACTTAATATGTATTACTGGCTAATATATATTTGATTATTTATGATATTATTGGGATGGATGGGCTAGGTAGGCTTATTTAAAATGCTTGAGCCCATTGTGACAACAAAAATTACAAGCAAAAAATTGAGTATGTGAGGTCCATTAAGCAGTAACATACGTGTTATGTCATTCGAGCATGTGACTCATATGACTTAAAAACATAACTGTCCTGGCCACCAGTTTTTTGGTCAACGATTTGATTGTTCGGTTTGAATGGATGGCCCATTCTAACAACAAAAATTAAGAAAATAAAAAACGACCAAAAACCATTAAATAGGTCAACGGTTCGACCGCCTGGGTCAATAGGTCATTGACCGATTCAACGATTTTTGCCCAAGGACCGAGATTAGGATAAAACGGAACTGGTTGCCTAGGTGGTTCCCAATTAAAAAATATAAAAAAACATCGCTCGATGGTTCGACCGCTTGGATCAATGAATCGTTGACTGATTCAAAGGTTTTTGACCAATGACCGGGTCAATGGGTCAATGGATCAACGGTTCCATTCCAGTCCTTGTGAAGCAGGGGCCCTCCGTTAGTAATATAATTTTGTTTCAGATAGATAGCTGAACTTAAAAGTGTATAGGTTGAGAATTTCTTGCAAATTGTTTTTTTATTTCTTTGTGATGATCAAACTTATTGCCAATGCTTGCCTACCTGTCTGCTTAGGAAGAAACACCAGAAAGTGTTGTCTACTGGAGGAGAATCATTCCTAGTCACTTGAAAGTATACCTCCTTTTTAAATAGCCAACTAGTCTCACCTTGCTCTATTCATGGGAATTATTTCAACTTAAAAATAATTTTCCAGGTGCACGGAATATGCCCTCTCTTTTGGTTTTCTTCCCCTATTAAAATATTGAAAATTTGGATGGCACATATTACTTGGAAATTAATCCAACATTGGGTTGGTAATGTGATCCGGAGTATAATCATATGGTTAAGAACTTAAGATTCCTTATAATATTAACAATTTGATCTGCCACAGCATTCTCCTACATAAAAATTGGCTAGGGAGTAACCCTAATTGACCCGATTAGGGGACCTTTTTCCCATTGAAGCAATTCTACAGGCTTGCAGATGACCTCACATATTGCAGCCATGTGGACAAATTCAGGGCCTAGTGGGCCCCATTTGGTGCATCTCTTCATGCAGATTGTCGGCTATTTAGAATGTTGGCAGCCTATACTTTTGTCTTTTCCTATTTGATTGGGAAAAGATCTAGTGCAAAAAGATGTTCTCATTGTGGGCTATTTTTGGGAAGCTCCAAATGAAGCTCTTCTACTTTTTTTCATCACATCTTCATACAGAAAGACATATGTGAAGACGCGCCTTGTGCAAATGGTCTTCAGGCTATTAAGATCTTAATGCAAAAATTCACATTGTCTTTTGATTGTTAGGCCTACCGAAAGATCTTTCAAAAAAAATTTGTTGTTGAGGGCCAATAGCCTATGTTGTTGAAAGCGCTTTTAGGATGGATACGTTCACCAATTCATACTCATGTCTATGTTTATGATTAAAAAGAAATAGGGGGCAATTACTATTTTACCCCACTCCATGGTAACGTGACATTCCCAAGAAATGTTCTCAACAACATAGGTTGTTGGCTCCCAACAACCAAAGTTTTTCCTACCAAATGACCCCTTTTCTCTCCAAGTTATACAGGCTATCTAAATTAAAGCATCCAAAAAGGGCTTATTTTGACCACATGGCAATTGTTTTTAATCTAAAAGTCTCCTTAACCAAGTTATACAAGTTATCTCAATCGGAGGCTGGATCTGTACCTCAAAGAGTGTGCCTCACAGCATGTCCTGATCATACATCAGGAACATCTCCCATATTTGTATTTATTATTTAAGGGGAGATATTCCCAATATGCAGTGGGATGTGGTTGTGAGATCGGTGTGAGGTGCACATTGTGAGGAGCATATCTCAATTCTCTCAATCGATGTTCATCAATTAAAGGAAGTGGAAGGGGGTTAGGTTGGAGTTGGAGCTGAATATGGGAGGAAGGAATAAGTGATTCTGATTCCAATTTCAAATCTGTCCGTAAACCAAACAGACCCTAAAATTTTGGAATTTGGATGTTAAGATAACTCAACAATCCTTAAGTAAGAAGTGTGGTGTAATTAGAAACGAATTGGGATTTACTCTTCATTAAGTGTTCCCCACACCGACCTCATTGTCATATCCCACTGCCATCACCATGCATTGGGAACATCTCCCTGAATATTACAAGAATGGGAGATGTTCTAAATATACAGCTATGAGGTCCATATAAGGAGTGCTCTATGTGGAGCAGATGGACACATCAAAAACTTCTACTTTTGCCAATTACAATTAGAAACTCGGATGTTATAAGAAGTGAAGACTTACGTGGGAGCTCAAGAAGATGAGTTGTTTAGGTGTACGTCGTATTCCGCTAGACTTTACATTCTGACCGACAATATAGGAGCTCATCGTCTATTATCTAGAGAAGAAGGTTTCCAATAGGAGCATTGTTCTAGACGTCATTAATGATTACAATATTTACAATGTTGAGCTAATGGAATCTTCTTGGTGTTGATAGATTGATAGTGGCATGGAAGTTTTTATAGCTCGACTCCCCTACAAAAGATGTGGCAGGTCATTACGATACCCCTACCTCCACTCGTGCCTAATGCAAGTCATTACAATAGATTATAGGACGATTATTGAAGAATATTCTCTCATCATTGTAATCATTTACAATTATTGTTCATTATTCTTGTCTTGATGATTATAAATAGATAAGTATCAATAATAAAGAGGCATCAAGAATTTTATCCATAACCGCATACTCTGTTTTTGATTCCTACCTCTTTGAGCGGTGCTTACCAGTTATGATTGCTCGGGGCAAAGTGAAACACTCTTCTTGCCTATGAGAAGAGGCTGATAACAAAAAGGAAGTCGGTAAATGGATAGAGACCCCTATGTTAAGAATCGAATAGGGGTCCTATGTTAAGAATCATAGGGGAAGGAAAGTGGATGTCACTAAAAGCTTGGGGTCTTACCAGTATATAAAAAATGGCAATCGATTCTGCAAAAATGCTTCAAAAACAAATTGGATTATGCATGAACACTCACTTCCCTAACGTAGTGAATAGGTCAATTATTTGCTTCCTTGTTTCTTTTTCTTGTTGCTGCTTTCATTTGTTCCTTAAAATTTTCCTTGCGTGCATCTTATTCCGATTCAGTTTTTCTGATCTGAAATAGTTCCATCATTGGGCACTCTACACGATCACCAAAACCGGAAAATTACCTTCTAATTTTGAGAGTGCAGATATTAAAAAGCTAATGGTTAATGCTGATCAAGACTGTTCGTCATATACATATCCATGTCCACCAGTTGTTGACTCAATAGCTTCTAAGATTAGTAATATCAAGTAAAACTACCCATGCATATCTATTGACGTGCCAGCTTCTTATATTGATAATCACATTCGAGATTGCCCGGGCTTATCAAATCCTAACACCATGGTTCCTTACATTATTCAAGAATTCAGCTCTTCAATCTCACAATGATCGCTACCTGATAGTTAATGTCCTATGCAGATTATCTTGTAAATAGAGAGTTCAAAGAATAGACCTTTTTTGAAGGCCACAATACCCAAACTAAACTCATCTTTAACTTTTAAACTTTTATATCTTGTTTTGTCTACTGCTGTTTGTAATTTGCCTTCTTCCTTGCAATTAGATTTTCAGTACTCCTCTTTCATATTTTCATTAATCAAATATATTTCTGTGATTGTTATTGATCCCCACCAAAAAAAGAAGAAAAAGAAAAATCTAAGATTCACTACTTGGATATATATATATTACAAAAACTGAAGTTTCTGCTAGTAAGATGGTTGATCAAACAAACTCAAATGAAACTCACTAGAGCCTTGTTCTAGTTATTTTAGATTTCATAGCCAAGTTTTGTTTCAAAATTTCACCTTATCAAGGGTCATGATCTCGGTTAAATTTTGAGACTTGAGGCCTTTGAACTACTTCAATCATCCATAATTCATAGTCCTTGCTATTTTAGAATTCTAAACTTGCACCAAGGTTACAAGCACAGTAGGTGGTTTTTCATGCACAAGGTTGATCATAACTTCTTCAAATTCTAAAATTTGTCTATAATAAGGTTGCAACTTACAAGCATGGAGTTGGGTTTAGAGCCAACACAAAACCCAACCATAAAAGTTGGTCACTCAGTATAGGTTATCAACCATAGGTTAAGCCCAACTTGACTAGCCAAAGGCCACACTATATTAAGTCTTAACTTGGACGAACTCGATCAGGACTCAGGCCTAAGCAAGTTGGTTGGGTTAAAGGGTTTCTTAGCCCAACTTTCATTGCTTCATATATATTTCGGGCTGTGCAATAGAAACAAAATAAATAAAAGGGTAAATTACAAAAACCCCATGTACAATGGGGTTTCTGACAAAGACCCCCTTCCATTAGCCTTCTGTCCGAAAAGGCCATTAGAATATTTTTTAATCCCCATACTACCCTTTTAATAAGTAGACTAGAAAAACACAATCCATCTTCCTTAATCTTCCAATACTATCCTTCCCTTCCTTCACATTTCTCTCTCTCCTTCTCTCTCCCTTTCTCTCCACTCTCTCCCCAATCTCTCTTCTTTCCCTTCCCCTTATCAACGTTGGGATCTCCACTCTCCATTCTTAGTTATCACATTTCTGTGGTTCTTTCATCAGAGAATTCTACCTCCACGCTATGCATGCATCAGGAATAGAAAAACACCAGAAACCCATTCTGAAAGGATCTTTGTTGGCTGTCTGTTATGGTTCTGAAAGATAACAAAATGTTGATAGACTAGGAAGACAACTTGATCTGGGACTGGGAAGAATGAAAACTAAATGCTAGCTGGTGATTGCTACACCCTCTAGTAAACCAGGACCTCTAGGAGTTAGTGGTCATTAATGGACCATTCTGCTAAGTTGTTCATACCCAATAAGAAAAAGACTTCTTGCCCTCCTTTAGAGTTCAGACACTGTTGCTAAATATAATTATTCTTCAAACTAGACCGGGTTGATAGTTGAAGGGGATTGTTATTTATTAATGAGTAGTTAGTTGGTTTCCATTAAGGATAGAAGGTCCTAGAGCAAAAGGCTTTGACTTCCAAGATGAACTTCTCATTCAGATGGAATACCTATATATGCCAACAGCCTTCCAGATCAATTAGTGAGAACAGGGGTGAATAGAAAGACATAAAGTTAATTATGGGGAAAGGGGATACCAAGTCTGGGTCTACATCTGTGAATCTGCATGTAGTTCTGTAGTTCTTGGTCCTTAGGGGTTATGGGTCCTTATAACATATGTACTTGCCTATCATCACTTGCACCAAGCTACCAGGAAATGGTTCTAACATGAATATCACTATTCCAAAATTATAAATGCTAAGCGCAAAAATAGAACTAGCACAAAGATTTCCAGGGGTTGTTACTACTAGATGTTAGTCTTAAACTCAAACGTGAGAGATGTTATATATGCATGGAATGCAGCATAGCCTTTGATCCTTGGGTTCAACATAGAATTTGTCAAGTAGTATACCAATATGAGCACCAGCAACGATAAAGTTCATCGTTCAAGACCACGATTGATGAATCTGGAGACTATAATCATCTATCTGGTGATAAAGGATGATAAGCTTTGCCTTTTCAGCTGTTGATGTACTCACTTCAGATTTCTGGATTCTAGGGCATTAGAAAATTTAATGGATTCTCGATCGTATTGACCTTTTGATTTTATTCGAGAATCCTTTATACATACACGATGATCCAACAGGTGCATTGGGAAAGGATCAAAGCCAATGTTGGTGAAAGACCTTTTGATTTTGAATGGGTTCAGCTTTATCCAGATGCCAAATGCTTCTTATCTCAGGTGATTAACTTTACATCCCCTCTCGCCCCTGTGATAATGTTGTCATGTAGGCTAAGATTTCTAAGAGCTTGAAGTTGGGCGATCTTCTTGGAGATCTGGGCAGACATCCTCCATCCATTGATTTCGGAGAGTTGGGAGAGAGAAAAAATGAGAGAGGACGGTGAGGGAGGGGAAAAGAAGAGAAGAAAGGGAAAATAATAGGTTAAATAGGTTTTAAAAGAAAAAAGTGCAAAAAAAAGAAAATAAAAAAAGTTAAGTGGGGTATTTTGGTAATTTAGCGCATTCCGTCATCTGACTTAATAGTCAAGGGGGGTCTTTGTCTCATGGTCATAATACAAGGGGGGTCTTTTCCACAGATCCCATAGTACAGCGGGGTCTTTGTAATTTACCCTAAATAAAAATACATGGGAACATCATTATCTACATATTTATACATAATGTAAAGATTTATATGTGAGTTGTGCTTGTGTAAAATGTCTTTCTGCATAGTACAATAAATGGTGTATCATCATCATCATCAACATCATCCTTAACTTATCCCAACTATATGGGGTCGGCTTAGAGGTGTAAATTAAGTTGTGCTGCTCGTGGCCTAGCATGACCTAGTATGATGGTATATGAGCCGTGTCAGGCCCGACACGATGGTCCGAGCCATTTTGGGGCTTACCCAGTTTGCACTCATAGCAATAATAAACAACTGGATTCGAATGTCAGACAAGTTTATGAGATGGCTCTTCTATACACAAGTTGATAAAACATGTCAGCATAAGTTCAATTAATTTTGGGATTGGGTTACAACAAATAATGGGTTTCACATGAGAAGCAAACTAATAAATCCTCTACTAGGTACGCAATGGATCAAATTAACTCTGAAATGAGCTACAACACATGATAGAAATCACAATATCAGTGAGCTTTTTGTTTAAAATGATCCAAAAGCACTAGAAAGCATTATATATGTCTCAAATACTGTTTTAAAAATAACTTAAACAGCAAACATAAATTACAATACTGGTCTACGAGGTGAAATGGTTCTCCCTAGACCTCCATAAAGTAAGATTACAAATTTTAGAGCAAAGAATATTAAGCAAGCCGAATACCAAAGATGACGACAACATACACTGAATCAGCATATATTGATGTTTGATGATTGATTGTAAGACAAATGAGGGCATGACACTCTACTTGGCAGATGATGACCAAAAGTCGAGGAGATGGAGATGTAGGTGGAACTTGAAGAAAAATAATGAAGTCAATAATTTTTTATACTCAACAATTGTGTAGCATTTTTTAAAATTATTGTAAATTTTGTTTTTCAATTTTATTTAAATTATTTATTATTTTTTCAACAATGTAATGTTTTTATTTTCAATTTATAACTTTATTATAATTTTTACATTTTATTCCATTTTCCATATTTCATTCATTCATTGACCATTGTATTGTTCAAATTCAAATGAAATAAAATTCATTTCTTTTACTATTTGTTGTACATTTTGTATTTTGTTAAGTATTTTTTATTTTTTTTATTTTTATTTTTTCAATTTCTTCCCAAAGTTGAGTATTTTACTTAGCAAAAAAGTGAAAAAAAATCAAAATGTCAAAGAAGAAAACAACCTGCCCGACCCAAAATGTCAAAGAAGAAAACAATAAAAAAAAAAAGATTAGCCCAGTTCAGTCCAGATTGTAGCCTAATTCAACATGGCATACAACCTGCCC
This sequence comes from Nelumbo nucifera, assembly GCF_000365185.1. Next base: position 1,598,177 of record NW_010729141.1, read on the forward strand.
GACCCAAGCCCATGGCATGGCACAACACGGGCCCCCATAAGCTTGAGCATGGGCCATGCTGGGTCGACCCCCTGAAGTATCCCAAGGGAGGGAATCACAAATTGTGCTTTGTGTAGGCCATGTCATACCGGCCCAACATGGCCTGATTTACTCTACAGAATGGTGAAGTAGGATCCAAAATTATATAGTTGGGATTTTTTTAAATAGAACATAGGATAAGGGTTGGATGATGATTATTTCTCAATGTTCAAAGAGCCAGATGGGACATAGAACTAAAAAAGGGAGGGGTTCATAGGTCAGAGGTTTAACTAAGGTCAAACCATGATGATGTGGTGCACACACACATATATATATTAAAGGTCATAAATACTATATATAATATACTTTTACAATTTTTAATATAATTAAATATGGTGTTTGGAAGACAAGTTTGTTTTTCAAATCTTATTAAATGTATTTTAAAATTTCAATTGATTAAACGCTTGGGCAATTTCATGAATTTGGGACTAGTTCATCGGTTTTTCAATTAAACCAACCGGTCATCCTGTTTTCACCAACTTTTTAATAAAAGTGGTTATTAGGTAAGACTAAACTGGTCAAGGTCCTAATCACGGTCAGCCGGTCTAATCAGCCAATTAGGTCCAGTTTTCTAAACACTATGCTTTCCAATACTTTAAACTTTGTCCCTATTTGTTAATGTTAGTAAAGAGTCTTCACACTGTAAACTTAATAAGTAGAGCCACAACGGTTGGGTTGCCTGAACCCATCCCATAAATGTAAGGTTGGATTGGCTTGGGTTTAGTTGAAGTTTGGGTTAGGATTAGGGTTAAAAAGTATGAAACTGACTTAACTTTGGGTCAGGTCAGGGTTGGGGGCTTGACCAACCTAAACCCAAGGTTTCAACAACTCAGGCTGGGGTTTCAACAACTCAGGTTCGATTAGATTGACCTCAACCCAAAGCCATAAATGTAAGCATTGTTTTTAAAGTTTAAGTTAAAAGAAATATGTATTCAGAAATCACAAAGAAATAATAATAAATTTGAAAAGTAAGATACATGATCGGTACTTTAAGAACAGATTCAGGCACCTTTTTTTATTTTTGTATCAAATCAATAGGTTTACATATATTCCTTGAAAAGTGAGAATTCAAGGGCAAGATTTCAAATTTTACAATATGTCAGCCTATATTAATCGATACATATCATATTATTAAGTTATAGGAAATGCTGCAAAACCCTTTGTATTGTGCCCTTTCATCGTGTCAACCCCGTATCATCACCCATAAATCGTATATATATATACAATTCATTTAGGTCTCATATTTAATGTTATGAATATATTTATACAATTCATTTGTTATAAACGTGATTTATAATCATTGTATTCAAAGCATATTTCAATACATCTTTTAAATTTGTCTTTCCGATACAATTAGGTTATGCTTGCTTTGAAAGAAAAAGTAGAAAAAGGAAAAGAAAGATAGAGAAACCAATGCAAGGTTTGTAAAGATTTCCCTTTCCCTTCCTTTCCCTATATTTTCCTTCAAACCAAACATACCTTCAGTATCTCTAACAAATTTAACCTTGATCAATGGTTCCATGACTTCTATCCAATTTTCCTTCTATCCAACTAAGTAGACACTGTGAGTATAAAAGCCTCAAGCATTTTTGTGATGAAAGAAAATGCCCACGTAGATTACATTTATTGGATTATACACAACATTCAAGAAAGGAATTTAACCACACCAATGAAACACTTCATTCCTTCACAAGTAATTTAACCACGCCAATCCACAAACGGTAAGCACTCAGTAATTTCAGCTGGCATTGCAATGTGGTGACCAGATCTGGAGATATGTAGTTAAAAAATGAGGAAGCAGCATGGATATAATGACTATGAACCTCCTTGGAATGTTAGCCGATCCCGCAAGGTGTCAAAAATACACGAAGCTGCTGCATTCTGTGCAAAGGTTAGTTTCAATTTTCCAAGCAATTCATTATCTTTTGACTGAGATGCAGCGTCTGCAGCTTCCTTTGCCAATACCAAGGCGAGCATATGCCTGCTTGAAGAACCCGTTCATAAACAAGTATGGAGAAAAAAAAACATTATTTTCTTGTATTTTCCCCTTCTAACAGATATAACAAACAAGCCTGGTGGATTGATTAACTCATTGGCATCAATGCCATAAAAGGAAACCAAAGAATGTTTACATAACTTAGGTAGTTTTTCGGCCTTACGCCCATTAGTTTAAGTTTAAGTTAAGTATGGCATTTCAGCTTCTTACAAGTAGCCGACTTACTAAGGGCATACTTGTACTTGTACACTATATTTTATGAGTAGATAATCTAATGAAAGGGGCGGCCAGATTTGATTTTTGGTTTCTCCCAATTTTCTTCTATCTCTCTTCTCTTTCTTTCTAGCATAAACATTTTCCTCTCTTCTTTCTCTTCTTTCTTTTATAGAGTTTATATCAAAACAGGTTATCAAAACTTTTTTACATGGTATCAAAGCATGTTTAAAGATTTCTTGAGCTCTACTGTTCCATTTCGTTTTGGGGGTGATGCAGTTCTTATAGCAATTTTCTTGATTAATCAGGCACCTTCTCGTATTCTTGGATATAGCACTCCATTTAGTCTTCTTTTTCTTGAGGGGGAGATATTCCATATTCCTGTAAGGGTGTTTGGATGTGTATGCTTTGTCCATGATCTTGGTCATCATCACTCAAAGGTAGACCCTAAGGCAAAAAAGTGTGTCTTCCTTGAGTATACCAGAAATCAGAAGGGATATTGTTGCTATGACCCAGTCTCCGAGAGTTGGTATGTTACTATGGATGTCACTTTTTTAGAGTCCACATCTTTTTTGTAGAGGGTTCTTCTCAGGGGGAGTGTTTTGGGGAAGAAAGTGAGCAATCTATACCACTTCCAAATCCAGTCCCATTTTTCCACCCAAGTGTCAAACCCACCTTACCACCTCCCTTGCATCCTGTTTCTCAATGTTTTACACGACAACACCTATGACTACATAGGGAGGTTGATTCCACAGCAAAGGAACCCACATCACTCACTATTGGCTCATCGGGGGTTCTAGGTTCAGCTAACATTGACCTAGGTATGCCCCTTGCTTCTTCTGATGGTTTAGTTCCTATTGATACTACTACCCTTGCTCCTAACCCCATTGGAAATGACCTTGATCTTCCTACTACACAAAAAAAAGGGAAGAGAAAGTGTACTACTCATTGCATCTCACACTTTATTTCCTATAGTGGATTATCTCCTTCCTACCAAGCCTTCTTTTCCTCCCTTGACTCCGGGTCTATACCCAAGGGTGTTAGTTAGGCTCTCTCCAAACATGAGTGAAAAGCAACTATGCAAGAGGAAATGAAAGCTTTGGTTAAGAATCAGATGTGGGAGATTGTGGATCTACCAGAAGGCAAAGAGACAAGAAGCAGAACCTCCACGTTGGCGATCTGGTCCTTCGAAAAGTTATGGTACCTGAGCCCGGCGTTGGTAAGCTCGGACCGAATTGGGAATGACCTTACCGAGTGAAACGAGTTCTCAGGGAAGGAACATATGAGCTCGAAACCCTTGAAGGGAAACAAGTACCTCGGGCATGGAATATTGTCAACTTAAGGCAATATTACCTATAACTACTGAGTAGACCACGAGTCACTCCCAGAGCCTAAGGGCCAAAATGCCGAGCTAACACGACCTCGGCGCAACAAGACCCAATCGCCTCCATGGCATGGGCAAACTTCAAGGGCAGACTATAAGTCACCCCCTCAGCCTAAGGGCTAAAACACCAAGCTAACAAAGACCTCGGCATCAGGAAAGACCTAGCCTGAAGCGGCTAAGTATGAAATATCAAAGGCGTAAGCAGCTCGGGTTTAAACCCACGAGGCATAGCTCGTCTCAGTACATTGGTTGAACTAAGGTATAAGCAACAAACATATAGTTTGGGCATACATGGTAACCACTTCGCAGTATACTATAGGGATGCCTTAAACGTAACTGGCAAAAGGTCCTATTTCGAGTATGTAGCTCTGAAAGCTCGAAGTGATGAGATCGCTTTAGCAAAAATAAAAAGAGCACACCATACTTAGAAGGAAAAAAGAAATTTCATTACTGTTTCAAAAAAAAATGAGCTAAATAGCTCGAGAAAGTCTAACAGGAGACAAAGGGCACAACCGCCCGGCAAAGATCTTTTCAAGACCGGGTTATGGGACCCGAGAGCCACCAGAAATTAGAGCAGATAATCAATGCCGCCGAAGCCTTAGGGGTCCAGCTCTTCCACCTCGTCCTCATCTTCCGGGGAGTCAAGCTCTTCCTCCTCTGCTTGGTCTGTCGTCTCGGGAGACAGGCCCTTCATGGTGATGCCGTCGAGGTTGAGCCCAGAAAATTTCTTTCAGACCAACCACCGACAGAGCTTGAATCCAAAGAGGTACGAGCTCGAGCCATACTCCACTTGGAGGTCGTGATATTCCTGGGAGTCCTTGAATTTCCAGACTGTCTTCTCTCGCTCGGCCTCCACCATGTTGTCAAAGTTCTAAGTTCGATCCAGAAGAGTGGAGGCGAAGGAGCTCCCTCTCCACTGCCACCCTCGACAACTCCTCCCTGTAGCGCGCGCTCTCTTCAGAAAGCCTGGCAATCTGTGCCTCCTGGTCTCGGACGAGCAGCTCTTGGGACTCGCTCCCCTTGTGAGTGTGAAGGAGCTCACCCCGGAGCTTCTGAACGATGACCCTCTGGTTGCGAGCGTCGCCGGAGTGGATGTGCGTCTAGAGGGCCATGGCGTGGATGGCGGTGTTCACCTGCCGACAAGAGACTAAGGTCAGAAGACAGCAAAAGGAAGCAAAAAACGAGAAGAGGGGAAGGACCACTTACCACCATACATTGAGAGGAGGCGAGCACGGCGAGATCCCCAGGCTCCATCTCCCCCCACTTAGCGAACTCCTCATTACAGATCGCTCTTCGGCTCTTCTGTCGAGCCATAACATAGTCATTCACACCCTCCCAGTTCCCCACTGGGAACCACGGGTAGGGAAACAACTGAGAAGGACCAGGAGGGACCACCCCTTGTTGCGGGAGCTCACCCTCCTCGAGGCTGGCCCCGCCATCACCTCCTTTAGATGAAGGCAGCGGAACTTCGGGTGGCAGAGAGGTGAAGTCTGGCTCAGCAGACCCGAACTCGGTACCCCCAGAGGTGGAGGTCCAGTCGGGGCACGACCTCTTCACTTTGCGCTTCTGGTTGCTCGAGAGGAGGCGGCACGAGTCAACACTATACATGATGGCTGCCGAAAAAGAAACCACAAGATATCAGTTCAGTAAAGAACAAAATGTATGTATATACACAATATTACTACAAGGCACTACGCGACCTAAAAAGACAACCTACCCGGACTCAGGCCGGCCTGCACGAGCTTCTCCTCGGTCAAGTAGTCCGAACAGAGGAATCCTACCGATGCCTAGGACAGCATCGTTTTCCGAGTTTCAGGCTCCAGCTCAGCCCCGGGGTCCTGGATGGCGCCCCTCCAAGAAGTTGGGAAGGGCCACCCCTCGGGGTTACGAACCACAAAATAATCCTACTTCTAGGCGGGAATCTTATTCGGTAGCTCGTACAAGAGCTTATAGCCGCGGCGGGGAGAGAGGTAGTAAAAACGCCTCTCCGGTGGAACCCCAGGAGTGGCATTTTTTATACAAAGAATAGAGGCAAAAATGTCAAGGTTCAAAGGAAGACAGTACTCATAACACAAAGATATAGTCCCAACCATGTTCCGAATAGCGTTGGGATGAAGCTGATCGATGGTGACGTTAAAATGGTTTAGCACCTCCACTATTAAGGGGTACAGAGGAAGATGCAGGCCAGCCTCGAGCTGTTCCTGGAAGATAACTATATCGTTGGGACCATGCTCCCAAGGGAAGTTGCTAGTGGGGAGGCTGTACACCAGGTCCCCAGGGAGGTGAAAATAGCGGATTAGAGACCTGAGTCTCTCCGCCATCATGGAGGAAGGGCCGAAAGTGTCAGGCTCCCTCCCTCAGGAAGTAGATGCTACATCACCGGAGGTCTCCCGAGCCTCCGGGACCTGCTCCCAAGCTCCCCCCGAGCTCGAGGGAGCATCGTCGTCCTGGTTACCGCCCCGGTGGTAGGTATGGTATGGGTACCCAGACATGATTGACAGTGATTGGGACTCACCGGAAAAGATGAAATAAAGTAAACAAAGGAACTCGGGTAGACTAGAAGAATGCACGATCTCAGAATCCGAAGGCAGCAAGATGGCATGAAAGGAAATGAGGCCTAGGGGGTCCTCCTATTTATAGCCACTGTGCCCCCGAATCAACAGCCCATGACGGTTCGCCGTCAAGCCGACCGCACGCCTTCTGAAACCGAAATGTGACTGGCTGCACGTATCCCATGATTAGGGTAATGACGACTGCACGACATCCGGAGTTAAGAGCTGCTTCAACACGTTTTCGGTATTCAAAAAGTCAGAAAATCCCCTGATTCCCGCGCAGGCATTTAATATGAGCAGTCAATCAAGTTTGAATTTCGATCAAATCAATCTGTCACACTTCATGAACTCCTCGCGCTAAGGAAACACTCTTAGCTCGAGGAGTGGGGGGCAATTGATGGAGGATGATTTGACCCGACCTGCTGAGATGATGACGCGTGGACCTGACTCAGCACGAGTAACAGCTCAGCAACATGGCTTGACTATGACCAAGTAACAAGTTTGTAGAACTGCTCGCTACGTCATAGCTCTCTATAGGGGGAGCTCGCTACAACGCGAGCTCCAGGTCCCCTGAGCTATTGAGGAGGGAATACTCCAAGATTATTTCAGCTCGCATGCTAGAGAAACCAGCTCGCTCCAACACCTGGGCAGAAGAACTGCCCCGAAGACCAACTTTGATAAGGGTCACCCCAAAGTGCTCCTAAGAACGTGCTACAAAGTAGCTCGCGGCTAAGCAGTGCTACGCCCTCAGGAAGCTTCTATCTGATGACCGTACTCGTCAGACTGCGCCACGTCTCTCGACTGACGGCGCAGTCCCTGACTGCTTGACAGTCTGCCCCACGTCTCTCGATAGATGGTGATGTGCCTGTCTCTTTGAAGACGTGTCACTCAGCCAAGCGGGTAGTACATTGTAACGATCACTTGCGCAGCCCTGGCAGGTATCGGCTGCGATAGGAGCCCAGTGGCAGTTATGCCTAATTTGACAAGAACGCCCCTATAAAAGCCCTTTAAGCGGAGAGAAGGACTCTCTCTCGAATTAGATCTGAACTTGCACTATTACTCGCTCCCGAGCTAATCTCGGGATATAGTGATCTAGCGCGATCTACACTCTTAGCCTTTTATACTCTCTCTTCTTCCTCCCCAGCGTTCTAACTTAAGCTTCGGAGTATTCCCGCCGGGTAAATCCCCGGAAATCCTTCTTCTTCATCTTCTCAGGTGTCGTTCATTACCAACAAGGAGCTAGTCAGCAGCCAGCTAGGAATGCCTAGATCGTGCCGCATCACTTTTGATGGAAAATAAATGTAGTATGTTTTATGTTTCTTGGTCATGTGCTTGCTCTAATCCTGATGTCATATTTTCTTGGCCTTAATGTTGATATATATTCTAAAGACCACTTTTTGGAATGTAATTTCGTTTTGTAATATATTCAACAATAGATGGATGAAAACAGTGATTTCAATTCCTTTTGTAGTAAACTCTGAAATGGCTTTACTAAAAAAAAAAAAAAACTCTGAAATGGTTTGTGTAGAAACATGGCCTTTTAAAATGCTGCTTCAATTTATGTGCTATCCTTGTTAGGGCTGCTAGAGCCAGAGGATCTGTTGTCCTAAACATGGAGTATAATACTTCTTTCATGACTTCTCTGGGGCTTCTCAACCAGTCGGCCCACAAACTTGTTGAATCCATTTATGGGCCTAAAACAATTCGATCCACAACTCAGGCCACAGATCTGAGGTCTGAGCCAATCAAAAGTATGAGTCCTTGGACACAACATTTGAACCCATGGGCTTGAGACCATTAAATTGGATATAGGATTTGAGTCCAAAATTCCAAGTCCTTAAATGTTTGGGCCTTACCCATTGTTGTGGTTCCATCGAATAGGATTAGAATGTCAGACTGGAAGCACTTAACCCACAAATCTAGGTCATGCCAATAAGGCAATAACTGGAATGAGATCAAGTTATGGTAATAAAAAATGAACAACTCTGTATTTCTAGTTGAATATAACAAACCAAGTGATTTGGAAATTCCCGTCGGAGTGCCCTGTAGTGACTGATCATGGACCCAAGATTGGAATCCTCCGCCAACAAGGCAAGTATGATGTTCAAAGTATTCCCTTGAAAGATGAGTGTGTGGAGGCCAGTGTCTCTCATAAAAGGTCTCACATGGAGTCTTCCCATTTCTCTTTAACAAATGTGGAATATTAAAAATAAAGAACTTACCAAAATAAAAATAAAATTTTTAAATTTTCTTAATCTCCTATCATAAAGTCTGATAAATCTCAGTGTACAAACATGTCTCCTCATTAAAACCCTCTTATGTCTTAATTTTCTCTATTAAAATCACATTACTCTTTTTTAATAAGATCATTATTAATTCTCTCTCTCTCTCTAATAACCAATGTTTGTAACATCTCCCCTCCCCCCATTAAATCCCTTACTTCCTACAACCCTAGACCAACCTTAAACATGGATCTCGACTTATAACCAAATTGATGTCATAGCCTAAATTTACCAATCCAAATTTAACCAAATTTCTATTCAAGCCCATCAATTTATATGCGTTTGCCTGCCAGTTATTAATGATATTAAGAAAGGATAAATGGGCCAAACAAAATTTACGGTAGCCATTGAGATAGTAATTGGGCAGCCATTCGCTTCAGGGAGTAGGCTTCAAATATCCCAAGAGAGACAACCTCTCCTATGTGACATTTGTAAGCCAACAATTTATACTGATCAAATTTTATTTTATAAAGTTTTTGATGATGTACCTTCTTAGTAGTCCCAAATCCCAATTTCACATGTGGCCCATTCAGAGAATGAGTTTCTGTATTATCTGCTTAATTTGATTTTCTGGCCTTTAATTTGGCCATATCAGACCATAATCACAAGTAACCCAAAACCCAAACACAACTCACGTCATATCTGACTGGTTTCATTATAGATGCCAAAATCTCCGTAATAACTAAGCATCTGGGTTGATCACCTATTTGTTCTTTTTCATGGGGCATTCTGTTTTTGAAATTTGGGAGAGGGAAAAGTTGGTTAATGGGATTTTGGTTTTTATTGATCAAGAAATTTATGTTCTTTTTTCAGATTTATGCGGGATCAAAAAAAATTTATTTTTTTGGGTATCACTTATCTCCTAGAAAATGAATAACTTACCGAAAAGCTAACGAGCCTTATAAAAAGTAAATTGGATTTACACCCGACCAAGAATAGTGTGACGTATGAGGAGGTGAAGACAGACGATGAACTTAAACAGCATAATGTGAGTAAAGTAGATAAAAATTCCCTTTTACTTTTACTTATTCTATCCCACCGAACTCTTCCTCCTCATCTCTGTTCTTGAGATATGATTATTTATTTCAATTAAAAAGGAAAAAAAATTATAAAATCAAAACATTTTCCTGAAATCTTACCAATCAATCTTTCAAGGTAATAGGCCTGAGAAAGAGAATTGGATATACGTAAAGGGGTCCTGTTAACATATTACAAATACACATGAATACAGAGTCCATTCCCTGTCTTGGTCTCGGTTCAGTTATTATTTGATATAGGGGGTTCAATTGACTTCAAAATTTGCCAATCCACCATTGTGAAGTTGGACATAAGACATCCCTTATATCAATGAGGTCCGAGTTCAAACCATACAAGGCAGGCTCTCCAAATTGTGTACTAGTATACCTCGTGTGCATCTTGTCACTAATCCCACTAATTCGATCAATTCAATACCAGTAATTTGGCAAATTTCAACTAAATCTCTATACATCAAACATGAATTGAGGAGGTGCGAGTTCAAACCATGCAAAGCGGACTCTCAATATAGTGTCTTAGGTCTCATGTACAACCTGTTACTAATCCCACTAATTAGATTTAGCATGCAGCACCTGACCTCTATAACAAAAGCACCATCACCAATTGGTTACAAAGTTTTTAATCTTTATCAATACTAGGTTCATTGCAAGCGGCTGCTACCAACTTAAAAGATCAAAGGGACTAACTGGCATTAAGCTTTGAGACCCTAAAATAAGAAAAGATATAATAAATTGAAGGAGCGATGTTCATGAATGTGTATGGCTTTGTTTTCTAAAACGGAAAAAAACTGCCATGTTAGCCAAAGCGATACATTTTATCATATTTGTTTTTATTTTAAAAAACAAAACCACTCACAGTGGCCTCTATACCCATTTGGGAGGGCTTTCATACAGTGAGAGACTGAGAGGCTTACATGGACCCAAAAATTGACTTTCCATTGAAGCTATCGTAGCTCATAGGTAACTTCTTAGAAATGGCTCTACCAACATTGCTTAGTCAGCGTAGAATCCCTCCCAAATGGACTCTTTATATATGTAATATAAAATTTAATTAATCTAAAGTCCAAATGAAATGCCTAAATTGGCACAGTCTTATATTTTCATTTAATTTTACTAGGGTTGATTAACCCAAGCCCGAGCCCAACCTGAGTGCATCAAATTTTAGTGTGGATTGGGCTCAGGTTGGACAGATTCGGCTTGACCTCGGGTTGGGCCTTAAGCCCACTTCTAAGGGTTAGACCTGGGTTGAGCATAATTACAGTTATTTTAATTATTTTGAAATTATATTACCTAATTAAGTAACAAAAATTTAAAATTATTTTAATTACTGTGATATTTTAATTAAATAATTCAAATATTCACTTAATCATTTTACTTAACAAAATTATGGTAAATTCACTAATCTAACAATAATTACTGTTATTTTAATTACTGATATTTTACTTAAATAATTCATTAAATATGGTAATTTACTATTAAATTATTTTTTAAATAGCTTGGTAACTAATTAAGTAACATAATTTAGAGAAGTTATGATAATTTTTTATAATAATTACTATAATAATTAATCATATTTATACTTAATAATTTAAATAATTATCAATAATAACTTAATTATAAGTACTGTTATTTTAATTACTATAAAATTAAAATAATTTTATAGTAATTAAAATAACAAAAATTATAATTTAAATAGTTCATTAAATTTGATAATCTAGTATTAAATTAATTTTTTTGAAAAGTTTGATAGTTAATTAACTATAATTACTTATCAATTACTAAGAGTATTTTTTAACATTAATAAATTGACCATAATTAATATCAACTCTACTTAATTAATTAACTATAGTTAATTAAGTATTTGATGAATAACAATAATTATTTAAGAGTACTTCAATCTACTTAATTAATTAATGATATTGAATTTTGTAATCGCATTATTTCATTATAATAAGACTTTTTTATTAATTATTAAATTTTTACTTTACTTTTATTATTTGTCTTATTGCATTATCTATTTTTCCTCTTATTATTATTTTAGATATTTTTTACTAATCTTATTTCAATATTTAAGTTTTAACTTAAACTATTTGCAAAAAAAATGTTTTAACTTAATATTAATATTTTAATACATTGATGAAAAATTAAATGTATGTATATGCAAAAAGGATAGATATAAAGATAGAAATAAATAGAGAGATATAGGAAGAGGGAAGAGACAAGATTAAGAGATGTTTTAGGAGTAAGTTTTAGGTGGGAAGATAATTTAGGAAATTTTAGGAGAGGGGATGATTTAGTTGATTCGGAGTGTGTGTGTGGATATATATAAAGAGAGAGAGAGAGAGAGAGAGAGAGAGATTTTAGAAAAACCAGAGTACTAAGGTAGAAGAATGAAAGTGTAAGGAATGGTATTTTGAGAAGAAAAAAGGAATCAAGGAAAGCCTCGATTAGGTAAAGAGAGAAAGGAGAAAGGAGAGCCATCTTTGTTTTAATATATACTAATAGATACGTCGATATAATGAACCCCCACATGTCCTACTTAAAAATTATTGAAAAGTATCATTATGCAATTGCATATCTGCTCCTCACATGGAGCTCTTCATACCAACATCATAGCGGCTCATTGAGAGTATTTTCTATAGTTGTATATTGTTATTCATAGGGAGATGTTTTGTGATGTCCTCAATGCACGGTGGGATGTGTGGTTGAAGTGAGGAGCAAATGAGATCGGCTTCAATCAGTGCAACGTCCGTTCCAACAGCCTTTACAACATTAATTGAGAATATCTCCGTACTTATGTGCTTTATTTCATGGGGAGAGATATTCTCAATGCAAGGCTGCAGGAGGTTGTTCAAACAGTGCGAGCATGGACTTGCACTTACCGAAGCCAAATTCGGAGCAAATGGGATTCACATTAAGCACGTTCCAATAATTTTGGGCAAGCAAATATCATTTATTATCCCAAAAGTTTAGCCTTTAGAGGGTGTTGCTCTGACATCTAGCATTTGAAAGTGCAACAATTACATCAAGAGGTATATTGGTATTGGTGACATTTTTTTTCTTGTGAATTTTGAATGTAGAGAATGTTATTCTAAATTCTGAATTTTGAATTCTAAAATGTCCATTTTGACCCCATATGTGAAAATTTTTGTTTGTCTATTGTAATTCAATAAAAAATAATATGAAAAATTATTATAATGATTAATAATTAATTAATATTTAATAATAATGATTATAACAATTAATAAATATTAATTAATTATTAATAAATACTAATTATTAATCATTAATTAAATTTTAATTATAAAAATAATTATTATAATAATACGATAATAATTATTGCATATAAAGCCCTTGAATTATAAGGAAGGAGAAGTGTTTGCGTTTTAGAGGTATCATTAAAAAACAAAAAAAAATGTAAGATTAGTCTTTAAGAAAGAAATATAAGAGGAAGCAAACAGGCCTTTAATCTAGGTACACTTTGAAAAAATTCTTCTGATTATCTCACTCCGACGCCCACAGTTTTTTATTTTCTGTCAGGGATTTGAAATGTGTGGTGTGAGTGGGGAAGCTCACCGAAACGCACTACACATTGTGGGTCCTGGAGTTGCCCACTTGCCCAATCATTTCTAAGTAAAGGTCGATGCCGAATATGACTAAAAAATTGTCCGAAATTAAGTTCAAGTTCGGATCTTCTTCCAACAAAAATAAAAAGGAAAAAGAAAAAAAACCAAAACAAAAACAAACAGTTTCTAACACTTTCCGCCATGATCTATCAGATCTATGTCCGCCCATCTCACCATAAGACTGTGTGACCTGATGAGATGTGCGGACAGAGATTATATCGGAAGATGTTAATTAGAGCATTTTCTGTTGGGGGAGGACTCCAAAGTTTTAGGTGAGATGATCCTTTCAAGTTTCAAGTTTCAATTACATGCTCCATTTCGTTATTCCACCTTCCTAATTTACAGGCAATCTAAGATATGGCAACAACAACCGAAGATGTAGTGGTATCTCCGTTGATTCAGGCGTTGCTCAACAAATTGGTCTCTAATTGGATGCTCAAATTTGGATCTGAATGGGGCGTTAAGAAAGAATTGAGAAACCTCTTTAAAACACTCAAATTGGCATACGTAATGACTAGTTCTACAGAGGATATGCAAGCAAGTGATCCACTCTTGAAAATTCTGCTCCGTGATATGAGAGAAGTTGTTTACAGAGCCACCTACACTTTGGATGAGTTCATCTACGAAGCTCAACGACAAAGTTTGGAGGAGGAGCAGGATGACGATGATGAAAGTAAAGAGAGCTCCTCGAGAGCTAGCGTAAAGGTACGCCAATACTTCTCCTTTTCTTTCAACGAGAAGCAAATATTGTATGGCCTTGAGATTCCGACTGTCATAACTGGCATAATAAATGAACTTCATGAGATGCAACAAAAGATGAACCACAATTATGTTACTTCGGTCTCTTCTCTTGGAAGGAATCTCAATACAATGGAAAGGAAACTCAAAACTATTTCATTATTAGATTCACGCCCTCAGAGTGTTTCCTTACTTAACGATTCTGAAACAATCCTTGGTAGGAGGGAAGATGCAGATGGCATAATAAACTTGTTATTATCTGATGAGTATAATGGGAAAGGAGCTCCGGTTGTTTCAATAGTTGGTATAGGGGGGATCGGAAAGACCATGCTGGCTCAACTCATTTACAACGATGGAAATGTAGTTAACCATTTTGAAGTGAGAGCATGGGTTTGTGTGTCTGAAGATTATGATGTTATACAAATAACCAGAGCAATTCTTGAGTCAATTACTTGTGAGAAACAACAGGATATGAATAAATTGGAGCCACTTCAAAGCAAACTCAAAAATAGTTTGCAGGGGAAGAAATTTTTGCTTGTATTGGATGATATATGGAACGATGATCCCAAAACATGGGATGCTGTAAGGGTTCCAATAAATGCTGCAGCAGGGAAAGGAAGTAGAATAATAGTGACCACACGGCTTAACAAAATTTCCTCCATTATGAGTGCCATGAGAAAATTTGATTTAGAAGGCTTGCCATATGAACTTGGCTGGGAGTTGTTCAAAAGGAAGGCTTTTGTTGATGATGAGATATGTAATGCACACCCAAACCTAAAAAAAATTGGGGGAAAAATTGTTGAAAAATGCAAAGGACTGCCTCTAGCAATAAAATCACTTGGAGGACTTCTCTATGGTGATCTCGATGTAAAAAAGTGGAAATTTGTCTTAGAAAGTGAGATGTGGGAAGTTGGAGATGACACAATAATGTCAACTCTACGTCTAAGTTATTATCACCTACCTGCACATTTAAAATTATGCTTTGCATACTGCTCTCTGTTTCCTAAAGAGCATAAATTTGACAAGAAAACTCTAGTTCGACTTTGGATGGCAGAAGGTTTTATTTCATCCAAAGAAATTGATACAATGGAAGACCTTGGTGGACAATACTTTGATGAATTGTTGAATAGGTCATTTTTCCAAAAGTATGAAGAAGAAATCGTGATGCATGATTTGATGCATGATTTAGCCGAGTCAGTTTCGAAGGACATGTATCTTAGAGTGGAGAAAGGAAAACCAAATAACAGCTGCAGCATCCCAGAAGAGGTTCGCTATGTGTCAATGATCGCTGCCCAATTGGACTTTATGGTGGCTGAATTATATAAATACAAGGATTCGTCAACATTAGTATTGTCCAAATCATCATATTCTGGTCTGCATCTCCCTCATGACTTTTTTGAACCATACCGATGCCTCCGTGTGTTGGATATGAGTGGAAAATATTATAGATTTCGTGTTTTGCCAGATTCAATTGGCAAATTGAAACACCTGCGGTTGCTTAACCTTAACGAAACTGGCATTAAGGTATTCCCTGAGTCCCTTTGCAACCTCTACAATTTGCAAACTTTGATGCTTAAAGATTGTAAGATTAATGGGTTTCCCAAAAACATGGGAAGCCTAATCAACCTCCAACACATAGAGATGTATGATAATGAAATGTGGCGAAAATTCAATCTAATAAGAGGCATAGGGAAATTACGTTTTTTGAAGACACTGCCTAAGTTTCGGGTGAGAAAGATCAATGGTAATAATAGTACAATAGGAGAGCTAAAAGAGTTATGTCATCTCCAAGGATCTATTTTTATTTCAGGGCTAGAGAATGTAGTTGACTCTGAGCAGGCCAAGGAGGCTAACCTCTTCAATAAGCATCAAATTGATGAGTTGATGTTGGAATGGAGCCATAGCAATGGTGAAAGAGGTGGAGTGGAGGGTATACTAGAGGGCCTACAACCTTATACTGGGTTGAAGGCACTCCAAATATGGAATTATGGTGGCATATGTTTTCCACAGTGGATGATGAGTGGACTCGCATGCTATGATATGTTGATAAGTGTAGAACTATGGAATTGCAGCAACTGCAAGTTCCTCCCTCCTTTAGGGAATCTTCCTGTACTAAAAAGATTGCATATAGTGGGCATAAAAGAAGTGGAATATATGAGTAGGGAATTTTATGGGTGCAGCAGTGACAACAATAACTACAATAAGGGATTTCAAATGTTGGAGATTTTAAATCTCTGGGACATGAGTGGTTTGAAAGAATGGTGGGGAACAGAGGAAGGAGAATTTCCTCAACTCAAGAAGCTTACCTTGCACTCTTGTCCCAAATTGACAAAATTGCCCCCTCTGCTTCTTATCGTGAAAGAAATAGAAATTGAGAGGTGTGAAATGTTGAGTTCTCTTCCAAGGCTTCCATCAGCTTCTGCACTAGAAGTAAGCAATTGTGATGAGAAGATATTGAATTGGACACATGAATGCCCTTCCTTGTCCAACTTGAATATTGGTAATTTTCCAAACATGACATCCATGCCCTCAGAGATGCTTCAATCCTTTGCACAGAAACTCAAGTACTTGGTAATCTTCGAGTGTCCTATGCTTCAATCAGTACCGAAGTTAGAAGGTCTTGTATCCCTTCAATATTTGAAAATCTACAGGTGCCCTATGCTTCAATCGTTGCCCAACTTACAGGGTCTCACATCCCTTCAGTTCTTGCAAATCTATGATTGTTATATGCTTGGATCACTGCCACAGTTACACTGTCTTGCACCCCTTCAACATTTGGAAATCAACAACTGTTCCATCCTTCAAACCTTGCCAGAGTTGCAAGGTCTTACATCTGTTCAGCATTTGAAAATCTCAGTGTGTCCTATGCTTCACTCATTTCCAAAGTTGCAAGGTCTCACATCTCTTCAAAACTTGCATATCTCTGAGTGCCGTATGCTTCAATCAATACAAGAATTACAAGATCTTGCATCCCTTCGGCATTTGGAAATTAACAAGTGTCCTATGCTTCAATTATTGCCAGAGTTGCAAGGACTTACATCCCTTCTGTCTTTACACATTCAAGAGTGTACTATGCTTCAGTCATTGCCAGACTTTCAAGATCTTGCCTCTCTTCGACAATTGAAACTCCGTGAATGTCCCAATCTGACGTCTTTGCCCAAGGGTCTCCACAAGCTCAACTCTCTACAAGAATTGAGCATATGGTGGTCCAATTGTATGAAACCCCTTTTGGAGGAGAAGCTGCCCATCAGCCTTCGTTGTTTGAATATTGATAATTGTCCCCGAGAACTAAAGAATCGGTTGCGAGAGGGAGGGGAAGACTGGCCCAAGATTTCTCATATTCCCACTGTTCATCTCATCCCTCCCCTTCTTATGAAGTAACAAAAAGGAAAATGCATTATTGTGCAAATTTATGGATTCTTCATCGGCATGCGAGGACTCCTCTCTATTCTCTCTACATGCTGCACCATGGATCTAACAGCTGTGCATTAATTTTATTGGTATGTATGATTCATCATCTTATTCCATCTATAGCTTTTTTTTTTTTTTTTTATTTAACACCTACTCTCCAATTGCATTGTTTGTTGTTCTTTGTCGGCAGATCCAATAGTTTTATAGAGGTTGCAAGATGTAGAATAAAGTAGCTTCCAAGATGTAGAATAGAAGTCCGGTGATTCATCATCGGACTATTGGACTGTTAATTTGAGAGAACCGTATAATGAACAGATGATCCTTGCGGTAAGGTTATCTACAATATTCCCATTCTTATTTTAATAAATATCCACCACACCAGCGACGTACTAATTATAAGTTGCAAATTATAATAGGCTCATATATGGAATTACGGACACGTCCTGTAGTTTTACGTAATCACAAAAACATACGTCTTAGTGTGATGTTTGGCATCCATGTTGATTTTTCTTTACAGATTTTTCAAAAATCGATGATTTCTGAAATCAGTGTTTTTTTTTCAAAAATTGATAAATTTTGTTATTTGGCATCATTTCTGCCATGTAAGATGATTTTTAAGAAATTGACCAGCTTTAAGTTCATTTGGCAAGGTTTAAAATACCGACCCAGAAATAGAACCGTTCTAGCCACTGGTTTCTGGGTCAGTGATTCGATCGTTCAGCTCAAACGTTTTGAACAATTTGACCATCTTACCCATTAGATTGATATTAGGGTAAGATGCATATAAATATAAGAGAAAATAAGGTTTGAATGAGAGATTTGAGAAGTTGTCGGCTGAAAGAATGGCACAGCGTGAGTTTGCTCGAATAGCGATGGTTGCACAAGCAAATCCTTCGGTCGAATGTCAGTCGAGAGACCGACCTCACTCACGAAGAATACTCAAATACGACGCAATAGAACAGTAGAACGAATAACGAAAATATTATTGTTGTTGTTTAAAACTCAAAACATAAGAGGTATTTATAATGGGTCTAGGACAAATTGTAAAATAAGTAAAATAATAGTCTTCGATAATAAGTAAATAACTTTCGATGCCCATCATCCGATGTTGGATATCACAAGGATTCCTCTAGCATAGGAACTCCTCCCTAAGACGGAACTGGTGGCGCCGATTGGTCACGAGCTGGCACTCCATCATTCACCCCCACTTGGAAAGAACTCGACCTCGAGTCATGATCAGGATATGCAAGCGTCACCTCAGGAAAATAACAATGAAGATCAGCAACATTAAACATTTTGGAAATACCCATGTGATCTGGCAAGTCCACTACGTAAGCATTGTCATTGATCTTCTTAATAATCTTATACGGGCCATATTTCCTACGATGTATCTTGCTATGCTTCCCAACAGGTATGCGCTCCTTCCTTAAGAACACCAAGATTTCATCACCAACTTCGAACACCTTGTACTTTCGATGCTTGTCAGCTGCAAGTTTATACTTTTCATTGGCTCTTTGAAGTTTCTGCTTTACTTCCTCTTGTACTGACTGAATCTGACCTACGAACTGCTCAGTTGTAGTACTAAAGCCTGGTACCCTGGGTAGCTTCACCAAATCCAAGGCATGGTTAGGTGCTTTCATATAAACAATAGAAAAGGGTGATCTACTTGTAGAGCTATGAATTGCATTGTTGTAGGCAAACTTGGCTTGAGCTACAGCAAAGTCCCACTACTAAGGCCTCTCTCTACAAATATTACGAATCAGGTTACCCAGAGTTCGATTCACCACTTCTGTCTGTCCATTAGTCTGCGAATGAGCTATACTGCTGAAATTCAACGACGAGTCAAATAGCCTCCACAAAGTCATTCAGAAGTGACTCAGGAACCTCATATCTCTGTCTGACGTAATAGTTTTAGGCACCCCATACAAACGGACAACCTCCCTGAAGAATAGTTTGGTTGTTGTTGTTGCATCCGCAGTCTTTTTGCATGGAAGGAAGTGCGCCATCTTGGAAAACTTGTCAACAACCACAAACACGGAGTCCATGTTTCGTGGAGTTTTTGGCAAACCCAAGACGAAATCCATAGACAAATCTTCCTAGATAGTAGTAGGAACTGGTAGAGGCATGTAAAGACCAGTATTCTGAGCCTGCCCCTTAACTGTCTGACATATATAACACCTACTCATGATAGTAGCCACATCTCTCCTCAACCTGGGCCAGTAGTAACGCCCCTTGACAGCCTCAATCGTCTTGTCCCTTCCAAGGTGTCCTGCTAAGCTGCTACCATGCAAATCCCTAATGACTTTCTCGCGAAGGGATGTGCAAGGAGTACACAATTGGTCTCCCTTCATAAGAAACCCATACCCACTGGTTGCTTGGACATGCACTTCTCCCACACCTACTTGAAGTCTTCATCTTGAGGGATCCGCCACCGTATTCTGCTGTTCTATCTTATACACAATCTTGTATGGGAATTTATCAACAAAAACAGACCCCCTAGCATGCAGATCACTCCTCAAATGTTTTTTATTACTTAGATACTTAAGGGCTTGATGATCGGTGTAAAGGACAAATTCTTTAGCAATCAAATAGTGTTCCCATGTCTTCAATGCCCTCACAACAGCATAAAACTCTTTATCATAAGTAGACCACTTCTTTCTAGCCTCACATAACTTCTCACTAAAAAAAGCAATTGGTCTCTTCTCTTGTGATAATGCAGCCCCTATGCCCACTCCACTAGCATCACACTCAACCTCAAATAACTTGTCAAAGCTTGGCAAAGCTAAGATAGGAGCGGTACATAACTTCTCATTTATTAGAGCAAAACTTTGCTCTTGTTTATCTCCCCACTGGAACTTACCTTTCTTCAAACACTCAGTAATAAGAGCTACTATACTACTAAAGTGTCTAATAAACCGCCTGTAGAAAATTTCTAGCCCATGGAAATGCCTCACATCACTCACATTCTTTGGAGTTGGCCACTCTCTAATGGCTCGCACTTTCTCGTCATCTACTTTAATCACATCCTTACTTACAATGAAACCCAAGAACAATAAGCTATCACTCATAAAAGTACATTTTTTCAAATTAGCATATAGTTTATTTTCTCTCAACGCACTCAATACCCCTCGGATATGTCCCATGTGCTCATCAACAGATTTACTATAAATCAAAATATCATCAAAATACACCATAATAAATTTACCAATGAAAGGACGTAGTACCTGATTCATCAGTCTCATGAAGGTGCTTGGTGCATTGGTTAGTCCAAAAGGCATGACTAACCACTCAAACAACCCATCCCTCGTCTTGAAAGGTGTCTTCCATTCGTCTTCGGGACGGATTCTGATCTAATGATAACCACTTCTGAGATCAATCTTGGTAAAGACCACAGCCCCATCAAGTTGATCAAGCATGTCATCCAGTCTAGGAATGGGAAACTTGTAGCCAATAGTGATTTTGTTGATTGCTCTGCTGTCAACACACATCCTCCAACTCCCATCTTTCTTTAGTGTCAATAATGCCGGCACCGCACAAGGACTCATGCTAACTTGAATGTGCCATTTCTCAACAGCTCCTTTACCTTCTCCCGTAAGATCTCCTTCTCCTTAGGACTCATCCTATAGTGTGGTAGCAGATTAGGTAGGCTAGCACCAGAAACAAAATCAATGTGGTGCTGAATATCTCGCATGGGTGGAAGCTCATTAGGTAAATCGTCAGGAACTACATCATGAAACTCGTCGAGCAATCCCTGCACTTCCACTGGAATTTTGTTCACCCCTAGTGGCTCACTCACACTCTCCCCTTTTATAACCAGTAAGTGGACCTCGCGGGTATCTTTACACTCCCTTACAAACTCAGAGTGGCGATGCGTTATGGTAAGAAAATTCCTCCCCTTCACTTTGGAAGCTTTGGTTTGGTTCTTTTCCGCCATAGGCAACAATGTATAGCGCACACCCTCTTTCTCAAGCTGGTATGTGTTCTTCCTACCCAAGTGTTTAGCATCTATATCAAATTGCCAAGGCCTACCAAGCAAAATATGGCAAGCATCCATATCCACGATATCACAATAAACCTCATCAGTATACTTACCAATAGAGAATGGAACCTTGCAGCGTTCCTCCACACGTACGCCACCAACTTCCTTGATCCAACCAATCGTGTAAGGGTTCGGGTGTTTTTCAGGAATTAGTTGCAACTTCTTCACCACATCTCTGCCACTAATGTTTTCCTAGCTGCCATTATCAATAATCAATTCAAACAGTTGACCTTGCACCGTACACCTGGTGCGAAACAGCCGGTGTCGTTGTGTGTCATCCCCATTTTTTTGAGAAAACATAAGCTTCCTTACAACACACATGTACTCTTCTTGTTCATAAACATCTCCTTCATCCTCTCCATCGGGCCCATAATACACTTCATCCCCACAAACTTCTTCCTCCTCCCTTTCTACCACATTAACTGCTTTCCTCCTGAGACAATCACTAGACCTATGTCCAACCTCATTACACTTGAAACACTTAAAAGGAGCAGGTCTTGCATAAGGATTAATGTTTTTACGAGGGTTTGAAGTGTTACCTCTAGTGCTTCCTCCCGTTGCAGCCTTATTGGTGTTAGCTACATTAGGCGGGTTGGGGGGTTGCATCCCTTGAGTTGGCTTGCCCTTATCAGCCGCGGCCTGCCTATTTTCATTCCCGTTGTACCGTCGATAATTATCAGCCCAGGTCCTCTCTTGAGACATCAGCTCAGCTTTCAAAGCTAAGTTCCTCTCTTCCTGTACACTCATAACCATCTGGACTCCAATCTTGTCTCGAATAGCAGGCCTCAAACCACTCAAATAACGAGCTGCTTGTTGATTGTTACTTTCTGACTATTGGTTTCTCCCGGCCAGTATCAGAAACTCCAAGGTGTACTCATTCACACTCCTCATTCCCTGCGCACATCGTTGATACGATTCAAACATGTATTGTTCGTAATCAGGAGGCAAAAGCCTACCTCTTATTAACTGTTTCATGCGTCTCCATATTCGAACTGGACCTCTTCCTTCTCTAATCCAAGTCTCCCTCATTCGTTCCCACCAGACGGATGCTCCTCCCTTCAATCGAAAAGCTACTAGTTTCACCCTTCTTTCTTCCGGGATTTCCATGTACTCAAAGAAACGATCTACCTCGGTAATCCAATCTAGAAGACCTTCTATATCCAGCTCTCCACTAAAAGTAGGGATATCCACTTTTAGTTTAAACTCGTCATTATTCCGGTGTCGATTAAAATTGCCATGATATCGCCAATTCCTATCAGCCCTACCATCCCCGGGATTAACTGGAGCAACGCCGAACTCTAGCTCATCGTCGCTATCATCATCAATAATAGGGTTCCTGGGTAATTGAGGTATAGGATCATTGACCGGCCTACCGTGGTTGTCTCATCTGGCTTGATTCAGTGCATTATTCCCATTCCTTGGAACATCCTCTCGCAACACAGTCCGTAGTTGTCCAGYGATCTCTACCAACTGTTGCTCAATGTTACGAGTGGTTGTTCGCTACTCTTCGATTGCTCTCCAAACAGCTTGTAACCCCTGATCTCCGTCACGGGGTTGGTTGCGACCACTACCGTCTTGGTTGGCCATCTGATTGGGCGAACTCCCGCTCTGATACCACCTGGCGCAGCGTGAGTTTGCTCGAACAGCGATGGTTGCATGAGCAAACCTTTCGGTCGAATGTCAGTCGAGAGACTGACCTCACTCACGAAGAATACTCAACGTACGACACAATAGAATAGTAGAATGAATAACGAAAATATTATTGTTGTTATTTAAAACTCAAAACAGAAGAGGTATTTATAATGGGTCTAGGACAAATTGTAAAATAAGTAAAATAATAGTCTTCGATACTAAGTAAATAACTTTCGATGCCCATCATCCAACGCTGGATATCACAAGGATTCCTCTAGCATAGGAACTCCTCCCTAAGATGGAATTGGTGGCGCCGGTTGGTCACGAGCTGGCACTCCATCAAAGAAGAAGAAGAAGAAGAAGAAGATCTCTCTCACAGTTTCACACATCTCTCTCACTGTCTCACTGTCTCACACATCTCTCTCACTGTCTCACACATCTCTCTCTAGTAGATCTCAGATCTGAGAGATCTTCTTCTCTTTTCATTCTTATTTTGACAAAACTTGTTAGAAGTAATAAACTACAAACTGTTCTTTGGGTCGAACGGTTCAACGGTCAAACAGTCTGGGTCAACGGTTCATTGACTAGTTCAACAGTTTTTGACCAAGATTGGGTTTGGGGTAAAATGGAACCGGTCACCTGAACAGTTTCCGATCCGAACGGTCCAACCGTCTGGGTCAATGACGGTTCAAAAACATTGCCATTTGGAATTGCTTCTCATGGATCGATTATTTTTGTATTAGAGTTATTATTCAATGTCATGTTGGATGCCATGTCATCCTAAAAAAACCGGAATCAACTAGAAATCAAGAAATCACCAAAAAAAAATGTGATATATTGGAAGGGATAATTTCAAGAATTAGTTTTTGGTTGATTTCCTGAAAACCACCAAAACCAGTCAACCAAAGGGATAATGTCAACCAAAGACATTTCAAGTCTGATTTCTCTAATGTTGATGTGGCACCTAGGTGTTGTTTAGCATCAATGATGACTTCTTGAAAATCACTGCCATATCGGAGTGTTAGAGGAAGCGACATTGAAACTTCTGTATGGTTGAACGAATTGCATTGTCCTCAGAGAAACTATGAAGGTGTTCAACTACATATTCATTTTCTGGAAGGAAACCAGCTGCCAATCTTCATTTTGTTCTTCCAACTAATTGGAAGGCAAACCACATATCGCAACAATTGCAGATGTGGTGGTATCTCCGTTTCTTCAAGCACTACTCAACAAAGCAGACTCTCCTACGATTACCAAATTTGGATTTGAGTGGGGCTTTAATGAAGAGTTGAGTAGTTTCTTTAAAACACTCAAACTGACATACACAATGGTTAGTTCTACAGACAAGTTATCAACTCTTGAAAATTTTGGCCAATGATGATATGAGAAAAATTGTAATCAAAGCCACTTACATATTGGAGAATTCATCTATGAAGCTCAACAACAAATCCTGGAGGATGATGATGAAACTAAACAAAAGTACAGAACAAGAAGGTACGCCAATAGTATTTCTGATGGCAGATGAAGATGCAGAGATGGGCAGCTAATATGTGGGCACTCCAAACCTGATCAGAAAAGAATTGCAGCCATACAAAATGGGATCCGAGACTTACTTGACCTTCCAAGATATCTGATTTTCTGATGTGCTATCATTATGATATAGCAATATATATATATAGGTCTCAACCCAATTTCACTTTCTTGTTTTAAGGTTATTCAACTTGAACGTTTGGGGGGAAGACCAAGTGAAGGCCTTTCTAGATTGTGACAAGTCTCACATTGACCAATGATCTAACCACTTGGTCATCCAACCTAGACCAAGTCAAATGGATATCTACTGACCTAATAAGGATTAGAACTAGGATCCAAAGTAATCTAATAGTATTGGTATCTTTATGCATAAAACATTTTCAAGTAAACAATCAAATAGATTTATTTTTATAAAAAACAAATAAATAGATAATAATTTAAGAAAAAAAAGTGAATGATTGTGTGTGAAAGTGTTGCATAGAGATAACCATGAAAAGACATCTTCCATCAACCAGTGGCTTGTCACATGACCAATGGATATTCTGACATGTTGACAATCAAATGAGGGCCTATGTTTACTTTACCACATCTCCCACTTGGCCAGTTAGGCCTGAGATGAATAAGTGCCAACCAATCCCATTGATTTCATGTGCCTTATCTAATTTATAATTGCAATGGGTTTAGTTAATGGATCGGAAATCATTTGTTTTGTAGGCACGTATTCTACTAAGATCTCATTCCGTTGGCAGACATCATATAAATACTGGTATTTGATATCTATGTGTTTTCCTTTATGACCGATCTTATCCTTTTCAATTGTTTTGATAACAGTTTGGTTATCATTGAAGATTTTCACAGTTTCTACTAGCACATCACGAATTCAAAGTTTTTCCAAGAATCTCTTAATCCAAATTGTTTCAGATGCCACAGAGCTACATGCGATAAATTCAGCTTCGATGGTGAATTTAGCTATGCAACTTTGTTTTTTGCTTGTCCATGAAACAGGATATCCTCCTAAGAGGAATAGGTACCTAGTTGTGGATTTTCTATCATTTGGGTCTCCTACAAAGTCAGCATCGTAGAAATGTAATAACTCTAAGTCATTTGCATGATAGGTTAATTTGAAGTGTTTTGTCAATTACAAATACCTAAATATTCTTTTAACAATTTTCTAATGTGTTTTACCTAGGTTACTTTGTTATCTGCTTGCAAAACTAACTGCATATGAAATATTTGGTCTTATGCATAGCATTGAATACATCAAGTTACCAATGGCTTGAGTATAGGGTCTATACTTCATTTTCTCCATTTCTTCATCATTAGTGGGAGTCATATCTCTACATAGTTTGGTTCCTTCATAAATCGGAGTTCCAACTTCATTATAATCTTCCATATTAATTTTTTTTTAGATTTTCTCTAAGTAATGCTCTTGTGAAAGAGTTAAGTTTTAGTTCTCCTATCTCTTTCGATTTTAATTCCAAGCACATAGCTAGCATTACCCATGTCTTTCATTTCAAAGTTGGTTTTTAACCAATCTTTAGTTTCATTAATCATAGACACATCATTTCTAGTAATAAGAAGATCATTTTCATATAATGAAAGAGCAACAAAACTACTTTCACTATTCAAAGAGTAACACAATGATCAAATTTATTAGGAACAAATCCAAGTTTAGAGATTGCTTCATGAAAAGTATGGTACCTCATCCTAGAGAACTGTTTTAAACCATACAATGATTTCTTTAATATATACACTTTGCTTTCTTGTCCCTCTATTACATAGCTTATGGGTTGAGTCATGTATATTTCTTCACTTAGCTTTCCATTAAGGAAAGCAATTTTAACATTTAGCTGGCAAAATTCTAAGTTTAAAAAGGCAACTAAAGACATTAGGATTCTAATAGAGGAAAACTTGACAGTTGGAGAATAAGTTTCCTCATAATCAATTTCTAGTTCCCAGTGCATTAGTGTAGGTGTTGTTTCCCATAAAAATTCTGTGTTCTTTTGTCTTCATTTCCTTTAATTCCAAGAGCATCTTTTTAGTTTTGCAAATGTGCTTAGAGGAGCCAGAATTTATGCACCAATCAGAAAAGTTGGAATTAGTAAACTAAGATTCAGAGGCTACACAAACTATATCCTTCTTTTTAGTTTTGTTCTTTTCATTTTTTGACTTGTTCTTCTTGCATTCAGGGCAATTATATTTTGTGTAGCCCTATTTTCCATAGCTAAAGTAATGTTTTCCCTTAGTCTTCTTGAATACTTTTGAAAATTTTCCCTTAGGCTTTTTAGTCATTTGGAAAGTATAATTTGGTTTTGGAGTAACTGATGGTGCGCAATCCGGCCGGTCCTAGATGTCAACGATCTTGCCTCGGGCTGGAGCAAAAGGTGCCTGAAACAGGGGAGAAAGCGAGTAATCTCAGGGGAAGAACCCAGTGAGAGTGCTCCGAAGCTCAAATTAGTATTTCCTCAAAGGCAAGATAAAAACCAGATGGCGCAAAGTTATCACATACCTCTTTCTTGAGGGGGAAGGGAGCCTTTTATAACCACTTCGTGCACTCACTCCCAAGCTCCTGTCAGGTCGTGTATCATTACCTCTGCACTTCGGCCAGTTTGGGTGTCATCACCTCTGCTGGGGCAGACAACTGCCACTGCTCTCTTTGTCAGAGCCGTCTCTGTGACTGGAGGTGGCGGTGGCAGGTGGCCATTGAAGTGTGGTTGTTCAGTGTCAGATCCTAAGTCAGTCAGGTGAGCCGCCTCAGGATACGGACTCCTTTGGTGTCAGGTCAGGTACAGTTGTTCAGTTCGGCATCCTGGAGGCGAAGTGCTGGAGTGGTGTGCGAGGTGAAGTCTTGAGTTCGGATAGAGGTGTGGCCCGAACTGCCCTAGGGTGGGCCAGTTCGGGTTTTGTTGCCCTTTGTGCTCCTTGTAGGGCCCGGGGTCAAAGGGAGAGTTCGAGCTCCTTGTGGTGAGCTCGAACCGCTGGTTCCTCCTTTCGGAGCTCGCACCTTGGTCGTGCTGTCATGCCGAGCTGTTGCCTCTGCCACGTGTTGAGTGGTTACGAGGTCGGGCCAAATCTTCCTTCATCAATTGCCCCCCACTCCTCGCGCTAAGGGGCTTGCCCTGGCGCGAGGAGTTCGCAAGGTGGCGGGTGGATTTGACCCGTACTTCGGACTGGTTTGACTGATAGCGCGAAGTGCGCGTTCGTCAGGAGATTCCCGGGTTTCTCGAGCGCCAAAAAGCCAAGACGCGCGCCAATCTGTTTATAAATGTTGGAAGACGTGACAGTGCGCGTTTATTTCAAAATTTAAAAAGCGTGCCACTGGGAGACGTGACAGCGGGCATTATTTCAAATTTGAAAAAATGCGCCGCTGCCACCTTTAATGCGGGGAGACGTGCGTCGGCGCTGCTTCAGTTTCAAAAGAAGTGCGGTCAGTCACGTCTCGGTCTTAGGAGACGTGCGGTCAGCGCAATATTGGGGGGCCCCAGTCGCTTTTCATTGCCATTCTCCTGTGTTTTGCTTCTTGAGCTCACGTCCAAGTTTTACCTCGCGTCCAAGTTTCCGTAGTCTGTTTGCCTTTTTTCCGGGTGAGTCTACTTTCTTCCTAGTATCCTTTTCCTCCCGATGTCTAGCTCGGATATCTCAAACAGTTCTTCGAGGGGGTCAGATGTAGGTTCTACGAACCGAGCTATATCCCCCGATAGCCTTAGTGAACCCGAGGTAGAGCTCGAGCTCGAGGAAGAGTTCGAACCCATAGGCCAAGTCGCCTTGAGTAGTTTGGCGTCCTCCTCCCATCGAGGCCGGACATTAGACAAGTTTGGGCCCTCGACCATGATGCCTGAGGGGCTTTACTCCCTTATCACCCAGTTCAACTTGCCTAGGGAGTACACTTACTTCATACCCTCGGGCGACTTCCCTTGGGAACACGGTCCCGATGAGATCGTTATATTCCGGGAGCAGCTCGTCGCAGGGTTGCGCCTACCTTTCCACCCCCTTATCGTCGAGGTTATGAACCACTTCGGCGTTACCATCGGCCAGCTTCACCCGAATTCTATTCGTAACTTGGTGGGGACTATCTCCCTCTTTTGCGAACAGATCTTGCCTTTAGACCTGGAGATCTTTTCTTCCATTCTCTTGCTTAAGAAACAAGCGGGTCCCCTTCCTGAGCATAGGCGGGCGTACTACCTGTCTCCTCGCCCGGGGTTTAAGCTTTTGCCCGGGTTACTGCACTCGTGCGGCCTGTTTTGGTGTTAACACTTGGCCTCTGAGATGTCGATGTCCCTATTAGTTCGTTGTTAGAACTTTGCCTGAGCTTTTGGTTGGCATTTTTTGCCTTTGCTTGCCCATGCCGAGGTCCTTGTTAGCTCGGCATTCTAGCCCTTAGGCTCTGGTAGCGACTTAGTCTACTTCGCTTAGTGATCTATAGGTAGTATCATATCAAGTTAACGACGTTCCACGCTCAGGGTACTTGTTTGCCCTCTAAAGTTTCGAGCTCGTATGCCCCCCGAGCGCTCTCTTTACTCGGTAGGGCCCTTCCCAATTCGGTCCAAGTTTGCCCACGCCGGGCTCGGGTGCCATGATCTTATGGAGAACCAGGTCGCCGACGCGGAAGTTC
>NW_010729141.1:1632277-1653528 GCF_000365185.1 Nelumbo nucifera
TATATATTTTAATAAATATTATATTATTTATATATTTTATATAATATATAAAATACATATTATATATTTTATAAAATATATAATACTGAGTCGGGTTGTGCCGGGCTCGGGACGGGCTTTTTTGACAAATCCCAAGCCCGGCCCGAAACACAGTCGGGCTTACTGTGTTAAGCCCGAGGTTAGGCCCACAGGCCTAATTATATGACCAAGCCCGGCCGGGGTGCGGGCCGGGCCGTCGGGCTACCTGGCCCATGAACAGGTCTACCCCGAATGGACTCTCCTTCCCTCTGGATTACTCCGAAGATGTTTTCCTCGGTTCTGGGGCACCGCTTGCTGGTAACGAAGTGTGCGATGAAGACCTGCACGAACTGGGTCTAACTTCTTATTGACCCGGGGGCCAAGTTCCTATACTAGGTGCGGGCCACCCCCTGAAGGTGGTGGTGAAGGCCACACACATGCATGATTCACTGGCCCTTGCTAGGTGCATTTGGGACTAGAAGGCATCGACGTGGTCGTTGGGGTCGATCCCGCTTTTGGTCCTTTGGTTGATCTCCTCCTCTGTTCTCATGAACTTATCCGCGAGCTTGAGGAATTTGGCTACGGTCGCGGGCTGGCTAGCTATCATGTGCCATTTGAACTCCTTGTGTGTCACTCCTCTCTTGGCCGCCGCGAGCTGCACCGTGGGGTCCAGTCGCGGTATCTGCAAGCACGCGTCATTGAACCGCTTGATGTAGCCCCGAATTAGACCTGTTCATGGGCCGGGCCGGGCTGGGCTCGGGCGGGGCTTTTACTGTATATTAACAAATTTTTTTAAGGCCCGAGCCCGAGCCCGACCCAACCATCGGGCCTACAACTTGGGCCTGAGCCTGACCCTCATAAAAAGCCTAAAGCCCGAGCCTGGGCCCGGGCCCGAAATTTAGCCTATACTATTATTATTATTAATGTTGAAGCAGCTAAATAGAGGGAGATAGAGATTGAAATTATAAAGAAAAGAATAAAAAATATATATGTATATATTAAATTATAAATATATATTTTAATAAATATTATATTATTTATATATTTTATATAATATATAAAATACATATTATATATTTTATAAAATATATAATACTGAGTCGGGCTGGGCCGGGCTTTTTTGACAAATCCCAAGCCCGGCCCGAAACACAATCGGGCTTACTGTGTTAAGCCCGAGGTCAGGCCCGCGGGCCTAATTATATGACCAAGCCCGGCCGGGGTGCGGGTCGGGCTATCGGGCTACCCGGCCCATGAACAAGTCTACCCCGAATGGACTCTCCTTCCCTCTGGACTACTCCGAAGATGTTTTCCTCGGTTCTGGGGCACCGCTTGCTGGTAACGAAGTGTGCGATGAAGACTTGAACGAAATGGGTCCAGTTTCTTATTGACCCGGGGGCCAAGTTCCTATACCAGGTGTGGGCCACCCCCTAAAGGTGGTGGTGAAGGCCACGCACATGCATGATTCACTGGCCCTTGCTAGGTGCATTTGGGACTGGAAGGCATCGACGTGGTCGTTGGGGTCGAAGGACCCATCATATTTGTCTAAAGGGGGGAGTTTGAAATCTCTGGGCATGGGGACTGCAAGGAGTTTTGATGAGAGGGGGGAAGGAACTGAGAGAATAGGGGTAGCTTTTACCTCATCCGAGCTTGTCTCTTCTTTACCTTGGAGCTCGGGCAGGACACGGATGGCAGTTCGGCGACTTCGCCGGCGTCTTCGTTGCTGAGTGGGCCTGGTACTGGCACTGCTGGCCTCTGTGTTGCTGAGCTCAATGGGCCCGGACTGTTGGTAGTCCGCCGCTAGGATGCTGAATCGGTTCTCTATAGGTGGGAGCTCAGACTTGGAGTGCCAAGGTGCTGACTTGGTGGGCGAGGTTCCCGACCCGTCGACGAGCTACGAGGCGGGGGTGATTTTTATTTCCCCTGGCCCGGGGATGAGGCCTGGCTCTTGGGGGGGTTCTGAAGTTGGGAGGCTTCTCCTCGGTGATGGCGTCCGCCCTGAGGGAAGGGCTTAACCGGCTTTGGAGCAGGGTACTGAGGTGGAAGCTGTGGTTGGTTCAGAGGCAGTTGGGGGAACTGCTGTTGATAGTGATACTGAGAGATGTGGTGCAATACTTGGTGCTGCTGGAGCTGATGTTGCTGGAACTGCTGCATTTGGGCTTGCATTGCCCGCATGCACTGCATCAAGTCATCAAACTGGTTCTGGCTAGTCGCTAGGAGAACAACAGTTGGTTCGGTAAAGGTTGTCTCGACAAGGAGAGGAGGAAGGGGGACGTTCATGACGGGAAGGTTCACGGGCTCCACTGTTCGTGGCGTACTCAGGCTGGGGTCTCATCCACCGGAAGGGGGATGGTGAACTGTCCGATGCACCCCACGGGGACTTGAAGTTGTTCCCCGGTGGCGTTCATCTCCGTGCCACGTCCGACATTGCTGGAAGAAGCCATGAGTGTTGGGGTTTCTTGGAAAAAAGGGGTTATGAGAGTTTTAGAGTGAGGCTTTTAGAAGCGTTTCCCACAAACGACGCCAATTGATGGTGCGCAATCCGGCCGGTCCTAGTTGTCAATGATCTTGCCTCAGGCTGGAGCAAAAGGTGCCTGAAACAGGGGAGAAAGCGAGTAATCTCTGGGGATGAACCCGGTGAGAGTGCTCCGAAGCTCAAGTTAGTATTTACTCAAAGGCAAGATAAAAAACCGAATGGCACAAAGTTATCACATACCTCTTTCTTGAGGGGGAAGGGAGCCTTTTATAACCACTTCGCGCACTCACTCCGAAGCTCCTGTCAGGTCGGGTATCATTACCTCTTCACTTCTGCCAGTTCGGGTGTCATCACCTCTGCTGGGGCAGACAACCGCCACTGCTCTCTTTGTCGGAGTCGTCTCTATGACTGGAGGTGGCGGTGGCAGGTGGCCGTTGAAGTGCGGCTGTTCAGTGTCAGATCCTAAGTCAGTCAGGTGAGCCGCCTCAAGATACGGACTCCTTTGGTGTCAGGTCAGGTACGGTTGTTTAGTTCGGCATCCTGGAGGCGAAGTGCTGGAGTGGTGTGCGAGGTGAAGTCTTGAGTTCGGATAGAGGTGTGGCCCGAACTGCCCTAGGGCGGGCCAGTTCGGGTTTTGTTGCCCTTTGTGCTCCTTGTAAGGCCCGGGGTCAAAGGGAGAGTTCGGGCTCCTTGTGGGGAGCTCAGACCGCTGGTTCCTCCTTTCGGAGCTCGCGCCTTGGGCGTACTGTCGTGCCGAGCTATTGCCTCTGCCACGTGTTGAGTGGTTACGAGGTCGGGCCAAATCTTCCTTCATCAGTAACCATTAAGGTTGAAGATCGGGATTTCTTCCTCTTTCTTTTAGCCTTTAAGCCTAGCAAAGTAGGTAAGTTTTTTATACTAACTTCTCTTCCAAATAGGTTTAGAGTTGTTACTACATAATCCCAAGAAGGTGGGAGGCTATTGATGATAGTGGAGACCTAAATTTTCTCAGGAATGGAGTTCCGAATGGCTACCAACTCTTTAGTAATCACATTTATTTTACTAACATGATCCATTACAGTGTCTTCCTCTCTCATTTCACAACCACAATATTTCTCAATTAGAAGTTGAACAAAGGTTTTAGTTATTTTTCCATATGTTTCTTTAATGGCTTCAAACATGTCTTTAGCATTACTATATTCCTCAAAAACAATCTCTTTATTAGGTTCCATAAAAATTAAAAAGCAAGTTCTAGCCCTCTTATTGTCATTTTTCTATTTGGGTCATGGTTGAGTTGGTCAAGAATGCCACGTGGCAACCTCTACGGTCGCCCTCTCTCAAGCCATGTCAGCACCACATGTGACAGGAAAGCACGACTAAGGAGTGTCCTACATGAACAAGGAAGCAAAATTTGCCGGGGAAGAGAAAATATCCCGAAGAATCTTATATGTTTAAGTAATTATTAAGTAGTCCCTTACCCTATATGTTAAATGTTGATATATATATATATTTTTTGTGTTTTGTTTGAAATTTGAAAAAAAAATGGTTATTTATGACAAAAACTAAAAACGTAAAACCAATACAAATATAATACAATGGTACAATATTTAATTCAATTTTGTATAAATTTAAATATATATTAACAAAAAAATTAGTTTTATATAAAAAACTAATTGATTTAAATATATATTTTGATTTTTCATAAAAACTAAAATGAAATAAACTTAAATATAAATAGATATTTTAGTTTAAAATATATATAAAAGCCGACTAAACCGATAAACCGACTTTCCTGTTTGGGTCAGTTTTGGTTCATGGTCGATCTGTTTTAGTTTAGTCAATAAATAAACCGACTATGTTGGATCAGTTGAAAAAAATGACTCAAATCGATCCAACCTGACCCGTGAATACTCCTAGAGGCGCCACCAAAGTTTACCTTAAAGCCAACCGCTAGGGGGTTTGCTCCAACTTTGACTATCAAGGATAGGTGCAATGGGCGTGGAGGTCTTTGATCTGTTAGCATATCCAAATCTTGCAAAGAAGCTTGAATGGTAAGTAAAATCCAATATGGATCAAAAGTACAACCCTCCATTACCAATTTACATATATTCTTCCAAATCACCCAACCTTTCCATCAAAAGTAACTCTAGCTTGTGCAACTGTGCAAGAACTTCGGACTCGACCACTAATCCACAAGTCATGGAGGACATTGATATCCCAACTCGAACCAACCACCTAGTGCAGACCTTTTCTCACTAAATTTCTACACTAAAGCATACTTGCCCAAATATCTGAGTGGCGATTCCTCCTTGGCAAACTCCAAAAGGAATTGACATGTTCAATATATTTAAAGTAGAGAACGAGCCCACAAGTGATTACAACCATAAATATAGTTAAGATCCTATTTATATATATTAGTCATCTCACAAACAATAATATTATCTGCAAACTTTCAATCATTGAGTTCACCATTAGAGACACCATTGAGTAGCAACACGAATGGGGTTTTAACCGTTCAATCCACCCCTAAGTGAAACTAGTATTAGACTAGGTGAAGCTTATAGTAATAGATTAGGAGGGGCTGCAATTTCAATTTCGGAGGGGAATGCAGTCCAAAAATCCCTAAAAATATAAGATGAAAAGGGGAGCCCTGCCACAATCCTCTTTGTGGATAGAAAAGGACTATAGGAGTGCACAGTTGCACACTACTTATTTAAGATGTAAGAACCATGCACATAGCAAAGCACGTGATGTAATTATGGATCAAATAACAAAATAAATAAATAAATCCCCTTAATTGAATAACTTTGAGGATGAATTCCCATTCCTTTGTATCATATGCTTTAGACAAGTCAAGTTTTAATATGAACTCACCAGTTCTCTCCTTAACTATGTTGTGGCCCAATGGGCCTAAAATTCGATACCTCCTCAACTCCTGTATAAAACCAACAAGCTCATCTCTGATAGAATTGAAAGAAATGCCATTTGGCCGAGGGGCCTTCATCAGATTAATATAAAAAAGATCTAGATGATTTCACCTCACCATAAGGCGAAATAGCAGAGAACATGATGTTCTCAACAACAGATATTTCTATAAAATATGAGTTGACCGTAAGTTCAATTTACGGCTCATCATTCGTCCATTTACCTTCCAAAAAGCAAAGGCAAGAGATGTCATTTTTCAGGTGATCATAATAATCGTACGTTCAATTTACAACTCATCATAATCCCTTCATCTATTTTGTACAAAAAAAAAAAAAAAAAACTCTTCTTTCATTTTGTTAAAGCAAAATTAATTTTAACTTTGCAATAATTGTTTTACGTTTCAGAGAAGATACTATTTTGAGCGAGCTTTGACAATTCAACGATTGCGTGGATTCTTTAATTATTAAAGAACGGGGAAA
This sequence comes from Nelumbo nucifera, assembly GCF_000365185.1. The sequence continues at coordinate 1,638,152 of NW_010729141.1, forward strand.
TTCAAGAAATGATGCGAATTGTTGCCAAAGGTTATAAGGGGGTGATCCTTTCGATTTTCAACTACTCATCATCTCGAAGGCAATCGGCTGACTATCTTGATTTTAATGGCAACAACAGCAGATGTAGTGGTATCCCCATGGCTTGAGGGGTTACTCAACCAATTGGACTCCCCTTGGATGATCAAATTTGGATCTGAATGGGGCATTCAGGAACAACTGATTGACCTCTTTAGAACACTCCAAGAGGCACATGCAATGGCGAGTTCTACAGAGGATATGCAAATAAGAGATCCACACTTGAAATTGCTCCTCAAAGATATGACAGAAGTTGTGTGCAAAGCCACTTACACATTGGGGGAGTTCATCTACGAAGCTCAACGACGAAGTTTGGAGGGGGCTGATGATGATGATGATGAAAGTAAACAGAGCACCTCTAGGGCTATCAGAAAGGTACGCTGCGAATACTTCTCCTATTCTTTCAACAAGAAGCAATTGTTATGTCGCGATGAGATTCCTGCTGTCATAACTGGCATAAAAAATGAGTTGCATGAGGTTCAACAAAAGATGAACCACATTTGTGTGGCTTCGGTCTCATCAATTGGTAGGAAACTTAATGAAACGGAAAGGAAACTCAAAGCTATTTCATTACTGGGTTCATGCCCTCAGAGTCAGAGTGTTTCCCTAGTTGATGATAAAATTTTTGGTAGGAGTGAAGATGCAGAAGATATAATGCACGTTTTACTATCTGATATATATAATAGGGAAAAAGTTCCCGTTATTTCAATAGTTGGTACTGGGGGGATCGGCAAGACTGCACTCGCTCAACTCATTTACAGGGATGAAAATGTAGTTTATCATTTTGATGTGAGAGCATGGGTTTGTGTTTCCCAGGATTCTGATGTTACAAAAATTACTAGATCAATTCTTGAGTCAATAACCCGTAAACACCAGGCAATAGAACGAGTGGAACCACTTCAACAAGAACTCAAGAATTGGTTTAAGGGAAAGAAACTTTTACTTGTGCTTGATGATATATGGAGTGATGACTGCAAAATGTGGGATGCCGTAAGGGTTCCAATTAATGCTTCAGCACAAAAAGGAAGCAGAATAATAGTAACCACTCGGTTTAACAAAGTTTCCTCCATTATGAGCGCCATAAAAAGAATTGATTTAGAAGCCTTGTCATATGAACATTGCGGGGAATTGTTCAAAAGGAAGGCTTTTATTGATGATGAGATCTGTAATAAGCATCCAAACTTGAAAAAAATTGGAGAGGAACTTGTTAAAAAATGCAAAAGGGTTGCCTCTAGCAGTAAAATCACTTGGAGGACTTCTATTTGGTGATCTGGATGTGAAAAGGTGGAAATCTGTCTTAGAAAGTGACATGTGGGAGGTTGAAGGAGATGAGGCAATAATGCCAGCTCTATGTTTGAGTTATTATCACCTACCAGCACATTTAAAATTATGCTTTGCATATTGCTCTTTGTTTCCTAAAGATCACAAATTTGATAAGGAAAACCTAATCCGGCTTTGGATAGCAGAAGGTTTCATTACACCCAAAGAAATTGGCATTATGGAAGACCTTGCAGGCAAATACTTTGATGAATTGTTGAATAGGTCATCTTTTCAAAAGTATTATTTTGATAACAGATTTGTGATGCATGATCTGATGCATGGTTTAGCAGAGTCAGTTTCAAAAGACATGTATTTTAGGATGGAGGAGAGCAAAACACGGAGCAATAGCAGTAGCAATCTTGAGAAGGTTCATTACGTATCAATGATTGGTGTCCAACCAAAGTCAGTGGAAAAAGAATTATATAAATATAAGGAATTGTCAACATTGATGTTTTTGACATCAAGATGGGATCAGCATATCCTAGATGGCTTATTTGAACAATGCCGATGCCTGCGTGTATTGGATTTGAGTGAAAATTATAAATTGATTAATTTGCCAAACTCAATAGGCAATTTGAAACATCTACAATTGCTTAACCTCAACCAGACAGGCATTAAAGTGTTACCCGAGTCATTGTGCAACCTCTACAATTTGCAATCTTTGATGCTTAAAGATTGTAATGACCTCATTGAATTTCCTAAAAACATGGGAAACCTAATCAACCTCCAATATATAGTGATGGAAGATAACAAGTGGGAAATTTTCAATCTAATAAGAGGCATTGGGAGATTACATTTTTTGAAGACATTGCCTAAGTTTCAGGTGAAAAAGAGCAATGGCAACAATAGTATGATAGGAGAGCTAAAAGAGTTATGTCATCTCCAAGGATCTATTTGTCTTTGGGGGTTAGAAAATGTAGCTGTCTTTGAGGAGGCCAAGGAGGCTAACCTCATTAATAACCATCAGATTGATACGTTGGAGTTGCAATGGGATGATAATAATGAAAGAGGTAGCATGGAGGGTGTACTAGAGGGCTTACAACCATACACAGGATTGAAAGAACTCAAAATAAATAATTATGGTGGCATAAGTTTTCCAAAATGGATGATGATGATCACATGCTATGATATGTTGGCAACGGTAAAATTAATGAATTGTAAGAAGTGCAAGTTTTTTCCTCCTTTTTGGAATCTACCTTCACTCAAAGTATTGCATATATCTGGTATGAAGGAACTGGAACATTTGGGTAAAGAATTTTATGGGTATAGTGATAACAACAATAAAAAGAAGGGGTTTCAAAAGTTGGAGATTTTATCTCTCTCATATATGACTGGTTTGAATGAATGGTGGGGGACAGAGGAAGGAGAATTTCCTTGCCTTGAAAAACTTAGCATCAGGAATTGTCCCAAATTGATGAAACTGCCATCTTTCCTTCCCACTGTGAAACAAGTAGAAATCAATCAGTGTGATATGGTGACTTCTCTTCCAAGGCTTCCATCAACTTCTAAGTTAAATATAAAGAGTTATTCTAAGCTTCAATCATTGCCAGAGTTACAATGTCTTACATCTCTTCAGAATTTGGAAATCAATGATTGTCATGTGCTTCAATCATTGCCAGATTTACAAGTTTTTGCATTGCTTGAGGGCTTGGAAATCTCCATTTGTCTTGTGCTTCAATCATTGCCAGAGTTACAAGGTCTTGCATCCCTTCGACATTTAGAAATCACCAATTGTTCTATGCTTCAATCATTGCCAGGGTTACAAGGTCTTGAATCCCTTCAAGATTTGAAAATCAATGATTGTCCTATGCTTCAAACATTGCCAGAGTTACCAGATTTTTCAATCCTTGGATATTTAGAAATCACCATTTGTTCTATGCTTCAATCATTGCCAGAGTTACAAGGTCTTTCACAACTTTGCTATTTAGAAATCACCAATTGTCCTATGCTTCAGTCATTGCCAGAGCTAGAAGGTCTTGCATTCCTTGGGTATTTAGAAATCACCAATTGTGCTATGCTTCAATCATTTCCAGAGTTACAAGGTCCTACATCTCTTAAGCATTTGAAAATCATCAATTGTCCTATGCTTCTATTATTGCCAGAGCTACAAGGTCTTACATCTCTTCAAAATTTGAAAATCAATGATTGTCCTATGCTTCAATTATTTCCAGAGTTACAAGGCATCTCTTCAGGATTTGGAAATCAATGATTATCCTTTTCTTCAATCATTGCCAGAGTTACAAGGTGTTACATCTCTTCAGAATTTGGAAATCAATGATTACCCTATGCTTCTTCGATCATTGCCAAAGTTACAAGGTCTTATATTTCTTCAGGATTTGAAAATTAATGGTTGTGCTATGCTTCAATCATTGCCAGAGTTACAAGGTCTCACATCTCTCCAGGATCTGAGACTCAGTGATTGTCCTATGCTTCAATCACTACCAGAGTTGCAAAGTCTTACATTCCTTCGATATTTAGAAATCAATAATTGTCCTATGCTTCAATCATTGCCAAAGTTACAAGGTCTTGCATTCCTTTGTTATTTAGAAATCATCAATTGTCATATGCTCCAATCATTGCCAAAGTTACAAGGTGTTGCGTCCGTTGAGCATTTGAAAATCATCAATTGTCCTATGCTTCAATCATTTCCAGAGTTACAAGGTCTTGCATTCCTTTGGTATTTAGAAATCACCAATTGTCCTATTCTTCAATCATTGCCAGGGTTACAAAGTCTTGCATCCCTTGAGCATTTGAAAATCTTCAATTGTCCTATGATTCGATCATTTCCAAAGTTACAAGGTCTTACATCTCTTCAGAATTTGGAAATCATTGATTGTCCTATTCTTCAATCATTGACAGAGTTACAAGGCCTTGTCTCTCTTTGCAATTTGACAATCTTGGGATGTCCCCGTCTGACCTCCTTGTCCACGGGACTCCACAAGCTCAACTTTCTACTAGCATTGAATATAGAGTGGTCTAATAATATGAAGCCCCTTTTGGAGGAGGAGCTGCCCATCAGCCTCCGTCGTTTTATTATTTATAATTGCCCTGATGAACTAAGGAGTTCGCTGCAAGAGGGAGGGGAAGATTGGCCCAAGATTTCTCATATTCCCACTATTGAATTACCTGCTTCACTCTGATGTTCTCATCTCTCTTCTTGATGTGGCACCATGAATCTGATATTGACAGCATTGCATCAATAGGTGGTATGTATTCATCTTCTCTCATGTAAACCCACTATATGTTTTAAATTCAATTAAGTTTAATTTATAACTGCTCCTCCATCCAAGCTCCAATTGTATTAATATCGTTGTTGTCCTCTTTGGTAGCAGGTAGATGTAGATCCAACAGTTACTATTTCTTAGAGGCATCTACATACAAAATTTGTATGGTATGGGTAAGAAATAAACACCACTCCTGCTCCATTAATTAGATTTACAAGGGGACTTATAAATAGAGAACCCTGAACCATCTGGTTGTTTCTCATCACCCTTATCTTTATTCTATTGAATACTTACAGTGACAACACTTAATCTGCTCTACTATCTTTGATTGGATAACCTGTAACTTCACATGTATATATCCATCAGTATGAAACATCTCACTCTCATTAACTTCATAACTTTTAATTTGAAAAATTTATCTCTCAACAGTACCGTCTAACACCAAATCTCAAAATTTTTTAGTGCTTCTACTTTATTCTGATCTATCTCTCTATCTATCTATTGTTGTATTCGAAGATCAGAGCTGAACTAATTAGTTGATTATTGGCTGTTGATTTTGTATTGAGTAGGCAGCAACTATGTTTGGTATCCACTGTCCACCATCCATGTTGCAATCTTCTTTAGTGTTTAGGCCTGGTTTTTTATTTGATCAAGAGACTAAATTAGATTTAATCACTATAGGATATAGGACATACTGTACTTATATAATATCTTTAAAGCCTTTATGTTGTGGTTTTGTATTTGATTTAGAAACATCTTAAATTTTGATTCATATATATATATATATATCGATCGATAGATAGATAGATAGATAGATAGATAGATAGATAGATATTAATTTCTAATTTGATCAATTGCAAGACTAGAGTGGGGACTATGCCATTGTACACATGCTTCTAGTTTGAACTAACATTTATTTATCCATTCTTTCCTAAATAAGAAGCCTAGCCATATTTTTTTTTTCTTATCCAATTAATCTATACACAACATTCAAATCCTAGTAACACCTCCCTCTCAATCTCTCATAAAGAAAACATGTTTAAATGTGGATTTATTTACTGTTTTTGATCAAAACATGTCTCAGCAATTTAATATAAATTTTGATTCTTTTTAATACTTGTACTTATGTTCTATAATTGTGGATTTTTTGATTGTTTTCATTTGAAACAGGGCCCACTCCAGTGGGTTAGCAGATCAGCAAATGCAATGGCTGATTCTCTGGCCAAGCAAGGGGTGATCTGCTTTGGGCTACTTTGCAATTTGTATCTCTGGTTTGGGCATGTTTAGTGTTTATGATTCAGTCCTTGGGGAGGTAACATCTCGTGCCTCTTCCTAGGCTGCTTGTATTTCTGATATTTATTTCAATAAAAGTACTCTCATTTATTAAAAAAAAAACAGGGCCCAACTCCAGTTGCATTGAATTTGCTATCTGCTGATATGAACACACGTATGGAGCTAGCTTTCTGCTCAGCGTTTGTCTTAATGAGCCCAAGTATGTAGTAGTAGTAGATCTCAAATATCACAGCTGAACCTCATTAACCATGTGATCATTACCAACCAATAAGCACCCATCAAAGCAATGCCTGTTGCTTCTCTTCCTCCAGATCATATTTCTGGTGTTACCCTACTGCTCATTTTCATTATGCATATATGCTCAGATTGGGACTATTGGATCATTTAGAAGTCACTAGGTACGATATCATTTCTTTTGTTCTAGTTTTCTGTATATTAGTTAGTAGTCTAAATGCATTATTTTAACATATGAATCAATTATTTTTATATTGTGTAGTGTAGATATATTTATTACAGAGACTAGTTGTTAAGTAAGAATTTTCCCTTAAAGGACAGCCATACATATAAACAACTTGCTGACTTCATTTTAATTATTTTCATCAGTATTTCATGTAGGATCAGTTTTAGCATCAAGGGGGAGTACTCTTGAGATCACAAATGCACAGAACATGAAAAAGCTTTTCACACTTTTTACACATTTAAACAAGGGGCTATGAAGTTTACATTCAGTAATTCTTATGATGAATTCAAGGACTCCATGACTGTACCATTGATCTTGTATATAAGTGATGAATTATTGACACATACAGTCAGATATGAATATGATATTCTGATTTTAATAGTTTGCTGCAATATCCTTCTATAGCCTACTTTGGAGTGGATAATCAACTATACTAAGAATTGGTTTTGCAAGGGTCGCAATGATTGTGATCAACTGAAGAAACCAAAACATATGCACTTCTCTAGGTCTTAATCTGTCAAAGCCTGTTTGGTATAAGAACAGTGAAACTGAATAAATGGTGATATAGGTTAATCAAATGGATCTTTGTAGTTTTTTGAGTTTCAACCCTTTGTGTTGCTAGATAGTCAGACTGTCAGTGTGCTAGTTTTTGAATTGACAACTTTCTAGAATTTGGAGCTCTTCTGAAAATTTCTGTTCTGTTATTCTGTGCCATCTGCTAACATTTTTAATTGCAAAGTCATGTTAAAATCTGTAATTCCTTTTGATTAGTGATGAAGATGGGGACTTGGAAATAATGAACCTGCCTAACCCCAGAATCCAAGGCATTTTAGATCTTGTTTGTGGGATGCATATCTATTTTCATGATTTAGTTCATTACTGATTCAATACATGTTTTCTTCATTTTCCAAGGAATATGTGCAATTCCTATTTCTCATTCAGCTGTTGGGCTCAAGTACAAGAAATCGGATTGTGATTGTTGTGTATGCTTTGAATTCCATTTGCAGTCCGCTCCATGACCCAACTCAACTTTTGTGGAAAAGGAACTGAAGGGGAAAATTCATTGAGGTTTGTGGTGGATGCAAAGGGCTTGGGTCCTGTATATACTGCACCTGTCCCTTGGGTTCGAAATGAGTGTTACACGGGACAGAGTGAGAGAGAGAGGGCTTTGGGTGTACAGGGTTCAAGGGTTTGAGAGAATCTGTTCATAATGTATTCCGTTGTTGATTATAGTGGATTCCTGCTGCTAAGGCTGCAACTTGGGCTGAAAAGGTTGGGTTGGGTTGGGTCGGGTTGATGCTTGGGTTAGGGTTAGGGTTGAAATTCATGAACCCAACTTTACTTCGGGTTAGGTTAGGGTTGACCCCTTAGGCAACCCAACCCAACCCGAATCCGACTCCGACTCCGTAGTACATGTCATATATAAATATATGTTATATGTTATATATAACATACATTGATTGGTTTAGATGCTTGATATTTGTATAGCCCCCACCACATAGTATCATGTATTTATTTTAAGATAATTACTTCACTTAATCATAATTAGAAAGACTAAAACCTCAATAGCATTATTTTATGTTCTTTGAAAATTTTATTCATCTCCTCTCTGTTGTTTGCCGCACATAAAAGATCTATCATAAGTCATAACTCATAGTAAACTATAGTCATTTCTAACTTGTTTTTCTGAATTTTGTACCAACAAAACAAAAAAAAAACGTCAACAAACAAAGAAGAAGAAGAAGAAGAAGAAGAAGAAGAAGAAGAAGAAGAAGAAGGAGATCTGAGAATGGCGGCTTCATCACTTCAACCGGCCCTATAATCTTATATAGATGTTTACAAAGTAATGTTGCAAGAATGGACTAGAATGCCCCTAATATTGATGGGACACCTAGACATAAAAAGAATAAAACAAGTTTAGGCCCAATAACTAAGAACTTAAAACATAAATAAGACTAACATAAACACTAAACCAATTGAACCAACACTCCCCCTCAAGCTAAGCATGGATGTTAGTCATGTTTAGCTTGCTAAGTAAATCTAAGAATTTCATTGAAGCTTGTCCTTTTGTTAGCTTATCTGCAATCTGCATATCGGAAGGAGTATAAGGAATGCAAAGTTCCCCYGAGACTATCGTTTCTCTAATGAAGTGTCGGTCAATCTCAATACGCTTCATCCTATCATGTTGCACTAGGTTATTTGCAATATTGATGGCAGCCTTGTTGTCACACTATAGCCTGAGAGGACACTCGACCCTTATCCCGAGCTCACCAAGAAGGGTCCTAAGCCACAATAGTTCAACAACACCATGAGCCATAGCTCGATATTCAGCCTCTGCACTTGATCTAGCAACCACATTTTGCTTTTTACTTTGCCATGTAACCAAATTCCCTCCCACAAATGTGCAATACCCAGAAGTAGACTTCTTGTCTCCAATAGAACCAACCCAATCTGCATCAGTATATGCTTCAATTTCAATTTTATTGTGTTTTTTGAACAGAATTCCTTTTCCTGGGCAAGTCTTCAAATACCTAAGAATCCTTTCCGCTGTTCTCATATGAGGAATCTTTGGAGAGTGCATGAACTGGCTGACAACATGTACAACATAAGCAATATCTGGTCGAGTGATAGACAGATATATCAATTTCCCTACCAGTTTTTGGTATCTCTCTTTATCAAGGTAGTCCTCTCCAATTGATTCTTGTAGACAATGATTCTGTTCTATTAGAGTATCTGTTGGTCTACTCCCCATCATACCTGTCTCCTCTAGAAGATCAAGGATGTACTTCCGTTGACATATATAGATGCCCTCTTGTGACCTAGCAACTTCAATTTCAAGGAAGTATCTCAGATGGCCTAAGTCTTTGATCTCAAACTCAGATGCCAAGAACTCCTTCAATCTTTTTTATCTCTTCTAGATCATTCCCTATAATCACCGTATCATCCACATAGATGATGAGTGCCGTAAGTCTACTATCTTGTTTCCTTATGAACAAAGTATGATYTGCACCACTTTGAGTGTATCCCACTCTCTTCATGGCTCCACAGAGCTTCTCAAACCAAGCTTGAGCAGACTGCTTAAGACCATATAATGCTTTCCTCAGTCTACACACTTTCCCATCAAAACCATAACCTGGTGGAGGATCCATGAATACCTCTTCACGTAGATCGCCATTTAGGAAAGTGTTCTTCACATCCAACTGATGTAGCTCCCATGAGAAGTTTGCAACTAATGACAATAGAACCCGGATTGTGTTGAGCTTTGCAACTGGAGCAAAGGTTTCTTTGTAGTCAATCCCTTCTTTTTGAGTAAACCCCTTTGCCACTAGTCTAGCCTTGTATCTTTCAATGGACCCGTCCTCCCTATGCTTCACAGTGAACACCCCCATTTGCATCCCACAGTGCTCTTCCCTTCTGGTAGATCCACTAATTCCCAAGTCCTGGCTTTCATTATGGCTTTCATTTCTTCATTCATAGCCTCTCTACATCTTGGATCAGACATTGCCTTTGAGTACCTAGTAGGGACATGCACGAAAGAGAGAGAAGGCACAAAGGAATAGTAACGAGGAGATAAACGTGAGTAAGAAACATTTTTAGCAATGGGGTGTCAGATAGTACAAGAACGGGTAGGTTTACGAAGAGCAATAGGGAGATCCAAATCAGAAGTGTGGGTGATAAGATTACCTGGAGTTGTTGAGGCAGCTTGATCCGAGTCCCATTGGTTGCTGCCATGAGTTGGAGGGTCTTTTTTCCTTCTGTTGTAGGTGATTCTCATATGTTTTTGTTGTCTACTAGTGTTAACAGGTTTAATGGAAGCCTCACTAGATTCACCTGGGATGCTACAATTAGGAGGACCAGGAGGAGAAGATGGAAGGCTTGAGGCTGAAAGAGGCACAAAAAAAGAGGGAGAAGAAGAATCCTCTTCCATCCCACTAGTCTCCCCTTGAAGAGGATTTTGGGAAGAATGAAAATAGGATTGAGACTCAAAAAATACCACATCCTTTGTGACGTATTTCTTCTTGGTAACGGGATCATAACGCTTGTAACCCTTCTGCGTAGGAGAATACCCTAGAAAGATTCCTTTCATAGCCCTAGGATCCAACTTGGTCTTCTTTGGATCCTTTACATGAATAAAACATACACAACCAAAGACTCTAGGTGGAAGAGGAAAGTCTGGAAGATTAGGGCAAAGGACAGATAAAGAAGTTTTCATACCCAACACCTTAGATGGCATCCGATTTATCAGATATGATACGGTAATGACTAGTTGAGACCAACAGTGCTTGGGAACCTTTTGCTGAAATAGTAAAACTCGAGCTGTCTTCAATAAGTGTTTATTTTTGCGCTCAACAACCCCATTCTGTTGAGGGGTACTAGCACAAGATGACTAGTGTAGCATGCCTACATCCTCCATGAACAGGTTCAAGGAACTTTCAAAATATTCAGTAGCATTGTCTGAACGGAATTGCTTAATCTTCTTGTCGAATTGAGTTTCAATCATTTTACAAAATGCCATGGTTATCTGTGACACTTCATCACGTCCTTTTAACAAGTAGATCCATGTGCATCATGAATAGTAATCAATAAAACTGATAAAGTAATGAAAGCCATCTACAGAAACAAGAGGTGAAGGGCCCCAAACATCAGAATGGACCAAATCAAAAGGAGCTTGAATTCCATTACTAGAAATTGGATAAAGAGTTCTACATTGTTTTGACAACTGACACACTTCACAAACTAAACTTTGACTTGAAATACCCTTRAATAATTCAAGAAACAACCCTTGYAATGACGAAAAAGGTAAATGGCCTAGCCTAGCATGCCACAAGTGTAACCTAGCTATTGACTCCTCATTATTCTGACTATTGGCAGCAGATGATTGTAAGGCCGAACTGATGTCTGCATCAAAATAGTAGAGACCTCCACACTCATTACCGCTCCCAATCATTCTCTTAGTTAGTCTATCCTAAAAGACAATGTGTAGGAAAGAAAGTTATGCTATAGTTTAAATTCTTGGTAAGCTTTGAAACAGATAAGATATTGGAAGTAAGATTGGGAACATGTAGAACAGATTTAAGAGAGAGGTCCTTGCTTAGGTCAACCCCCCTTTTCCCAGAGATGGTGGAGAGAGAACTATCAACAACTCTCATCTTATCTTGGCTAGACATCAAATGATAAGAAGAAAATAAAGAGGACATGTGTGTCATGTGGTCAGTTGCACCGGAATCAATAATCCAAGAAGTAGACTCTATAGAACTAGTTGCACTATAAGCAAGGACAATACCTGATCTGGCAAGAGAGGTGAAAGCAAGGGAATTAGTCCTTGGATGGGTTAAGGCCCCGCTAGGGACCTCTACCTCATCAGTAGTGAAATCCAAGGACCCAGATGTGTGGGAATTAGCAGTCTGTGCAATGGGAGGAAGTGTAACTATAGACATGTTCTTCGAGCTCTCACCATTGTGACTAGTAACAAGGTTCCCACTTGCTGTTTGATTCCTCTGAGGCTTCTTGTCTTTTCTTAACGCAGCTGGTTTTAGATGAGGATAAAAAACCCAACAAGTCTCTTTTACATGCCTTTYACCTCCACAATGAGTGCACTTAAGATGCCTCTTGTCCGAGTGCTTGCTCCCTTTTTGGTTTGAAGAAATCAAGGCTGAATGTTCAACAGGTTGTATTTGAGTGTCAACTTGCATCTCTTTCCTCCTAACCTCTTCATTCCTTACTAGATAGTAGACATGGTGTAAATCTGGCATTTCATCCCTTCCCAAAATTTGAGACCTTATGCTCTCATACATTGGGTCTAAGCYARCYAAGAACTTAAAGGCTCTACCTTCTTCAATTTGTTTATCATGCCTCTCCTTGTCTCTTAGATTCTCCAAACCAAGAATAAGATGATGATCAAGTTCTTGCATTGTTCTTTTTCTGTCCATAAGTTTTAGACACTTTCTCCCAAATCTTAGCAGCATGGGAAAGTGTTGAACAGTCTTAGCCACTCTTGGAGTCATCGAAGCAAGCAGCCAGGACATAACAGTAGCATTTTCCTTGTGCCATATTGCGTACTCCACACCACCCACTTCAAGTTCCTGCTTCTGTCCATCTAAATAACCCGTAAGTTCCCCAGGAAGTAATGAAGAGCATGGCTAAAATAGACATTCTCTAAAGTTATATTCATCCAACAATACATTGGTGATTTGCAAGCTGTGCGGATTTGGGTTTTCCAGATTAGAAGACCTCCCACCAGTTCTATTATCCTTAGAAGACACTTCTCCCGATATTGAAGACATCTCCTTCTCCTTACAGTGATCACAATTGAAATCTCAGTACAAAGAACACGATTTCAGACTTACTGAAGCTGTTACAAGTCTGAGAACCCCCCGTAATAGGTCCGAAACCAAGAACAATCCACCCTTGTACTGTGCTGAACACTTCTGGACTGGGCTTTGACTTCTGCTATCGTAGCTGTAGCCGAGGGCAATACCTCTTTGGCACCTCCTGTGGTCGAACCTAGACTATGACCACCCTTACAATCTGTATTAGGATTGTTTAACTCAGTCCTTCCACCTAGATCTGTTCCACACAGATCTCTCTTAGCAGCCGAATGGCTACTACCTGCTGCAGGGTTTCCACACAGATCCCCTTGGGCCCTACAACCAAGGGAAACCCTAGATACAGACCTTGATGTGTTCTACGGTCAGCCTTAGGGTTTCTTCACAGTGGTCGAGATAGGAGAGAGAAAAAAAGACGGAATAGAGAAGTTGAGAAAAGAGGCGGCTGTAACCAGTTAGACCGATTAGTGCTTTGATACCATGTTTGCTAGAGAACAGCAGTCGAAGAAGAAGAAGAAGAAGAAGAAGAAGAAGAAGAAGAAGAAGAAGAAGAAGGAGACCTGAGAAAGGCGGCTTCATCCCTTCAGCCGGCCCATACCTCTCAAGTTCGGCCCTTACTGCAGCAGCTACAAAAGACTCCAGAGCAGCTGTAGTAGGAGGGGCCGGAATGTCACTAGTAACTGCCATGTGTGCATTTCCCTTCTTATTTTTCAATCTAATCGGCACAAGATGTGGGTGAAGCTTCCAACAAGTATCTCTTGTATGTTTAGGCTTCTTATAGTAGTCACAAATCATATCTCTTTTATCTTCCTTCTTGATGTCACTGCCACTTTGTTTAGGTTTCACAACACTTACCATGGCAGACTGATCAGGAATAAGGTTTTTCATCATCACATCTCTCCTGGACTCCTCCCCTGACACAAGGGCATATGCTTGGGAGAGAGTAACACTGTCCCTGGAAAGAAGGTGCTGTCGTGCAATATCATACTCAGGATTAAGGCTAGCAAGGAATTCAAACACCCTATACTTCTCTAGATGTTTCTGATAGGTAGCTGCATCCTTAGTGGTTTCACAAGCAAATGTTTCTAAATGGTCAATCTCCTGCCACAGGGTTTTAAGGACTGAAAAATAGGCTGCAACAGATCTATTCCTTGCCTTGTAGCAATAATCTGATTTCTCAATTGATAAGCCCTAGAAACATTCTCCCTCTGTGAATAGGTTTTTGCAACCCCATCCCATATTTCCTTAGCTGTATTTGCCCATAAAAAATTTTTACTTATATGTGGCAACATGGAATTATACAACCAAGTCATCACCATATAATTCTCCTGTACCCATCGGGAGTTGCTAGTTTCGGGTTTCACCTCTTCACCAGTGATACACCCTAATTTCCCACGAGCACTAATGGCCATCTTTGCAGATTGTAACCATTCTAAGTAATTTGCACCATCCAACCTAACTGTAGTAATGGTACCAGCCCTGAAAGGGTCTCCAACACCTCCTTCCACTGGTTCCATTTCAGTCCCAGGCTCCGTGGCATTCCATGCTTCTCAAAAAATGTAAAGAAAATAACTGAAATTTGTAGCAAAATCAAACAAAACACCTTTTGGAACCAGCAACACCTTTTTCGTGTCCTAGACTTTCTTCCCACAAAAGATTCCTTTTCTGTGGAACGGGAGAAGAGAGAAAAGAGGCAGCCACCCTCTCTAGAAGCCTCCAAATCAGGCAGGACTTGAATCACCCCTTACAAGAAACTCCAAGGAAGCCTAAAAAATTTGGGCGCCACTTCCTAGATCAAAATTGAAGAGTCCAACAGAAACACGACTCTTCCCCTTTCTCCAGTTTTTCCTGATTTTGATGAGAAACCCTAGACCAACTACAGGGCACACAGATCCACAAAAAAATCCAAAAACTGGACTTACCTGAGAGCTTCGATAGCCTCTTAAATCACCATGCAGTCGGCCGATCTAGGGCTGCATGAGAGAACAACTTCAAGGAACCTTTGGCCTGCTCTGATACCAAGTAGAGATCACTAATTGCAGATTTAGTCGAGTTTCTTATGAAGGAAAGAGGGGGAAGATGAAGATTTCAGTAGTAGAGAAGAAAGGAGAAGAAGAAGAGAGTAGGAAATCAACCAGGATTGTGAAATTAACCCTAGTCACCCCCCTCTCATTATATTTATACTTAACTTAAAAAGATGAGATATTACAAGGATGCCCTTAGTAGGGTGGCTACTAAAAGCTGAACATTCACAACTTAAAAAAACATAAACTAATGGGCCTAAAGCCCAACAACTTTCTAACTAAATAAAACAAACAAGACCAACTCAACAATGTGTTGAAATCTATTGCATTTGGATCCAATGGGTTCCCCCTGACATTGAGCATTCCATCTGGCTAATATTCCTGGAGAAGAATCTTTTAGTTGATCAATGATCACTTAAAAAAGTGGGGGTACCTTCAGATCCAAAATAAGAAAAGAAAAAGGGGTTCTTGAAAAGAAGAGAAGAGGAGAAAGAGCAAAAGAGATGGTGAAAAGCCAATGATGATCTGGCAGCCCCACTCATTGTTTATATATTCATAAAATAAAACTGATTACAATGGCTCATATTGAAAGAATGGTAGGATCCATCTAATGGAGGCCATAAAGATTGCGGAATGGGTGGGCGAATTTCAAAAA
>NW_010729141.1:1663101-1677747 GCF_000365185.1 Nelumbo nucifera
GTGGAACGGAACCAGCAGAGTGCGTCCTACACACTGGATCCTTCTCAAGAATCCTCTGGAAACTCTAAGCACCAAATCTTTTTCAGTCCTTTTGCAAGACTGATGTCAAGAATTGATTTCTTGATTTATTTCTTCTTCAAAGATCAAATCTTGCCAGAAAGAATGGCGGCGGCGGCTGGAGGAGAACTCCTGGGACGAAGATGGCTGAATTGCTTCTCTTCTCTCTGGAGTGTGTGTGAGATCTAATCTCAGTTCGCAGGATGATTTCTTGCACACAACCCTAGGTTCGAAATCTGATCAAATGCCCTCTTAAGTGTGTTAGCAGCAGTAGTAGTAGTTGGTTAGAGTCAATAAACCAGATTATGCTTTGGCACAATCGCTTGGGACATCATTTTTTTTTTAAATTCTTTGAAATGTCTTTTCCCAAAGTTGTTTGAGTCTGTTCAATTATCTACTTTGGAGTGTGAGAGTTGTCAGTTAGGAAAGCATTGTAGACAGTCTTTTAAACCAAGTAATAAACGAAGTACTTTTGCTTTTAATATTGTTCACACTGATGTATGGGAGCCATATCAAATCCCTTCAATGGGAGGATTCCGTTACTTTCTCTTGTTTGTGGATGATTATACATGATATTCTTGGCTATATTTGATGAAATCATATGATGAGGTTCCTAAGTTAATACAACAATTCCACCAGATGGTTCTCACACAATTTGGAGTGAGAACTAAGGTTTTTAGATCAGATAATGCTAGAGAGTACTTTTGAGAAGGATCTAACCACGTATCACTTAGAACATGGTGTAGTTCATCAAAGCTGTTGTGCATATAGACGGCAACAAAATGGAGTTGCTGAGAGGAAAAATAGACACATTGTAGAGGTGGCAAGGAGTGTTATGGTGCGTGTTTCAGTCCCTGTGCAGTTCTGGGGAGATGCAGTTCTTACAGCTGTACATGTGATTAATCGTGTTCCTTCATGGACTTTGGGGTTTAAGGTGCCATTTTGCCTCATTTTTCCAAATGGAGAGATATTTCATATACCTTTGAGGTTTTTTGGTGGTATTTCTTTTGCTCACATTCTTGGCCCTCATCGCAAGAAATTTGATCCTAAGGCCAAGAGATGTGTTTTTCTTGTGTATGCTCAGAACCAAAAGGGGTATTGTTGTTATGACCCAGTGTGGAGGAGCAAATTTGTCACTATGGATGTTACCATTTTTGAATCCACATTCTTCTTCTCGAGTGGTTCTCCTCAAGGGGAGAGTTTTGGGGAGGAGAACTCACAATCTGTTCCTCTTCCTGTTTCTGTGGTGCCTCCATCGGTTCAGCCAGTACCTGCACCACCAGTTCAGCCAGTACCTGCACCACCAGTTCAGCCACCACCTGCACCATTAGTTCAACCAGCATCGGTTCAGCTAGCACCTGCACCACCAGTTCAGCCACCACCTGCACCATTAGTTCAACCAGCATTGGTTCAGCCAGCACCTGCACCTCTAGTTTCATTACCTGAGCCACTATGGGCAGCCTTAAAACAATATCAGCGCCGACAGATGATGGTTGACTCCACACATCCTCGACCCACACCACTCTCTGTCAAACCTTCTGAAACTTTAGATTCGGCAAATACAGTTCTAGGTATTCCTCTTGAGCCTGTTATGTTTTCCGATGATAATGTTTCTGTCCCTAATACCATTGTTGCAGCTGATCCCACTGACCTTGATCTTTCCATTGCACTTTGTAAGGGGAAGAGAAAGTGTACAACCCACTGCATTTCACACCATCTTTCCTACAGGGCCTTATCACCCTCCTACCGTGCTTTTCTTTCTTCTCTAGATTCTGTGTCTATACCCAGGAATGTTACTGAGGCTCTCTCCAAATATGAGTGGAAAACAACCATGCAAGATGAGATGGATGCATTGGTCAAAAACCAAACTTGGGAAATATTTGATCTTCTCCCAGACAAGGAGACAGTCGGATGTCGATGGGTATTCACAGTGAAGTACAAGGCCGATGGCAAGATAGAGAGGTACAACGCAAGGTTGGTAGCAAAAGGGTATACTTAGACCTATGGTGTTGATTATCTGGAAACCTTTGCACCAATAGCTAAGATGAGTTCAGTCCGTATACTTTTATCTTTAGCATCCACCTATTCATGGCCCTTGTTCCAGCTTGATGTCGAAAATGCTTTCCTCAATGGTGACTTACAGGAGGAGGTATATATGGACATTCCAGCAAGCTTTTATGAAAATGTTGGAAAAGGAAAGGTGTGCAGACTTAGAAAATCTTTGTATGGACTGAAACAGTCACCTAGGGCTTGGTTTGACAGGTTTAGAGGGGCACTCATCCGTTTTGGATACACATAGACACAGTCTGATCACACCTCTTTGTGAAGAGGAGAGATGCTTTGGTGTCGGTTCTGATTGTGTATGTGGATGATATAGTGGTGATAGGAAATGATCTAGAGGAGATTGATGATCTTAAAAAATCATTGCAGCAAGAATTTGATATCAAAGATCTTGGTGAGCTCAAATACTTCTTGGGGATTGAAGTTGCAAGATCTAAGCATGGGATATTCATTTCACAAAGAAAGTATATACTTAACCTACTACGAGAGACTGGGAAGCTGGGGACCAAACTAGCAGACACTCATATTGATCCAAATCACATAATTAATGGTGTGGATGGTGAATTGGTAAATGATGTAGGGAGATATCAAAGAATGGTGGGCCAACTGCTGTATCTGTGTATGACACGACCGGATATTTCTTATGCTGTCAGTGTTGTGAGTTAGTACATGCATGCACCTCGGGTTTAGCATTGGGAAGCTATTGAGAGAATATTTGCATATCTGAAAAATCACCCTGGCAGAGGTATTCTTTTCTCAAATCATGAGAATCTGAAGCTAGAATCCTATACAGATGCAAACTGGGCAGGATGCTTAGATGACAGGAGGTCTACATCAGGAGTGTGYACCTTTGTAGGTGGAAACTTGATCTCCTGGAAGAGTAAGAAGCAAGCGGTTGTGGCAAGGTCAAGTGCAGAGGCTGAGTATAGATCCATGGCTCAWGGTRTCTCARAACTTCTTTGGGTTWGATCTCTTTTGAGTGAGATTGGGGTGAAAGCAGAGGAACCTATGATGTTATACTGTGACAATTAGGCTGTAATCAATATTGCCCACAATCCAATTCAGTATGATAGGACAAAACACATTGAAGTTGATAGACACTTTATAAGAGAAAGGGTAACAACCGGAGAGGTTTGTTTGCCTTATGTCTCTTCAGAGTTGCAGCTGGTTGGTGTTCTCACTAAAGGGGTGGCAAGGAACAAGCTTGAACATGATCTACACAAGTTGGGAATGTGTGACATTTACTCCCAACTTAAGGGGGAGTGTTGAAGATTAATTAGTTTTATGATGTTTTTCTATGTAGATGTTTATGTTAGTTGTTTGATAGGAGGTGGGGACCACAGTAGTTATGTGAGTCCAAATTTTATTAATTTTTTTTAGTGTTATATGCTGTTTTATGTTTTGCCGCCCTATAAGGGCATAGTTGTCTTTGTATTGTTCTATTATTTTAGTATAAATAATAAGTGAAGGGGGCGGCCAGAATGATTGCTCTCTTTTCTTTCAACTTCTCTTCTTCTTCTCTCTTCCTTCTCTCTTCAAGAAACAACTTTCTTTCATATTTTTTAATTCAGTAGATTTCTACTGAATGGATAGATGCAATGCAAGAAGAAATTGATGCTTTACACAAAAATGGCACTTGGGAGTTGGTGGACCTTCCTGAAGGGAAGGAACCAATGGGTTGCAAGTGGGTGTTAATAGTGAAACACAAGGCTGATGGAACTGTTGAAAGGTACAAGGCTAGATTGGTAGCAAGAGGTTTTACACGGGTATATGGAGTGGATTATGCAGAGACTTTTGCTCCAGTAGCCAAGATGAATTCTATCAGGATCCTTCTTTCATTGGCAGCAAATCTTGACTAGGAACTTCACCAATTGGACATCAAAAATGCTTTCTTGAATGGTGACTTGGAAGAGGAAGTGTACATGACCCAACCTCTAGGGTTCTGTGCTAAAGGCAGTTAACAAAAGGTGTGCAGGTTAAAAAAATCTTTATATGGGTTGAAACAATCACCTC
Source organism: Nelumbo nucifera (assembly GCF_000365185.1). Next base: position 1,667,233 of record NW_010729141.1, read on the forward strand.
GGGCTTGGTTTAGTAAGTTCCATTTAATAGTTCAACAAATGGGATTCAAACAATGTGTTGAGGGCCCGCGAATAGGATCTCGACATGGGTCGGTCCACGGGGAAAACCTCCTGTTTTCCCTTGTTCCTTCCTGCTCTTGATGAACCTATCTTGGCGCCTTGGTGATTTGTTCAAGAGATCACCAACTCTCCTAACTCACTTCTTGACTGAATATTCGATATCCTCATCCAATAATGGTGTCTCCTTAAATAGGAGATTACAAGAGTCCTAATCCTAGGGAGTCTCCTTGCTGAATAGGGAGACTTCCGGCTCTATCTTGATAAGGATAAGATAAGTCTCTCTTAATCCTAATCTGATAGGATAAGATAATCTAATCAATTAATAAGATAAGATAAGAACAAGTAAGATGGTCTAATCTAATCTGGATAAGACTGTTGTTGCCGAATTGGGTAGGATGAGAAAATTGAATCACTGCTGCTGCTGGCGGCGGTCAAGTCTCTGCTGCTGTCGGCGGCGATGATACTTCTTCCCGAGGAATGCGTCCATAACACAATGCCAGTCAGATCACACTCTATTTGTGAAAAGTGGTGATGAAAAAATTGCAGCTCTTATTGTGTATCTGGATGACATAGTGATCACAGGAGATTGGGAGGCTGAAATACGGAGACTAAAAAAATTCTTAGCCACTCAATTTGAGGTGAAAGATCTARGCCCCTTACATTACTTCCTTGGAATTGAAGTTGCTCGCTCTCACAAGGGCATCTTTATTTCCCAACGAAAATATGTACTAGATCTACTAGAAGATACAGGCAAGTTGGGGGTAAAACCAATTGATTCACCAATTGAATCTAATCATCACATGGGAGATAGTCAAGGAGAGTTTTTGAAAGATGTGAAGAAATTCCAGAGACTTGTGGGGAGACTTTTGTATTTTTCTATGACCAGGCCTGATATTGCCTATGCAGTGGGTGTCCTTAGTCAATTCATGCACAATCCTAGGACAACTCACTTTGAAGCTGCAGAGAGGATCCTGAGATACCTCAAGAAGTTTTCCGGAGCTGGTTTGTTGTTCCAGAAACATGGTCACTTAAAGGTGGAAGTATATACTGATGCAGATTGGGCAGTAGTCAATGACCGAAAGTCTACCAGTGGGTATTGTGCATTTGTAGGAGGAAACCTGGTCACATGGAGAAGTAAAAAACAAGGTGTGGTGGCTAGATCTAGTGCTGAAGCAGAGTATAGAGTGATGGCTCATTGGGTTGCTGAAATCATGTGGATAAGAAATCTGTTAGGTGAATTGGGTTTTGCAGTGAGCAATCCTATGTCACTCTACTGTGACAATAAAGCTGCCATCAATATTTCTGCTAATCCATTCCTGCATGATAGGACGAAGCACTTTGAAGTGGACAAGCATTTTACTAGAGAGAAACTTGTAAATGGAGAAGTGTACTCCATATGTCAGCTCAGAAGAACAACTTGCAGATATCTTCACCAAACGTCTTCATCATGTGCGACACAAAGATTTGTGTGACAAGTTGGGCAGGATTGACATCTATGCTCCAACTTGAGGGGGAGTGTTGAAATAATTTAGTTGTTGGTGTTGGGGTCTATTTGGCTAGTTAAAGCATTTTTTATTTCTATATTTTTTCTTCTGTTATGTCTGTTATTGTACTCATAGCAGGGGCACAAGGGTCTTTCCCCTTCTTATTTCTGCCGCCCTATATATATTATAATAAAAGCTGGTGCTGCCAGCACTGTTACATTGCCAATCCCTTCTCTTCTCTTCTCCCTTCTCTCTTCTTCTTCTCTTCTCTTTTCTTCCTCTTATTTCTGTCAAGAGTTTTAATAATTTTCCCTAGTTCCCCCAGGATCAATCAATCCATATGCAACATTCCAATACTAATAATGCCTTACTCCTATAAACAGAACTAGATTTAATTATGTATCCATCAATTTCTACTTTTATTTTAATTATTTTTAACACTCCTACGCATGTATGTATGTATTCTGTTCTATGGATAAATGTAGGCTTATTGACTCTTTCCAATTGAAACAGGGTCCAACTTTGGCTACATTGAGTATGATGATGTGAATGGACACATGGAATGTTCTGCTAGACATTTGATCTTAAGGATTTTAGAATTATCATATTTTTTGTCTGTTTGTACTCATCTTTCTTTTTTCTTTCTTCACTTTTTTTTTTGTTTATGTTGGCTTAACTCTTAAGCTCCATAAACACTATATTCGTTTTACCGATTAATCTTATCAAATTATAACCGTTAAGTTATAACTTATACTCTCAATCAATTTATACACAATGTTGAACCATTGGATTAGCATTAGGTTGCTCTCCATCAATCAATTTATACACAACGTTGAAATCCTAGTAACACCTTAATTACTCTCAATCTATCATAAACAATTTATTGATTGTTTTTCATTTGAACAGGGCCCAACTTCAGTTGCATCGAATTTGCTGTCTGTTGATATGAACACACGTATGGAGCTAGCATTCAACCTCATCAATCATGTGATCCTGTCAAACCCAGTAAACACCCATCACAGAAAAGCTTGTTGCTTGTCTTCCCCAGCTCATGTTTCTGGTGTTCCCCTACTCATTTTCACTACGCATATATGCTCAGATTGGGAAAGCCAGGAGGTAAGAGATCATTTCCTTTTTCTTTCCAGTTTTCTGTAATTAATTAGTATCCAAAGTGCATCATTTTATCATGAATCAATTATTTTTATACTGTGTGGGTATAAAAATATTTATTACAGAGACTAGTTGTTAATTAAGAATTTTCCCTTACAGGACAGCCGTATTGTGTTGTTGAGGCTAAAATATATGGTTGAAATTACTAAATACACTTGAATAAGAGGATTTCATCTGTTGATGCATGGCTTCAAGCACTCTAAACAACTTGCTGGCTTCATTTTAATTACTTTCATCGGCATTCCATATTAGAGCAGTTCTAGCATTAGGGGAGAGTACCCTTGAGATCACAAGTGCACAAAACATGAATAAGGTTTTTCATATGTAAGTGGTTATGGAGTTTACATTCTGTATTTCTTCTGATGAATTCAAGAATCCATGACTCTACCATTGCTCTCATAACCGAGGGCTGGTTCGTTGGTGTATTAGCTGGTTTGTTCCAGTGTTATGTAGAATCGAATCCTACATCCTGCACCTTGGGGAAAAAGGGGTCAAAGAGAATAATACCAAAAAAAATAAAATAAGAATATGATACTCTGATTTTAATGCTTTACTGAAATATCCTTCCCATAGCACACTTTGGAATGTTTAATTAACTACACTCAAGGGTCAAAATGCTTGGGATCAACAGAAGGAGCGGAAACATTGCAATTTTGCATTTCTGTAGGGAACTAAATCCTTCATCAACCAGCATGGTTAATCAAATGGGTCCTTGCAGTTTTTTCAGTTGAAACCTTCTGTTTTGCTAAATAGGATGCTAGTTCTTGAATACTTGTCAGCTTTCTCGAACTAGGAGCTCCACTGAAAATTTTGTTCTCTTATTTTTGGCCATCTGCTAACATTTTATAATTGCAAATTCCCGTGAAAATGTGCAATTCCTATTAATTAGAGATGAAGATGGGGATTTTCATCTGCCAAGGAATATGTGTTTATGATTGGGGATTTTCATCCCGAATCCAAGGCATTTGAGATCTTGTTTGTGGGATGCATGCCCATGTTCATGATTTGGGTCATTACTAGTCCAATATATGTTCTTTTCCAACTGCGAAGGAATATGTGTAATGCCTATTGTACAGTATTCGGTTCTAGGGCTCAAGTACAACAAATCAGATGGTGATTGTTGTGATTGTGTTTTGAATTCCAGTTGCAGCCTGAGCCATGATCCAATCCTAATTTTGTGGTGAAAATCCAGCAAATAAAAATTCATTGAGGTCTGCGGTGGATTCAGAGGGCTTGGGTTTCATATATATTATATTTGTTTCTAGGGTTTGAAGCAAGAGAATGTTATACTAAACAGAGTGTGAGAGAGAAGATTTTGGGTGTATAGGGCGCAAGGGTTTGAAAGAAGCTGTTAATACTTGTACCCCATTGTTGATTATAATGGATTCTTGCTCTTCCTACCGTGGATGTAGGCTTAAAGCCGAACCGCGTTAAATCTCTATGTGCTTTCTTGATTTGCTCTATTATGGTTTTTTGTTTCATTTGCTCTATTTATCAATCAGTTTCATATCTTTGGGGTTTTGGCACAACTGTGAAATTCTGTCATTATGCATTGCCACATGGAATATGTAAGAAATATTCAATCCTTTTGTTGCTGAACAAAGGATCCCATGTTTGTATTTCGTAGGCGATATAATGCAATCTATAATGAGGATTGGTTTAATCTCGTCCTTTAATCTGTTTTATTGGTTTTGGCTTTTCAGTCAAATTAATATTTATGTTGAAACCTATTGCATTTGGATCCAAAGGGTTTCCAGTTGTGGTCATTTTAACACTCTTCGTATTGTTGTTTGATCATGTGCTTGCTCTATTCCTAATGCCATCCATTTTTGAAATGTAGTTAGTTAAATGTTGTTTGATCACGGGCAAATGGGAAGGCAACGAAACAATTTTGAATAATTCTTTATTGAATAATCGGGAGATTAAAAATGAAAGAAAAATTTAATATAATTTTCAATTAAAAATCGAACTTTAGCAATTTACACTAATTCTGTGTTACCTCATTCTTTGGGATAAATAACTCAATTTATTCGTACTTGTTAAAGAATGGATACAAGAGAGAGCCCTTAAATAACTCAATTTACATACCGACCTTGAAGAAGAGATAAACTTTGCTAATACTGACCAAACAGTGAGGGACTCTAAAAACCAGAACCTCAATTATAATGTTTGCTGATGCCAACCAGTCCAAAATAGCAAACCTGTATCTCCCTTTAATTGCTTCTAATGAATAAAAACCCCTCCATTCCATAAATGCCAAAATTGCAAAACATGCGTACTTCAAAATTAGTTTCATCAAGGAAGCAAGACCCATCAATAAGCAATCTTTGCGTTAGATGGGGAAGACCGGGGAACAATAACTTAGCTTCAAATCAGCATAAATTCCATCTTTATCCCAATAAGGTTAAACCCCATAAACTACCATGGTTGAAATTAAATTTCGGTTCAATTAGGGCACAAAACTAGATTTGCATTTATAGTTGGAAAATAATATAAAGCCAAAGGCATCTCTCTACACAAGAAAAAAAAAAAAAAGTTCAGGGCATCTCGCAAACACTGTTTTAACGAAGCAGACAAAGACCAGAAACCTCACAAAATCACTGGTTTACCAGGTTGACCAATATTGTAATTGTCAGCCTGTCAAAAGACTCAAAACCACCCAAATTCAAGAATCAGAAGGCTCAATTTCTCACTGGTTCAACTGTCTGATCTGGTCCAGGTCTGACAATACTGGTCAGACCATAAAACTTCTCCCTATCAAGATCCCCCAAAATCTACCTCCATTTCACCAGACAATAACATATATGATTAATTGGAGGTAAATAGCACCAGAATTGGCCTTTCAAGGGCAGAAAGAACAACGCATACCATACAAAGGGGATATTTGAATGACTTGTTGTTTTGCCAATAAATAATAATAAAATATTCAATGGTATAGAAAGCTAATCAACTTCAGCTTCAGCCACCAAGGAGCACACAACCTCCTTAAAAACTTATTCACTAAAAGACAAAACAATAAACTTTTCAGTTCAGCCACTTCAGCTGTCCCAAGAAAGGCCAGAGTCCCAAATGCTAACTATATCCCATGCTTTCTCCCAATCCCAAACTCTAGTGATCTCCAAGAACCACCATAGCCACTTTCCTAAGAAAGCATACACTAATAGCAAATGCTAAATGAGAGGGTGACCCTTGTAATGTAATTTTCCTTTAATATGTTAAGTGTATAATCATTATAACTCTGATACAACCCATTGAATACTAAAATCAAACCATACAGGAGATCCCTCGATGTTTTTAGCAATTCTACTTTCTACAAAGGTTTTACAAAAACTAAAAAGAAAGGCGGGTGGGATAAAAGGACTGAAGGAAAGTAACATTAATATACTTGCTTCATTTTCCTTCCATAACAAAAATGCCAAGTCCATCAATCACCAAAAGATCATGCTTACCAAAATCCCAGCAATCACTAACCGGCATAAATTATTCATGGAAAATGCCAATATTATGAAGTTGAAAAATGCAGATAAATAGCAAAAGTGCTGAAGTTTCTACATAATATTTTAGCATATTCATACATGGTCATGCCATCTAGAGACACTTGACAGCTGATATCTATTGGTAAATGGGGTCACTGTAACTTTAGAGGAAAAGCTTTGAGGCGCGTCTGAAGACACTATCCTTAGAACGTTATTTGCCCCCACTCAGTTTTACTAAGTTTGCTATTGAGTTACAGGTAAATCAATTCTTAGGATACAACAAAGCCTTGGGCGAGAATCTGCAACTAGCAAAGTTGAAGAATTTCTAAAGAAACCTTCTATGAGGCTGCAGCAGGCTGGACTGAGAGAGAGAGAGAAAGTGGATTTCGGAAATGTGTGTTTTTGAAGTCTGATTCAAGCTCCTTAAATAGTTTATGAAAATGTATGAAGAAAAGGTAGGTGCTAGTTCAGAGAAGGCACCTTGAACAGTCACAATTTCAAACATTGTGACTGTTTAAAAGGTAAATAACAGTTAATGACTGTTAATTTTGAATTGTGCCTCTTGATCACATTAGATCGAATGGTGGCCGTTGATGTCATCAACGGTGATAAATGGTTAGCATCGCACCAAAACCAAAGCCACCCTTTGCGAGCCACGTGGGTGCATGCGAAGTGCGAGGAAAGTGCACCTCTAAAGCGTCTCATTGTGTCGCGCACACGCGTGCGTGTGCGTTGCGCGGTATCAAACCCTCACACTCTCATCTTCTATTTCTAAGGAGTGTAAATCAGTTCCTATTAAAATGTTGAAAACAAAGCTTATAATTTTCCAATGTGGGATAAGTTCAAAACTGGATTTTGTAAGAAAAAAACTAATTTTCCAATCAAGTGTGCTAGTGCAATTTCTCATGTAACTGACAAGTCAAACCCATTGGATTTAATCTCTTATGAGATTAAAATCTAACAATCCCCACAATGATTGATCAATTATTTAGCTAGCATTACCCATGTCTTTCATTTCAAAGTTGGTTTTTAACCGATCTTTAGTTCCAGTAGTCATAGGCACATCATTTCTAGCAATAAGAAGATCATCTACATAAAATGAAAGAGTAACAAAACTACTTTCACTATTCAGAGAGTAACACAATGATCAAATTTATTAGGAACAAATCCAAGTTTAGAGATTGCTTCCTGAAAAGTTTGGTAACACATCCTAGAGAACTATTTTAAACCATACAATGATTTCTTTAATTTATACACTTTGTTTTCATGTCCCTCTATTACATAGCTTATGGGTTGAGTCATGTATATTTCTTCATTCAGCTTTCCATTAAGGAAAGCTATTTTAACATTTGGTTGGAATAATTCTAAGTTCAAAAAGGCAACTAAGGACATTAGGATTCTAATAGAGGTAAACTTGGCAATTGGAGAATAAGTTTCCTCATAGTCAATTCCTTCCACTTGGGTGTACCCTTTTGGCACTAGCATTGCCTTATACTTTTCTATAGACTCATTAACTTTGAGTTTTCCTTTTATGGGGTGTTAGATCAATTCCTTCCACTCAGTTAGATCTAGTTTTCTATCGGTCCACATTTCATAGGGTGTTATGCTATTAATTTTAGTTGGAACTTTGTTTAAAATATATACAACAATATGTAAGGCTTCTCCCCAAAAGCGTGTTCCTAGATTTGAGTGAGATAATATTGATCTCATCATATTCAACATAGTCCTATTTCTCCATTCACTCACTCCATTTTGTTGTGGTGTGAAGGACGTGGTTAGTTGGTGTATAAATCCATTTTGTGTACAAAAGTCATTGAATAGGTTGGAGATATATTCTCCAATTCTATCACTCCTAAGAGTTTTTATTTTAATTTCTTCTTAACCGGTCTCTACAAGTGTTTTTTATTCTTTAATATTTTTTTCTAATGCTTCTAATTTTCTCTTAACCAAGTACACAAAATCAAATCTAGAGAAATCATCTATAGAGGTCACAAAGTATTCCATACCCCTATGTGTTTTAACATTCAAAGGGCCATGGACATCAGAGCGTATTATTATTAATAATTCATCCAATTTCTTTCATTTCTTAAAAGGGAGTCTAGTCATTTTTCTACTAAGGCATGGTTCATGGAATTTGAAATTTATTTCTATTTTGGGAATTAATCCATTGGAGCTCATTCTCATTATTTTATCCTTATTTACGTGGCAAAGTTTCATGTGCCATATATATGCATTTTCATCTACATGATAAACACTGTCAACATAACTAGAATGAGCATTTACTTTATTAATATTCAAACAATACAATCCATTAGAATTATTCCCAAACTTTAACACTCTACCATGCTTCCCAATGGTCACTTTTCTTCCCCTAAAATGTACATCAAAATCTTTTTCATCTAAAAGAGGTATAGATAACAAATTTCTCCTAAAATTAGGTGCATACAATACATCGGTAAGGATGAAATTCATGTTCTTATTTATGGGGATCTTTACTTTTCTCGTTCCAAGTTCATCAGTGTAGGGTTGTTTCCCATAAAAATTCAGTGTCCTTTTGTCTTCATTTCTTTCAATTTCAAGCACATCTCTTTAGTTTTGCAAATGTGCTTAGAGGAGCTAGAATCTATGCACCAATCAGAAAAAAACAGAATCAGAAAAGTAAGATTCAGAGACTACACAAACTATATCCTTCTTTTTGGTTTTGTTCTTTTCATTATTTGACTTGTTCTTCTTGCATTCAAGGCAATTATATTTTGTGTAGCCTTGTTTTCCACAACTAAAGTAATGTTTTCTCTTAGTCTTCTTGAATCCTTTTGAGAATTTAAACTTTTTATTGAATTTCTTTCTATTATTATCTTTGAAATTTTTTCCCTTAGGCTTTTTAGTCATTTGGGAAGTAACCATTAAGGTTGAAGATTGGGATTCCTTCATCTTTCTTTCAGCCTTTAAGCCTAGCAAAGTAGGTAAGTTTTCTATACTAACTTCTCTTCCAAATAGGTTTAGAGTTGTTAGTACAGAATCCCAAGAAGGTGGGAGGCTATTGAGGATAGTGGAGACCTGTATTTTCTCAGGAATGGGGTTCCTAATGGCTACCAACTCTTTGGCAATCACATTTATTTTACTAACATGATCCATTACAGAATTTTCCTCTCTCATTTCACAACCATAATATTTCTCAATTAGAAGTTGAACATAGGTTTTAGTTATTTTTCCATATGTTTATTTAATGGCTTCAAACATGTCTTTAGCATTACTATATTCCTTGAAAACAACCTCTATATTAGGTTCCATAAAAGTTAACAAGCAAGTTCTAGCCCTCTTATTGTCCTTTTCTTATTCGGGTCATGGTTGATTTGGCCAAGAATGCCACGTGGCAACCTCCATGGTTGTCCTCTCTTAAGCCACATCAGCACCTCATGTGATGGGAGAGCACGACTAAGGAGTGTCCCACATGAACAAGGAAGCAAACTTCACCGGGGAAGAGGAAATATCCCAAAGACCTTGGCAGATGACCTCATCCGGATAACCCTAGAGGCCCTATCCATTCGGAACACGGACGCCCAACTATAAACAAGTATTCCCTACTTGAGATAAGGGATTTTTGGAAGAACATTCTTTGAATGTCTCTGCACTATCTCTTCGGCCTGGACCAGCATTACTTTAACCTGCTCGTCCCGGCCACCTCTTTCTTTGCCCAACAGACTTGAGCGTCGGAGTACCTACCAAGCATTAACTCCTCGGGCCTTTGACCTTTCTCTTGGTTGTAGATCTCAGTGCACAACTCCGTCCTTCCACCTCGGCCTTGTCTACTTGGCAAGGTTGTCTAATTGTGTCCTCGGTTCGAAACACCTCAGATTGGACAACATCAGATTGGCATTGTTTGTAGGAAATGTACAAAAAGTCATTTCTCAAACACCCTTCGATGAGCTTAAAGCAACCATGCCCAAAAACACATACGATTGCTTTGGAGTCCGTTCTCCATCTTGGAGATCCTACTCGCTTTGCAGCTCTCCACCTCGAGAGCCCCAGCATCAAGTTACGGTTGACCTTGTGCAATTCCAAGCCATGCAGCACAAAGTTGACTACAACCTACCCATGATAGGGACGTTAGGGAAACAAGCTCACGCCCCAAGCCACTCGCCTTGCCATGCAAGCACCTACTATCGTTGATCCTCACATTGAGAACCCCAAAAGGCACCATGTGAAAGAATGGTAGGATCCATCTAATGGACGCCATAAAGGTTGCGGAATGGGTGGGGCGAATTTCAAAAATTTCCTACCTTCTCCCAACTGGGAATCATATTCCCTGAATTTAGAATACAATAT
>NW_010729141.1:1688946-1718905 GCF_000365185.1 Nelumbo nucifera
TTTTACACAGAATTAAACCAAACAACATGAATCAAACATGCACTTTATTTATTTCCACTAAATAACAAAAGTACATCAAAATGATTGAAGCTAAGGGCATACAAAACTGTCTAACACCATGCAGACAGTCATAGGACCCAGTCTGACTATGAATGACTTTAACCATCTTGAAGATCTGACTCCCTAGCTTGACCTCATGCACATGATGCCCACAGTAGATCCCATCACTCCACCTGAGTACCAGAGAAAGAATGGTTTGGCCAATGTTTGCAATAGCTGCCAATCTTAATAGCCAAATCCAGCTTGGTCTGATATTGGCCTGTAATCCCAAAAGGGGAGAAGTTTGTAAACATGGTCCCAACTTGGTCCGAGATCGTCCTTTTCCCATTTTCGATATTCACAAATTATAGTTAATGCATCATCATCAGTAGGTTTAGCAAGAACATACATATCTAATATATAATCAACATTCTCTTCATCTAATATCCTCCTAACATCCTACATTTCCAAAGAGCATAATTGTTGCCATTCAATTTCTCAATTTTGCTAAGCTCTTGGGACAAAGCAGTAGCAAACATGGTAAAGAGTATTGCAAAAGTAAATGAAGAAAGCAATTGGTTGTAATTAGGAGACTGTTGTTCAAGTTCGGAGGCTATATAAAAAAATAAAGTAAATGAAGAGAGCAGTTAGCTGTTTATGCTAAAAAAATTGCAAATCGATTCTCTTTTGCTCAAGTTATTCAATTCGTCTTAAATATTGTCACCAACAAGCAAATTTAATCTATCTAGCTCCCATTGCTCCTTCTAATCGACTTGCTCAGAGTACTGCCCGATGGCAAACATGTATTGAATAACTCTCAGCTTTGAGTAGGGTTTGACCCGATTTGGATTCAGAGCTGATTTCCAGCAATCAATTCTCTAGGATGACCAAATCTTACTATTAGATATGTATAGGATCAAAAGCGCAGATTTACTTAGGGTTTCTTGACCTAAAATTCAGATTTGTGAATAAGAGTTGTAGTTGTATCCAAGCCTCCAAGGTTCAAAGTATTAGAAATGCAAGGTGTATCGGAAAGACAATTTTAAGAATGTATCGAGATACATTTTAGATATGCATGGATATGGACGAAAAATAAAGAAATGCATAAATATGATAGGAAATTCAAATAAATCAAAAAAAATATATTAGTAACAATACTTACAAATTTTATATGATTGAATTAAGTCATTTAAATATAAAAAGCCATAATTTAATGTTTATAGAAAATGTAACATGTCAAGATATAATTAATAAATGTTTAAAAGTGATGGAATAACTACACTGTGAAAAAAGAAAAAAAAAACTAAAATGTGAATGTATATACATCAATTTTCAAATAATCAATATAATTTATCTTAATATTTATAAGTATATAAATTTTAATAATTAATTTCAGCATTTATTTATAAGCACCACTAAGAAAAGACGAAATTTACTTAAAACTAAAAATGTATATAATTGTAACAAATAAATCATAATGGCTTAGTGGCGAAGTTATGGGCGTTAAAATCTAGTGACCAAGGTTTAAGTCTTGCTATTGTTAACATTTGTAGTTTTTTTACTAACCAAACAAAATTAATGAGAGAGAAAATCATTAATTAATCGAATTGGAATTAGGCACTAAAATTCAAATTTGAATTTAAATTTTCTTTAAATATAGGACTAATTGATGAAGGAGAAGTTAAACATAAATATAGGAGTAAGAAAATACATTAATGAAAGGATTCGGTATTGAATAGAAATTAACCAAATTAATGGAAGAAGGGGAACCAGAATGATTTGGTTTGTATTGGCCTGTTTCAGGTTCGTATTGACTAATACATATTCAAAATAGCCCGATATGGGCCCGTATCGTTTGATACATAAAAACTGGAATAAATGATTTATACATGTTTCGTGTATCAGGTTCTTATCAAAACGGTACGTATCAGTCGATACGACTGATACATTACAATATTTTAAACCTTGGTAGTATCCTTGGCCAAAGCAAATGACCAATACATGCTTTCTTTTGCAGTGATTAAACGATTGTAACTAAATGCATGTGAATGATGGCATTGCAGATAACCCTAGTTCGATTGAAGTTGATGTTGGTTCTTGATTGAAAAAAGAGGGTGGAAGAAGTTGTGGTCTGCGGCTCGAATGGACTTTGCGAGGAAATTGTTAAACAGGGGCTTATTGCATGAAGTAGGCATTGGTGTTGATAGAAAGATAGATCAAGCTCTTCTGATTACTCCAAGAAGAAGAAGAACAATGGATTCAGTGGCTATGCAGTTGGGAGAGAGATTGTCGAATAGGGTTTCGATGGGGATAGGAGGAAACCCTCGAACTGGGTTGTTTTCTCTCTCCTCTCCCTTTCTGAAGCTTAAAAGATGGGATGTGATTCAGTGTGGCACAACTATACCAAATACTCGATTAACCTCGCTCTGATACCAGTGATGGCACATGGAGATGTAGAGATGGAAGGCTGATACTTGGGCGCTCGAAACCTGCAAATTAGGAGAAAATAATTGCAGCCACACAAAATAGGATCCAAGACACCAATCCCTTACACAAGACGCAAGAGAGAACAACTTAAATTGGATGGGGCCGAAAATTGAAGGTTATTTTACCTTATGAGATATCTGATTTTCTGATGTTTTATCATTATGAGATATCTGATATGCTCTAGACTTATGAGTTGAAGAGGCGCCTAGGGGTGTTCACATTAAATGTCAAACTGACCAAACTAGCCCGACCCAACCCGAGTTGGTCAGTTTTTCAAAACCACCAGTCGGTTTCAGTTTGTATGAGAAAATAAACCGATAATTTGATTCAGTTTCGGTTTTCTTACATGAAAACTGAAGCCAAACCGAACCGAATTGATCTTATATGTTTAAGTAATTATTAATTAGTCCCTTACCCTATATGTTAAATGTTGATATATTTTATTTGTGTTTTGTTTGAACTTTAAAAAAAACTGGTTATTTATGACACAAATTAAAAATGTAAAGCCAATACAAATATAATGCAATATATTTAATTCAGTTTTGTATAAATTTAAATATATATTAACAAAAAAAATCAGTTTTGTATAAAAAACTAATCGATTTAAATATATATTTTGATTTTGCACAAAAACTAAAAAGAAATAAACTTAAATATACATAGATATTTTAGTTTAAAATATATATAAAAGCCGGCTAAACTGATAAACCGACCATTCATGTTTGGGTCGATTTTGGTTCAGGATCGGTCGGTTTCAATTTAGTCAATAAGTAAACCGACTATATCGGATTGATTGAAAAAAATAACTCAAACCGACCCAACCTGACCCGTAAACACCCCTAGAGGTGCCACCAAAGTTTACCTTAAGGAAACCGCTAGGGGGTTTGCTCCAACTTTGACTATCACTCTAGGATAGGTGCAATGGGCGTGGAGGTCTTTGATCTGTTAGCATATCCAAATCTTGCAAAGAAGCTTGAATGGTAAGTAAAGTCCAATATGGATCAAAAGTACAACCCTCCATTACCAATTTACATATATTCTTCCAAATCACCCAACCTTTCCATCAAAAGTAACTCTAGCTTGTACAACTGTGCAAGTGCTTCGGGACTCGACCACTAATCCACAAGTCATGGAGGACATTGATATCCCAACTCGAACCAACCACCTAGTGCAGCCCTTTTCTCACTAAATTTCTACATTAAAGCATACTTGCCCAAATATCTGAGTGGCGATTCCTCCTTGGCAAACTCCAAAAGGAATCATGTTCAATATATTTAAAGTAGAGAACGAGCCCACAAGTGATTACAACCATAAATATAGTTATGTGGCACCATGAATTACCTGCTTCACTCCGATGTTCTCATCTCTCTTCTTGATGTGGCACCATGAATCTGATACTGACAGCATTGCATCAATAGGTGGTATGTATTCATCTTCTCTCATGTAAACCCACTGTATGTTTTTAATTCAATTTAGTTTAATTTATAACTGCTCCTCCATCCAAGCCCCAATTGTATTAATATCGTTGTTGTCCTCTTTGGTAGCAGGTAGATGTAGATCCAACGGTTACTATTTCTTAGAGGCATCTACATACAAAATTGGTATGGTATGGGTAAGAAATAAACACCACTCCTGCTTCATTAATTAGATTTACTAGGGGACTTATAAATAGAGAACCCTGAACCATCTGGTTGTTTCTCATCACCCTTACCTTTATTCTATTGAATACTTACAGCGACAACACTTAATCTGCTCTACTATCTTTGATTGGATAAACCTGTAACTTCACATGTATATATCCATCAGTATGAAACATCTCACCCTCATTAACTTTATAACTTTCAATTTGAAAAATTTCTCTCAACAGTACCGTCTAACACCAAATCTCAAAATTTTTTAGTGCTTCTACTTTCTTCTGACCTATTTCTCTATCTATCTATTATTATATCTCGAAGATCAGAGCTTGACTAATTAGTTGATTATTGGCTGTTGATCTTCTATTGAGTAGGCAGCAACTATGTTTGGTATCCACTGTCCACCATCCATGTTGCAATCTTCTTTAGTGTTTAGGCTTGGTTTTTTATTTGATCAAGAGACTAAATTAGATTTAATCACTATAGGATATAAGACATACTGTACTAATATAATATCTTGAAAGCCTTTATGTTATGGTTTTGTATTTGATGTAGTAACATTTTAATTTTTGATTCATATATATATATATATAGATAGATAGATAGATATTAATTTCTAATTTGATCAATTGCAGGACTAGTGTGGGGACAATGCTATTGTACACATGCTTCTAGTTTGAACTAACATTTATTTATTCCTTCTGTCTCAGCAATTTAATATAAATTTTGATTCTATAATACTTGTACTTATGTTCTATAATTATGGATTTTTTGATTGTTTTCATTTGAAACAGGGCCCACTCTAGTGGGTTAGCAGATCAGCAAATGCAATGGCTGATTCTCTGGCCAAACAAGGGGTGATCTGCTTTGGGCTACTTTGTAATTTGTATCTCTGGTTTGGGCATGTTTAGTGTTTATGATTCATTCCCTGGGGGAGGTAACATCCCGTGCCTCTTCCTAGGCTGTTTGTATTTCTGATATTTATTTCAATTGAACTACTCTCATTTATCTTAAAAAAAAAAAAAAAAACAGGGCCCAACTCTAGTTGCATTGAATTTGCTATCTGCTGATATGAACACACGTATGGAGCTTGCTTTCTGCTCAGTGTTTGTCTTAATGAACCCAAGTATGTAGTAGTGGTAGATCTCAAATATTACAGCTGAACCTCATTAACCATGTGATCATTACCAACCAATAAGCACCCATCAAAGCAATGCCTGTTGCTTCTCTTCCTCCAGATCATATTTCTGGTGGTACCCTACTGCTCATTTTCACTATGCATATATTATCAGATTGGGACTATTGGATCATTTAGAAGTCACTAGGTAAGATATCATTTCTTTTGTTCTATTTTTCTGTATATTAGTTAGTAGTCTAAGTGCATTATTTTAAAATATGAATCAATTAATTTTATATTGTGTAGTGTAGATATATTTATTACAGAGACTAGTTGTTAATTAAGAGTTTTCCCTTAAAGGACAGCCACACATATAAACAACTTGCTGACTTCATTTTAATTATTCTCATCAGTATTTCATGTAAGATCAATTTTAGCTTCAAGGGGGAGTACTCTTGAGATCACAAATGCATAGAACATGAGAAAGTTTTTCACATTTTTTACACAATTAAACAAGGGGTTATGAAGTTTACATTCTGTAATTCTTATGATGAATTCAAGGACTCCGTGGCTGTACCGTTGATCTTGTATATAAAGTGATGAATTATTGACACATACAGTCAGATATGAATATGATATTCTGATTTTAATATTTTAGTGCAATATCCTTCTATAGCCAACTTTGGAGTGGATAATCAACTATACTAAGAATTGGTTTTGCAAGGGTCGCAATGATTGCGATCAACTGAAGAAGCCAAAACAAATGCACTTCTCTAGGTATCTTAATCTGTGAAAGCCTGTTTGGTATAAGAACAGTGAAACTGAACAAATGGTGATACAGGTTAATCAAATGGATCTTTGTAGAGTTTCAACCCTTTGTGTTGCTAGATAGTCAGACTGTCAGTGTGCTAGTTTTTGAATTGACAACTTTCTAGAATTTGGGGTTCTTCTGAAAATTTCTGTTCTGTTATTTTGTGCCATCGGCTAACATTTTTAATTGCAAAGTCATGTTAAAATCTATAATTCCTTTTGATTAGAGATGAAGATGGAGACTTGGAAATAATAAACCGGCCTAATCCCATAATCCAAGGCATTTTAGATCTTGTTTGTGGGATGCATATCTATTTTCATGATTTAGTTCATTACTGATTCAATACATGTTTTCTTCATTTTCCAGGGAATACGTGCAAATCCTATTTCTCATTCAGCTCTAGGGCTCAAGTACAAGAAATCGGATTGTGACTATTGTGTACGCCTTGAATTCCAGTTGCAGTCCGCTCCATGACCCAACTCAACTTTTGTGGAATAGGAATTGAAGGGGAAAATTCATTGAGGTTTTTGGTGGATGCAAAGGGCTTGGGTGTACAAGGTTAAAGGGTTTGAGAGAATCTGTTCATACTTGTATTCCGTTGTTGATTATAGTGGATTCCTGCTATTAAGGTTGCAACTTGGGTCGAAAAGGTTGGGTTGGGTTGGGTCAGGTTGATGCTCGGGTTAGGGTTAGTGTTGAAATTCATGAACCCGACTTTACTTTGGGTTGGGATGGGGTTGACCCCTTAGGCAACCCAACCCAACCTGAACCCGACTCTGTAGTACATGTCATATATAAATAAATGTTATATGTTATATATAACATACATTGATTGGTTTAGATGCTTGATATTTGTATATCCCCCGCCGCATAGTATCATGTAGTTCTTTTAAAATAATTACTTCACTTAATCCTAATCAGAAAGGACTAAAACGTTAATAACATTATTTTATGTTCTATGAAAAATTTATTCATCTCTTCTCTGTTGTTTGTCACACATAAAAGATCCATCACAAGTCATAACTCATAATAAACTATAGTCATTTCTAACACTTGTTTTCCTGAATTTTGTACCAATTGGACAAAAAAAACGTCAACAAATAAATTCTAATACATATATATATCGAAAGTTGAGTTAAGATCTAAAATTAAGAAATTGTATGAAATTTTAAGGGATGGGAAGAGGGTCGGGTTGGTCCCAACCCGAAATTGACTTGGTGTTGAGTTGGATAAGGTTTGAAAGAATTTAGTTAGGGTTAGGGTTGGAGGTTTAGAACTTAGGGTTGGGCTAGGTTTGGCCTCAACCTAGCCTAACCCATCCCGACTTGCAAGCCTACCTGCTACTCCTGCTGGACATAGGCTTAAAGCTGAACCACGTTAAATTTCCCTGTGCTTTCTTGAGTTGCTCTGTTTTGCATTTTTTCATTCATCTTCTCTAGTTGCCAATTGGTTTTATATTTTGTGTGGTTTCGGCATAAAAGTGAAATCTATCATTGTGTATTGTCCTATCAAAATTCAAGAAATATTCAATCCTTTTGCTGCTGAACTGAGGATTGCATGTTTGTAATTCATAGAGTATATACCTCTTTAGAAGGTTGAAAGGCTTGAATATACCACATCAAGTGTAGGTGCTAGATGGTGGAAGAAGTGTTCTACTCCATGCTTTACAGAGTTCACGGCTTGATGTTATGTGGTCATCATCATAAACCAGAAGGAAGCTACTCTGATTGGTGGACTGGCTCACTTTGAAATTTACAAGAAATCAGTTTTATTGGTTATGGTTTTTCAGTCAGATTAATATATATGTGTTGAAACCTATTGCATTTGGATCCAATGGGTTCCCCCTGACATTGAGCCTTCCATCTGGCTAATATTCCTTGAGAAGAATCTTTCAGTTGATCAATGATCACTCTTGACAGTATGGCCGACTAGAAATAAGAGGAAGAGAAGAGAAGAGAAGGAGAAGAGAGAAGAGACAAGGGGATAGAA
This sequence comes from Nelumbo nucifera, assembly GCF_000365185.1. The sequence continues at coordinate 1,697,024 of NW_010729141.1, forward strand.
GGAATTTGCAATGTAATAGTGCTGGCGGTGCCAACCTTTATTATAATATATATAGGGCGGTAGAAATAATAAGGGAAAAGACCCTTGTGCCCCTGAGTACAATAACGAACATAACAGAAGTGAAAAAATGAAAATAAAAAACTCTTTAACTAGTCAAACAGACCCTAACACCAACAACTAAAATATTTTAACACCCCCTCAAATTGGAGCATAAATATCAATCATGGCCAACTTGTCACATAAATCTTTGTGCCGCACATGATGAAGACCTTTGGTGAAGATATCTATAAATTGTTCTTTTGAGCTGACATATGGTGTACACACTTCTCCATTTTCAAATTTCTCTATAAAATGCTTGTCCACTTCAATATGTTTCGTCCTATCATGTAGAACTGGATTAGCAACATTACTGATGGCAGCTTTATTGTCACAGAAGAGTGACATAGGATTGCTCACTACGAAACCCAGTTCACCTAATAGATTTATTATCCACATGATTTCAGCAACCCCTTGAGCCATTGTTTTATACTCTGCTTCAGCACTAGATTTAGCCACCACACCTTGTTTTTTACTTCTCCATATGACCAGGTTCCTTCCTACAAAGGCACAATACCCACTGRTAGACTTTCGGTCATTGACTGCTCTTACCCAATCTGCATCAGTATATACTTCCACCTTTAAGTGACTATGTTTCTAGAACAACAAACTAGCTCTGGTAAACTTCTTGTGGTATCTCAAGATCCTCTATAGCTTCAAAGTGAGTTGTCCTAGGGTTGTGCATGAAATGACTAAGGACACCCATTGTCATAGACAAATACAAAAGTCTCCCCACAAGTCTCTGGAATTTCTTCACATCTTTCAAAAACTCTCCCTGACTATCTCCCAGGTGATGATTAGATTCAATTGGTGAATCAATTGGTTTTACCCCCAACTTGCTTATATTTTCTAGTAGATCCAGTACATATTTTCGTTGGGAAATAGAGATGCCCTTGTGAAAGCGGGCAACTTCAATTCCAAGGAAGTAACGTAAGGGGCCTAGATCTTTTGCCTTAAATTGAGTGGCTATGAATTTTTGTAGTCTCCGTGTTTCAGCCTCCCAATCTGCTATGATCACAATGTCATTCACATACACAATAAGATTTGCAATCTTACCTTCACCTCTTCTCACAAATAGAGCATGATCTGACTAGCATTGTTTGAATCCCATCTGTTGAACTGCTAAATGGAACTTACTAAACCAAGCCTGAGATGATTATTTCAACCCATATAAAGATTTTTTTAAGCTGCACATCTTTTGTTCACTGCCTTTGGCACAGAACCCTAGGGGTTGGGTCATGTACACTTCCTCTTCCAAGTCACCATTCAAGAAAGCATTTTTTATATCCAATTGGTGAAGTTCCCAGTCAAGATTTGTTGCCAATGAAAGAAGAATCCTAATATAGTTCATCTTGGCTACTGGAACAAAAGTCTCTGCATCGTCCACTCCATATTCCTATGTAAAGCCTCTTGCTACCAGTCTAACTTTGTACCTTTCAACAGTTCCATCAGCCTTGTGTTTTACTATGAACACCCACTTGCAACCCACTAGTTCTTTCCTTTAGGAAGGTCTACCAACTCCGAAGTGCCATTTTTGTGTAAAGCATCAATTTCTTCCTGCATTGCATCTATCCATTCAGGTTTAGACAAAACTTTTGCCACATTCTTAGGAACGGGGACACTGTCCACAGAAGAGAGGAAGGCATGGTATGAAGGTGAAACATGATCATAGGACACAAAATTAGAGATAGGATGATTAGTGGTATGAGATGACACATGAAGGGCTGTGGCAGCATTACCTGATGTAGATGCAAACGAGGCAGAGGGAGTAGGACCAGGATCCATCTGGTAGAGAGTCTTACCATACTATTCTCTTGGTTCCACCTATCATATTCAACACTTCCATACTTTGGTTCTTTTACTCTCCCATTGATGTATCCTATTTTCCCCCTAGCAATGATGTAGAGTTTTATACCCCTAGACCACTCAAGGTAGTTCAGACTATCAAAGGGAATAACAGCCATGGGAAAACTCATATCCATTCCCCCACTCACTCCATTGTGGCTCCCTAAAATCTCTGATGTAGCAGAATTTTCAGATGACATGGTAAAAACAGTTAATCAGTTCCAAACACCAGACTTAGGATCCCTCCTTACACCACAAAACAATGCTCCATTCAGTCCACACCCACACACTTGGGTTTAACAATAGGTTGAGCACAAATAGTACCAAATTCAGGACAAAAACAGAGGCAATATTCGGCAGATTTCAGACCTGTACGGTTTTAATAGTCCCAACCTACCAGCATTCCAGAATGCCTAAAGCCCTTAATCAGCAAGAGAGATCTTTATCACTTATAATCAAGTCAAATTATTGAGATGATAGGTCATCCTTGACCTACAGTCATCTTAACACATGAACATCACACGATCCAAAAAAACAGAGGTATATAGATCCGATAGCATTCAGCAGCCCAGATTCATTTTGTTTTCACTTGGTACACAACCAAGGAGAGTAAAGAAGAGGAAACGGAAGAACTGTACCAGTTGTAAAGCTGTTTTCCTCAGTCCAGATTCATATCTCTGTTCCGCCCAGGTTCAACAAGTCTGTTCAATCTGTTCTCTCAGTAAAGGTTGTTCGATCTGCTCTCTTTTAGTTAGTGTTCCCGCTTTGATACCATCTTGATAGTATGGCCGGCCAGAAATAAAAGAAAGAGAAGAGAAGGAGAAGAGAGAAGAGAGAAGGGGAGAGAAGGAATTTGCAATGCAACAGTGCTGGTGGTGCCAACCTTTATTATAATATATATATATATATATATAGGGCAGTAGAAATAACAAGGGAAAAGACCCTTGTGCTCCTGAGTACAATAACAGACATAACAAATGAAAAAACAAAAATAAAAAAATACTTTAACTAGCCAAACAGACCCTAACACCAACAACTAAAATATTTTAACAATCACTTAAAAAAGTGGGGGTACCTTCAGATCCAAAATAAGAAAAGAAAAAGTGGTTCTTGAAAAGTAGAGAAGAAGAGAAAGAGTAAAAGAGATGGGGAAAAGCCAATGATGATCTGCCAGCCCCACTCATTGTTTATATACTCATAAAATAAAACTGATTACAATGGCTCATATGCCTTTAATAGGGAGGCTACTGCTACCAGCATAAAAACAATCCCAAAAATAACATAAATCAATGGGCCTTGGGCCAAATAATACTAACTAATGATTCTAAATAAGAAAAAACACAAGAAACTGCTGAATCTCGCCTGTTTCCCTTGTTCCACATCATCTACATGTCATGATTGTACTAGAACTGCCATGATTGACTCATTGGGTGAAGTTAGAAAAAAATGGGACTCCTTTAATGTACCATGGTTATAATATGATTCTTTACGACCTTGATATCCTTTCAAAAACCACTTTGTCTGCAATAATTAAGTAAATTCAGAATAGATGTTGTAAGTCACATTGCTTGGGGCTATCAAAGGAATGTAGAAGCACATAAATTGATGTGAGTTAAATCCATCCAAACTGTTGGTTTGAACTTAGACAAATTCACATTAGTATGAGTTAGCATCTAAATGAAACTTGTTTGTTTGAAGAACTTTCATTAGAAACTTGAAGCTAAATGGATATACGATTGTTGTTGCTTCAAAAAACTTGTCCACCCGGATTCTTATAGTTTTAGATTTTTCCCTTTTCTTGTTGCTAGGATATGGAAAATTGATGAGAGATTTTTGTGGGAACTAAGGTAAAACGAGAAAGATCATAGGATGAATTGGAAAATTGTCTCTAGGAGTAGGGTTGAAAGAGGATTTTGATTAGTTAATATCCAGAAGAGAAATGAGGCTTTGTTGGGAAAATGGTTGTGGAGGTTGTGGAGATTAGCAAATGATAGGGATAAGTTGTGGGCTAAGGTAATATTGAGTATTCATGGAAAGGTAGATGACTGGGATTTTGGCAAGGACTACTAGAGCTTTTTCTTAGAGATCCGTACATGAAGTTTTAGGAGCACTTTTGGTGGGAGATGTACCACTGAAAGATCATTTTCCCTCTTTATTTTCCATCTCCCAGTATAAAGGGGAGCTTGTGTCTAATTTTTTGGTTCCTTCTGAGTTGAACTTTGGGTTCAATTGGGATTTGGATCTTAGAAGAGGCCTTAGGGATTTAGAAGTTGGAAATGTTTTAGAATTACTTTAGATTTTGAATGGGGTGGTATTGGACCCTTCAAGAAGGGATAGTAGAATTTGGACCTTGTCCCCTTCTAGTGCTTTCTCCTGTGATTCTTTCCTTAAATCCCTGGTGCAATGCACTAACAGCAATGTCCAAACTTTTCTAGTAATGGAAGTATGGGGTAAACCGATCACTCCAAGGATTGGTGCTTTTTGTTGGAAGCCTTCTTGGAAAGATGCAACACTTGTGACCTACTCCAAAGAAAAAGTTTTAATTGGTGCATCCTATGCAAGGCTAATGGTGAAAGCTCCTACCACTTATTAATTTCTTGCCCCTTTGTTTCTGATATTTGGTTTTGGTTTCTATGTTCGGTTATAGGTGGACCCTTCCACCAAATATACAAGGCTTGTTTGCTACATCTTTCTTTAGGTGGTGGAAGAAAAGGGGTAGAATTATGTGGAGACGTGGAGCAAGTTTCTCTGATTGGTGAGAGAGGTCTACCTGGAAATTTTCCATCTACAAGGACCATGTTGAAACAATGACCATAGTATGGTCCTCTGATGAATTAACTTGAAGTCTGCTTTATTGGTTATGTCTTTGAGTCATATTAATATGTCTATGTTGATATCTACTACACTCGGGTCCAATGGTTTCCCCTAACACAGGGAATTAATTCCATCTGGTTAATATTCCTTGAGAAGGATCTTTCTCTTGATCACTTTAAAAAAAAAAAAAACGCCGGTGCCGTCAGTTCCAAGATAGATGTTGTATGTTTTGTGTTTTGTCTGCCAGTCTATGGGAAAATTTTTCTTATTGTTGCTTGATCAAGTGCTTGCTCTGTTCCTGATGTCATCCTTTCTTGGCGTTACTATTGGTGCATTCTAAAGACCATCGTTTTTACTATAATCCTTTTGTCAATAATATTTACTTTCTATCCTTTTACATGTGCACATGTTATAGCAAAAGTTCTCATAGCAAACAATAAGGTTTCTATATATACAAAAAGTTTTTATGACACAATCTCCATTTCTTTGTTTAAAAAGGAAAATAGGGGTAAGAAATCTTTGCTTATGACACAATCTCCATTTCATCCATGGCTGCTAATCCACAAACTTGTTGTGTTGTTAACGAAGCAGACATAAGGACCAGAAAGCTCACAAAATCACTGGTTTACCAGGTTGACCAATATTGTAATTGTCAGCCTGTCAAAAGACTGAAAACCACCCAAATTCAGGAATCAGAAAGCTCCATCCGATCTGGTCCAGGTCTGACAATACTGGTCAGACCATAAAACTTCTCCCTATCAAGATCCCCCCAAAATCTACCTCCATTTCACCAGACAATAACATATATGATTAATTGGGGGCAAATAGCACCCGAATTGTTTCTCAAGTATTAACAAAGCTTGGGGAATAAATTTTAATTCTGAATAAAAATATATGCAGAGTGGCGTTGATTCCATTCTAGCTCTCAAATCAATGAGGTTGTTTCTCAAACCAAGTTAAAAGTTAGCTTGTATCCTTTGATAATAAATCTTTTTTTTTTTTTTTTTCCTCACTCGAATACAAAAAACCATATTTTTCAAGACTTAACATTGGTTTCGGTCGTAGATAAAGTAAACTTTTTAAGTACAAATAAAACCTTAGTATCCTAAATCAAATAATAATAATAATAAAAAAAAATCAACCTTCAAGACTACGGTTTGGGCCTTACCATTATTGTGGTTCTATTGAATGGGATTAGGGTGTCAAACTAAAAGCACTTGGCCCACAACAAGATTGCTCATTCTCTTGCTCAGACTGGATTCAGTGCCCAGGAAACTTACATTGGATCGTACCCAGATTGGTTACTTCCTGTTATTCAAGCAGATAGCAATTCAGACTAAATTTATTGCCCCCGAGCCTTAGTTTTAGGCGTTTTTTTTTTGTTGCAGTTTGTTCTTAAGACTTTTTTTTTCTTGTAAACTCTTTTTCTGGGGTTGTGGTCTTGTTTAATGAAAAGTTTCTTTTAGCTTTAAAAAAGTGCCAAAAAAGATCAAGGCCTGGTAATAAAAAATGAGCAGCTTATTAAGATTTGCATTGATAGTCTTAGGTCTGTTTAGTTGATAAGAATATCGTGCTAGAATTGGAATTGGAATGGTCCATTGGGGTTTTGGCACAACTGTGAAATTCCCTGTTATTATGCATTGCCACATGGAATATGTAAGAAATATTCAATCCTTTTTTACTGAATAAAGGATCCCATGTTTGTATTTCGTAGGCGATATAATGCAATCTATAATGAGGATTGGTTTTATCTCGTCCTTTAGCAGATTGGAATCCTTGAATATAGGTGATGACTTGATGTATTGTGATCATCGTCATAAACCTGGAGGAAGCTTCTCTGATCGACAGACCTACTTTGAAAATTACATGAAATCTGTTTTATTGGTTTTGGCTTTTCAATCAGGTTAATATTTTTGTTGAAACCTATTGCATTTGGATCCAAAGGGTTTCCCCTGATATTGAAGATTCCATTTATCTAATATGTCTTGAGAAGGATCTTTCAGTTGATCACTTAAAAGAAGATCACTTAAAGAAGTGGAGTACCTTTAGATCCAAAATAGATGTAATGTGTTTCCAGTTGTGGTCTTTTTAACACTTATCGTATTGTTGTTTGATCATGTGCTTGCTCTATTCCTAATGCCATCCATTTTTGAAATGTAGTTGGTTAAATGTTATGTACATCATTATCATGGCTCTTATCATGCTATGCTTTTACATGTGCACTAGCAGAACGGGCCTGTGCTGAGCACGGGCAAATGGGAAAGCAACGAAACAATTTTGAATAATCGGGAGATTAAAAATGAAGGAAAATTTTTAATATAATTTTCAATTAAAAATCGAACTTTAGCAATTTACACTAATTCTGTGTTACCTAAATAACTGAATTTATTCGTACTTGTTAAAGAATGGATACAAGAGAGAGTCCTTAAATTTTAGAATACCAATAAAGTTGGAGATGGCACCGCAATAAGACCATGCAACATGTAAAATGTGTAAACATTTTTTTTACAGTTGAAAAAAAAAACGAAAAGCATAAATGGTTATTAATTATTGGCCAATTCAGGATGACAAAACTTGTTTGTCTAATATGGTTTCAGGGTTTAACCCTGTGATACCTTTAGCAGCATCAATTGGATCAACATTTGCAAGATTACATCAAAAGGTTAATATAAGATTAGGTGGACCACAAAGTGAAAAGTGTTATTGAAAACATAACCCGTGTGTTGTCGTGCCAGGCCGGTCGGTCCAAATTCGTGCTGTGCCGTGGGCAACTCATCCATCGCTAATATCGATCAAACAGTGAGGGATTCTAAAAACCAGAACCTCAATTATACTGTTTGCTGATGCCAATCAGTCCAAAATAGTGTGCAGACATGCCTTTTGATTAGATTGAATTGGACCTGTGATCCATTTCTAGTGGATTGACATTGGACTGGATCGGATGGATCGGATGGGAAGAAATCAGTCTAATTGACACCCTTAGCTGTGTCGAACTGTCGATGAACCCACGTAACGAATTTCACCTCCGGAACGTTTCGTGTCAAGATTTCAAACACGTGGCATAAAAGGTCAGTTTGGTCAACAATGACTTCAATGCTAAATGCTTACTACCCACACGACCGAAATACCCACCTGTTTCGTTTGAGTGCAGATAAATAGCCACATAGATAGCGGCAAACAATTGCATAATGGACACGTCATAACCCATAACCCACCAGTGCGCAATTTAGCAAAATGAGAGAGAGAGACTGAGAGATGAGAGGACGGACCGGGCGACTTTGCCAACTGAGAACGCCATTGATGAAGATGGCAGCGGCGACGGACAAGGGGATGCCACACCCGATCGCACGAAACCCTGAAACATATATTAGCAAAAGTGCTCGATCGATAAGATAATTAATAGAGCGATCGACGATAAACATTAAGGAGAATAAAAAATAAAAAATCGCAGAGAAGGGAACCTTCGAAGGTCTCCCATGGATAAATAAGCCCATCTTTGTTTCTGTCGAAGAAGGCAACGTGCTTCTGGAGAGCAGTCTGATCGCCATTAATGGCCTCCCCGCCATTAACACCTGCAATGCTTTGCAGGCATTAATTAACCTTAAAAAAATAGGAGTAAAGACTATAAAATTAAACACAAAAATGAATAGAGAAAAAGAAGGTGAACTCGCTTCGTGTGTTAGCAGAGTTTGCTTTGGACCCAGTAGAGGGATTGGCAATGAATGCTTTATCTTTATTATTAAGGGAGAGATTGATGGAGAGATGAAAGGGCTTAGAAAACAAACAAGAGTATAAGTAAGGAGGAACAGAGCAAGAGGAAACGTTAAATCCAGGTAGGAACATTTTTAATATATTTCTTCGCTTAGAATCTAGACACTGCCCTTTCTTCATGTTCTCTTTCTGGTTGTGTTATACCAGAGCAATGAAGAAGAATTGAAGAGGGTACTACTACTACGTGTATGAAGCAAAATATCCGTAAAAGGAAAGAGTGATGTACGTGTTACATTTTCTGCCTACAATAAATCATAACAGATAGCTTGTCAGCGTGTCACCTGTCGATGGTGTTGGGCATTATATGTAACGAATGGAATCGAGATTGGTTTTAACATGTTTCTGAAACCAACAAATTATCTCTTTTACCATAAAAATTTATTTTTTTCACGTATTATATAAGATTATCTAAACAATTGGTTCGATTTTGATTTGGTATTTTGAAAAAACTAAAGGAAGGTACCAGTTCAGTTTCTATTTTATCATTACGAAAAACTGATAATTAACCGGTATAATTTATTCTAATATATTTATAATTAATAAATCATATATTATATTATGTTATATATTTCTAATATTTATATTATAATTTTATATATTTATTTATAATATATTATAAATATAAAAAAGTAAGAAATCAGTGTTGAAAAGCAGAAAGGTGTGGGCCAATCAGTGGCTCACCTTATTTGCAATCCGTGGCCCATCGAGCTGAGCTCACCATTTATTTGGTGGCACAACAAATTAATCGGTGGCACACCACTTGCAAACCACCGATTATGGTTTGCTTAACCATGAAGAAAATTTTCTTAAATCCCCATTATACCCCTCAGATCAAGTATAAATAAGAGTTCCTCCTATGTTATTTCATTATATTCTCCATTTCATTTGAATGTATAGTGTATATAGTGTGTTGAGAGGAGTATTGAGTTGGGTGTATTGAGTGTTGGGTACATGTGTGATTCCGGTGAGGTCATTTTCTATTTTCTCCTATTTATAATAAGAAGGAAGCTCCGAGTTGCTGCCCGTGGACGTGGGCAATTTGGGCGAACCACGTAAATCTGTTGTTCTCTCTTCTTTTTTTTTATTGTTATCTGCTTTTATTCTTTTTCTGTGCATGTACAGATTACATTATTTCCGCTATGCAATTCCAACAATTGGTATCAGAGCCACACGGTTCTGTTTCGAGATTCTGCCGAAATCTGTATTTGCTGTTCCGATATTGAACGTATTGAATATGACAAGTTCGAGCTCTACCCGGTTCGACATACCGAAATTCAACGGATCCAACTATGCAATTTGGAAGCTGAAGATGCATGTTGTGTTGGTGAAAGAAGATTGTGCAATTGCCTTAGAAGGAAAAGAGAAGAAGCCTGCTGATATGAAAGACGAAGATTTTGAGAAGAAAAACCAGATAGCCATGGCTGATATTCTTCTTTCTTTAGAAAATTCGGTTCTATTCAACGTGTCCGAGGAAACCACTACCAAAGGTTTATGGGACAAGTTGCGGAATCTCTACGAGGGGAAATCAATGTCCAACAAAATCTTTCTTCGACGACAACTCTACCATCTGAGGATGAAGGACGGAGCCTCTTTGCAAGTACACTTGAATGAGTTCAATACTCTAGTAAGAAAATTAGCAGCTGTAGAGGTACGTATTAATGACGAAGAAAAGGTTGCTCTTTTGCTTTGTTCTATGCCAGACTCTTGGGATAGTTTGATAATGAATTTGAGCAATACTAAAAATCTGTCATTAGAATTTACTATTTCTATGTTGCTTATGGAAGAAACTTGTAGAAAAGTTGGTGAGAATTCTTCAGGTGACGCAATGATGGTACGAGGTAGATCGAATGAGACAAACGACTCTATCAAAAATCAAACGAGATCCAAGTCAAGAGGCAACAAGAAAGGACTCAAGTGTTGGAATTGTGGTAAGAAGGGGCACCTTCGAAAAGATTGTCGGTAACCCAAAGCAGAGCAAAATCGGCCCAACTCTAATAAAGATCGGCTTCAAATAATTCCCGAGGAAACATCGCAGAAGGAAGTGGTTCATCAGAAGATGGTGAGGTACTGTCTGTTGATTCTTGTGAAAATTTAAAGCATAACTGGATATTAGATTCTAGTGCTTCTTTCCATATGATGCCGTGTAGAGATTGGTTCTACACATACCAATCGTGCGATAGTGGGACTGCTTACATGGGCGATAATAGCACATGCAAAATAGTGGGAGTTGGAGACATTAGAATTACTATATTTGACGGCATCACTCGTACAATCTCTGGTGTATGCTATGTTCCTGAACTACGAAAGAGTCTCCTATCACTAGGAAAGTTTGATGAAGACGATTACAAGTTTTCTGGAAAAAAAGGCCAATTGAAGATCAGTAAAGGATCTATGATAATTGCAAAAGGCAAATTACAAAGGAAGTTATACCACTTGATCGGGGATACCATAGTCGGTGATGCCATCGTTGCAAATGTTGTGACCGATTCCGTCATGATTTGGCACAGACGTTTGGGTCATATGAGCAAGCAAGGACTTAAAGTACTTCTTGATCAAAACATACTTCCTGATTTAAAATCTACTTATTTGAATTTCTGTGAAGATTGTTTATTTGGGAAACACCACGGAGCTAGTTTTCCCAAGTCTAAAGCTAGGAGCAGAGAGGTATTAGATCTAATATACTCTAATATGTGGAAAGCTTCTACGGAATCTCTTGGGGGTTCATTATACTTTGTCTCTTTTATTGATGATTTCTCTAGGAAAGTGTGGGTATATTTGCTCAAACAGAAGAGTGATACTTTTTTCTATTTCAAGAAGTTCAAAGCTCTAGCTGAAAATTAGAAGGGGAAAAGAATTAAGTGTTTGAGAACCGACAATGGGAAAGAATATACCTCGAAAGAATTTGAAGATTTTTGCAATGAGCACGGCATTCTGAGACAGTATACGGTTCCACAAACTCCACAACAAAACAGAGTTGCTGAACGGATGAATCGTACACTTATGGATCGAGCTAGAAGCATGTTGAGTGCAGCTGGGCTGGAGCAGTACTTTTGGGCAGAAGTAGTCAATACGACATGTTACCTAGTAAATTGCTCTCCCACTACGGCACTTGATTGCAAATTTCCAGAAGAGGTATGGTCAGGAAACCTTGTTGATTATTCTTTCCTACGTACCTTTGGTTGTAAAGCTTATGTTTGGATTCCTAAGGAGCAAAGGACCAAGTTAGAGGCAAGGTCCAAAAAGTGTATTTTTTTTGGCTATGCAGAAGGTACAAAAGGATACAGATTGTGGGATCCTATTGCCCACAAGATAGTTGTTAGCCGAGATGTTGTCTTCAATGAAGATTCGATGCAGAAAGAATCAAGCTCTAAGACAGCAGAGAAAGTTGAAGTAGAATCTTTTCAAAAGATTCAAGAGCAACAAATTGATACAATTGTTGATGTACCTGAAGAGCACGTTGAAAATTTTGAAGGAGAGACTCACAATGATCAAGGTCGATCGAGGAGAGCTACAAGACCTCCTATCTGGCTTCAGGATTATGTAACAGTTTATTCTTGCATTACAGAAGAGCACGGGCCTTGTTCATACCAGGAAGCATGCAAATGTCCAAATGCTTGTTATTGGCAAATGGCAATGGAGGAAGTAATGGAAGCTCTGAAGAAAAATAAAACTTGGGACTTAATCAAACTACCTAAGAATCGAAAGGCCATTGGTTGTAGATGGGTGTACAAACTCAAAAAGGATATTAGCGGAAATATCGAAAGATACAAAGCTTGACTAGTTGTAAAAGGATATGCTCAGAAATCAGGTATCGACTTCAATGAAATATTTTCTCCTGTGGTTCAATTAACTACTATTCGTATTCTATTGAGTATGGCTGCAGTACTTGACTTGGAACTAGAGCAGTTAGATGTTAAAACTGCATTCTTGCATGGTAATCTTGAAGAAGAGATTTATAAGACTCAACCTGAAGGCTCTGTCGAGGACGACAAAAAGGATCTGGTTTGTTAGCTGACCAAATCACTTTACGGTCTAAAACAGGCGCCAAGGTATTTGTATAAGTGATTTGATTCCTTCATTGTGAGCTTGGGGTTTAGCAAATGTGAAGCAGATCATTGTACCTACACATACTTTGGTAATTATCACTTCATCATTTTGCTGTTATATGTTGATGACATGCTAGTTGCAGGTACTGATAAAGGAAGTATTTCAACACTAAAAGCTCGTTTAGCTAGGGAGTTTGACATAAAGGATCTAGGGGCGGTTAATCAGATTCTTGGGATGACGGTATATAGGGACAGAAAGAACAAGAAAGTCTGGATAACTCAAAAGAGTTACGTTCAAAGGGTATTGTGGCGCTTCAACATGCAAGATTCCAAACCAGTCAGTATCCCATTTTCTGTTGGTTACAAGTTGTCTTCGGAACAATCACCTAGCACTGGAGCTGAGAAGATAGAGATGTCCGACATACCATATTCATCAGCAGTAGGGAGCCTTATGTTTGCCATGGTGTGCACCAGACCAGACATTGCACAAGCAGTCAGTAAGTTTATGGCAAATCCAGGAAGAGATCATTGGACTGCAATGAAGAGAATCCTTCGGTATTTGAAGGGTACTTCTGAAATCTCCATTTGTTATAGTGGCCAAAGCTTAAAACTAGTTAGTTATGTGGATGCAGACTATGCAGGATATCGCGAAAATAGAAAATCAACTATTGGTTATGTGTTTTCTTTAGCTAATGGTGTAGTGAACTGGGCATCAAAATTGCAATCTGTAGTACCCTTATCTACAACAGAAGTAGAATATATGTCAGCTACACAAGCATGTAAAGAAAGTATTTGGCTAAAGATGTTGCTTGAAGAATTCCACATCAAGAAAGAAGTGGTGACTATTCATTGTGACAGTCAAAGCGCATTACACTTAGCAAGAAATCTTGTCTTTCATGCACGGACTAAACACATTGATGTACAGTACCACTTTATTCGTGATGTAGTTGAAGATGGGTAGATCTCGTTACAGAAGATCCACAGTAACAACAACGTTGTTGATATATTGACAAAGCCGGTGATGAGAGAGAAGTTCATCTGGTGCAGAACTTCTCTAGGGCTTGAAGCCACATAGCAAGAGATGATCGGCAACTATTCCCGAGAGGGTTTTTTACTATGAAAATTATCTTCAAGTGGGAGAATGTTGAAAAGCAAAAAGGTGGGCCAGTCGGTGGCTCACCGAATTTGCAATCGGTGGCCCACTGAGCTGAGCCCACCATTTATTCGGTGGCACACCACTTGCAAACCACTGATTATGGTTTGCTTAACCATGAAGAAAATTTTCTTAAATCACCATTATACCCCTCAACTCAAGTATAAATAGGGGTCCCTTCTATGTTATTTCATTCTATTCTCCATTTCATTTCAGTGTATAGTGTATACAGTGTGTTGAGAGGAGTATTGATTTGGGTGTATTGAGTGTCGGGTACAGGTGTGATTCCAGTGAGGTCATTTTGTATTTTTTCCTGTTTATAGTAAGAAGGAAGCTTTGAATTGCTGCCCGTGGACGTAGGCAATTTGGCTGAACCACATAAATCTGCTATTCTCTCTTCTTTCTTTTTATTGCTATCTGCTTTTATTCTTTTTCTGTGCACGTACAGATTACATTATTTCCGTTGTGCAATTCCAACACAAAGAACAACTCCAATCAACCAGTTAATTGATTGGTTTCAGTTCGAAATTTTGCAAAAACTAAGGCCCTGTTTGATATTATTCCTTAAAAGTAATTCTACCGATTCTTGTGATTCTTAGTATACTAATCACGTTTGGCTCAAACCAGTGGATCAATTCTCATTCGGAACAGAATGAAAAAACCCCTCTAGAAATGCGATTTCCCAAAGTGAAAAAAGTGACTTCTCAGAAATGCAATCTTCGAGTTCGCGTTCTGTGCACCATGTGTGTATTGGACGACTGAACCCATGAATCAAAGTCGTCCACGTTGATCAGAAGGAATGCGTAACGTTAACATTTCAAATCCCATTAAGTGGATTCGATGGTTCAACCGGTCGCAAAATGAAAAAAAATGACTTTTTCTTAAAGACTGAACCTTACACACACACCAGCGACTATACAACAATGAGTGACCCGAAGCAGCGGCCGTCGGTGGCGATGGTGAGAGCTCCGGTGGTACGTTTCTCTCTTCTTTTTCTATTATTTTGAGTGCACATTTCTTTATAAGGACAAATGAACTGCAATCCATTTCAGAAATTTGAAATTATAGCTCCCTTCTAATTTAACAATTAACAGGTCTATCCACTTAAAAGGGGAAAGGGCTGTTATACAGAAGGACAAGTTGGTCTTTCTACAACCTCAAGACCAACTCTTCTTCTCTTGTCACTATGCCAAAGCCATATGGATGCTAGCGCATATAGGAATAAACCCAGAATCCATACAGAACCTGCATCTCCCACAATTCATCTCCACATGGTTGTCAGTCAAATTATGCAATCTAACTAAAGATACCAAAAAATTCTATATTGCAAAGCTCCTCATCATTTTTCGTCTTATCTGGGACATAAGAAATATTAAGCAGCATGGTCAACCCATTCTTCACCCAACTCAGCTGTTAGAAAAAGCTGAAACCGACCTCAGTCCAGAGACAATCCATCCTCCCAACAGAACTATCCACAACTTTCATTCATGAGGAAATCCTCCCCATATTTTATTCACTGATGGAGCCTGCATGTTTGTTACATGGACTGTTGCAATAGGATTCATTTTATTATCTAAAGATCTAATTGTTATTTCTGCAGAAGGTCGAAGAGTCTTGGCCACATCTGCTGCCCAAGCTGAATGGTGGGGCTCTGATTTTGTGATTCAGCAGTTGTAACTTGTAAATACGGTTAATCAGATTACTACAGCTGACCGGGAGACAAAACATCTCATGGATCAGACAATGAACCTGCTGATGTCTTTTGATCATATATGTATTAAGCATATGAGTATCTARCTCTGCTBCTCATGRTATTGCTTACAAAGCTTGCAAGTTTAACATTGTAACCACTACTAACGGCAGCAGGAAAACAAACATAATACAGTACAATGGAGCTTCAATTGGGTTTATGTTTATTAAAATTGACATGTTTTTATGTATCGGTCAACTAGAGAATTGATTCCAAGAAATGGGGTGATGTCAAATGTGATTCTGTTTTTGAAAAACAAAAATCAATTGATTGTGCCAAACACACCTGRCAATTCTCTGGATGGAAATTCTCAGAATCCATTCTTTTTTCAAACCATTTGGTTTTAAAGAAAGTCTACAGTCGGATTGAAATGTATAAATTTAGGTTCAAAAATAAAACCATCTCGTTTTACTGATGTGTAAACTATTTTTGTTTTCAAAAATAAAACCCACAATATTCTCCAACACCCCCTAAATTATTGAATCAAGACTGGAGCTACCCTGACTCGGACCAGATTAGACCATTTGATAAAACTAATAACAGAGACAAAGGACAATTTAGTAATTTCAAATCTCCATGAACAGAAGGGGTAAGGTTGATATTGTCTCATGGACGGGAAGGGAGAATTAAGCAGAGGTCATAATAGACTAGGAAAGTTTTATATAATTATTAAAACCTAGGAGGGTTTAAGGAATTTATCCTTATATTTATGTGACATTTGGCACATTTTTATGGACATCCAATTAATAGGTAATGAGCAGATCCAAAGTGTAAGTGTGTTACTTTCACCGTGTCTTTCAACAAACTCTAAGGCCTCATTCGTTTTTCGGTAAATTATTTAATTGGGTAAATGCACTTAACCAGGTAAGTGTTTCTTGAAAGATTTATCTAGGTAAGTGCATTTATTTAGGTTCATTTATTTCTCATGTAAATAAGGTAATAATCATTTTAGTCATAAAAATCTAATATTAAAAAGGGCATTTTTGTCCCACTCAAGTTTTGGCAACTTTCCTCCTAGGTGGGAAAGTTATTTATCAACCTAGGAGATGGGTATCACTTGCCTGAATAAGTGATACCCTGGAAAATAAATTTTCCCCAATCTCTACATAAATCTGAAAAAAGAACATGGGATTTTTGGTCAATTAGATCAAAATCCCATTGACCAACTCTCCCCCCTCTCAAAATCTAGAAAAAGAATGCCCCCTAAAAGTCGATCTTACATCCAAATCCAATAGAATTTGAATCCAGACCAAGATCTCTCATCAAATTTTGGTCGAATTTCGATTTCAGTTTTCATTAGTCGGATTCGGATAAACTCAATCTGACCCGATTATAGCCCTATTAACAGATGAAAAAGTTAGATTAGCATCTTCAATTTAGGAATTCCAATAGGGCGGGTTTGGGGTGTGAATCATATTTCCCATCCCCGTCCCCAACTTTGATCCTCGTTGGGGATAAAAATTGTCCTCCATCCCTAATTCTCAATAGGGACGAATTCCCTATGGGGACTTGAATCCTCAAATATTTTTAGTTAACAGTCTTTTCTGAAAAATAAATTTTCTTAAAATAAATACAAATCTTAAAATATAAATAATATTTTAAATATATTTTGATGAGAAAATCTATTGTGTGGGAAAGATATGATATAGGTAGGGGTGTAAATTGGACTTGATCTGGTCGAGTCCAATCCAATCCAATGCGAGTCTATACTAAATGAACCAGGTCCAATCCAATCCAATGAATATTTTGGACCAATTTGGATTGGTCTAATTCAATGTTTGGACCATCCAATCTATTCAAATTTGTTTTGATTTAGATTGGTTTCAACCCAAACCTGATCCATTGATGCCTATATTCTTTGTCTTATATCAATGGACCAGATATTGGGTAAATCCAATCCAAAATAAATTTATTACGAACGGACCAGGTCCAATCCAATCTAATAAATATTTTGGATTGGTTCAATCCAATATGTCTTGTTGGTCCATCCACTCCATCCAAATTGATTTTGGACTGGATGGGGGCAATCCAAAACCGGTCCATTGAGACCCTTAGATATAGGAAGAGTTTTGACCAATCAAAACCCACCCATGAATTTTGATAAATAACACCTGATTGGTTACCACATTTATGATACTAGTTGATTGGTCAAAAAATTTTCAAATATCATATCTTTTCCATATCATAGTTGAACCCTATTTTGATATATACAAATAATCTAAATAGTCTAAATAATATATATATATATATATATATATATATATATATATATATATATATGGACACTACTTTAAGAAGCACGAATGGCCTCATGAATATTTCTGGAATTTTTTAAAACAAAATTTATCTCTTTATATTTAAATTTATTGATAAAAATGAGGGCAAAGTAGGGTAATTTGTTATTGATATTAAATGAGTTGAAAAAAAGGTAATTTTAAGATATTCAATGCATTCAATTCCCTCTCATTAAATCCAACATTTAAGTTATTAACTTGTATTCATGCTCATTGAATCATATATTTAAGCCATTTTTGTTTCTTCTCATCATTAAGTTCTACTAATTAAAGATAATTTCAATAATATAAAAGCTTACACTTTTAAAGTCTACCTAGAAAAAGTAGTGTTTTCATCTAGGTGGTGGTAAGAAATTAAACCATTTTGGGTCAAATGGGTTAATCCATGTTTCCACGTTTAAATAATGAAATTCAAAAATAGATAAAATGAAAAAAAATAATTAAAAAATATATAAAACATTTTTAACATACATATTAAACAATAATAAGTATGATAAATAGGAAATGTTTTTATTAATGATGGAAATGGAATGTTATTGCCATGATTAAATAATAAAATTCAAAATAGATAAAATGAAAAAATAGAATTAAAAAATTGGGAACATTTTTAAAATACATATTAAACAATATTAATAAGTATGATAAATAAGAAATGTTTTTATTAATTATGGAAATGGAATGTAAACTTTAAAATCAATTGGAAATAAAAATATTTTCTTACACTCTTTCATTAAAACCTATATTTAAAATATATTTTTCTCTTTGTTAAATTCTTGTAATTAAATCCATAATATTAATTTTAATAGTATAAAAATAAATATTTTAAAAAATAATTTGAAAACAAAGCCATTTTCTTCCCTCCTAGTGGTTGGCAAGCAATTCGATCATTTGGGAACAAATTGATTAATAAATAATGTCATAATTGAATAATAAAAATAAAATAAATAAGTATGAAATATAAGAATTATTTTTATTAATGATGAAAATGGAATGCCAAATTTAAAATCTACCTAGAAATGAAATGGTGCCATAGTCAAATAATAAAATATGTAGAAATAGCAAATACAAAGAATCACAAAAAAAAATAGAGAAAAATTTGGACACATATCTAATGTTATATATTTATAAAAAATAAAATATTAGGTATATCTTGAGTATTATATATTCATTATATTGAACAAAAATAAGTATTATACATAAGAAATAATTTTATCAATGATGGAAATGCAATACAAAATTTAATGTCAACATAGAAATCAAACTATTTTTCTTTTTGGGTGGTGGATTCGTGGTATGAGTTAAATGATATCATAGAAAAACAAAAATTAAGTGTGATAGGCGAAAATTATTTTACAAAATGTAAATAAAATATATAATTTAAAGGAAAAATTATAGTCAAAGTCAATTGTACATTTTAAATTAGGTTGCATGTTTGGTTCAAAAAACAACAAAACTTTGACAATTGGCTTTGCATTTCAAATTATAAAAACCCCCACCATGTCATTGAAGGTTTATGTGGCTATTGCCAACATGGGACTCTTGATCCATGTTGGACAACAAAAGCCTATACTGAAAATAGGTTTTCAGTTTCTCTCCTACCCCCTCTATCTCTTGATCTCCCTCCCTTCTCTCTCACTCTCACAGTCATCTCTCAATCTCCCGCTCCCTCTATCTCTCCCACTCTCTCAACTTTAGTCTATAGTCAAATCAAAACCCCTCTCTAATCTATCGTTCTCCCTTAGTCTTTCTCTCATTCTCTCTTTCATTCTTTTTTTATTTTTCTTACAAACTTATACAATATTAATAAGATCGTATAAAAGAACTAAAAGGACTAACCACTTGTACAATTAAGTGATAAATTTTTATCAAGTTGGTGTAAATTTCATAGCCAAGAGTTTCTTATGAATTTTTATCAAATTGGTGAATTGATTTTTGAATCATACCAAATTGGTCTCATGCTCTTTTATACAATCTAATTAATACCATATAAGTGTGTAATAAAAAAAAAAGAACAAAAGAGGGAGCGAGAGAGAAAGAGAATGAGAGAGATTGAGGGAGAACGATAGGTAGAGAGAGAATAAGAGAAATTGATAGAAAGAATGTAATTAGAAACCAAAAACCCATTTTTATTTATTTTGTAATCACACAGTTGTTGAGCGTAGAGAGACGACACTGGGAATGAGAGAGTGGGGGAGAATGTGTGTGTGAAAGAGAGAGAGAGAAAGAGAGAAACTAAAACCTTTTTTTTTTTTAATTTTCCAACACCCAACATTAAGGGGAAATTTTTATATAAGCTTTTCATTGTGTCTAACATGGATTAAGTCCCATGTTGGAACAACGAAATAAGTCTTCGATGACATGGCGGGGATTTTTATAATTTGAAATATAGAGCTATTTGTTAGAGTTTTCTTTTGGTTTTAGACCAACCCGTAATCTAATTTTAAATGTACAATCAACTCTGAATATAATTTTCTCTAATTTAAAACTAATCCGAAAGCAACACTAATTTCTTATCAAGATGGTGGGTCAATGGTCTAACTTTCTAAAGAAACCCATGATGTCATAATTGAATATTAAATATTTAAAAGAAGATAAAACGCCAAAAATGAAAATGTATATAATTTTGTCGAAAACATTTGAGAACTTTTCTAATGTTATATATTCATCATGTTAAATAAAAGTATTTGTTAAAATAAAAGTTATTTTTATTTATGACAAAATTAGAACACAAAAGTTAGTAACAATAACAACAATAATAATTGTTATTTGTTACAAGCATTTAAGTTTGTTTTTAATCGTACTATTACTTTTGTTAATTTTCAATTTCTATCTTAACTATGATATGTCTAAAACTCAAATAATTAATATGAAAAAAAATGTCACATGTGCAACGCATGCGCTTAATTACTAGTGTATATATAATCAGGGTCGAGGTGGGTGGGGATCTCATTCCCCATCCCCAACCCCGATCCAAATAAAAAAATCCCTATTAATCCCTGTCCCATCCTCGCCCCACCAAAACAATCCCCATCTCTAATGACATTAGATCAGGAAAGTTGGGTCCTTGTCGGCAAGGGGAAAATTAGGATCCCAACTTTAATTAGTCAAACCTGGTCTATTGTGGAAAAAATCTCCTTTCCTTTAACAGAAAATAAAAAGAGAATTGAAAAATTAAGTAAATTAAAGACCCCTATATTTTGGGTCAGTGACAAAGACCACTTTATACTTTTTTTTTGTGATAAAACCCCTTAAACTTTGGCTGCTAGACAAAGGCCCCCTCTGTTAGCGCTTAAGTTTTGAAATCATCTAATTTTTTTAACACTGTATAGGTCATATCAAGGTTCAAGATATCAATACGCCCATACCGGTGTATAGGACAAATCAATACTATTTTTTTATTTTTTCTTCTGAAACCAGTTCAGGAGGGCCAGTTTAGAGCTCCTTTATCCCCTGAATCAATCAGACCCCGATACACCCATTATAGGGGCGTATTGAAGGGGTACTAGAACGATACTTATCAGCTAATACAGGCCAACACATAACTATACTTTCATCCTTGGTTCATCTCATGGATCAGACAATGAACCTGCTGATGTCTTTTGATCATATATGTATTAAGCATATGAGTATCTAGCTCTGCTCCTCATGGTATTGCTTACAAAGCTTGCAAGTTTAACATTGTAACCACTACTAAAGGCAGCAGGAAAACAAACATAATACAGTACAATGGAGCTTCAATTGGATTTATGTTTATTAAAATTGACATGTTTTTATATATCAGTCAACTAGAGAATTGATTCCAAGAAATGGGGTGATGTCGTGATTCTGTTTTTGAAAAACAAAAATCAATTGATTGCACCAAACACACCTGGCAATTCTCTGGATGGAAATTCTCAGAATCCATTATTTTTTCAAACCATTTGGTTTTAAAGAAAGTCTACAGTCGGATTGAAATGTATAAATTTAAGTTCAAAAATAAAACCATCTGGTTTTACTGATGTGTAAACTATTTTTGTTTTCAAAAATAAAACCCACAATATTGTCCAACACCCCCTAAATTATTGAATCAAGACTGGAGCTACCCTGATCCGGGAATTAAAACCTTTTGCAAAC
>NW_010729141.1:1723926-1735239 GCF_000365185.1 Nelumbo nucifera
CCTATTGAATTTTGGGGGGAATGTGTCTTGACCGCATGTTATTTGATCAATCAGACACCGTCCATTCTGTTGAAGGGAAAGACTCCCTATGAAGTGTTATTTGGACGACCTCCTTCTTATGAAAATGTGCGAGTTTTTGGTTGCTTAGCATATGCGCACAATCATGGACATGGAGGGGATAAATTTGTTAGTCGAAGCAGACGGTGTATCTTTGTTGGGTATCCTTTTGGAAAGAAAGGATGGAGCTTGTATAATTTAGAGTCTGACATGTTCTTTGCATCAAGAGATGTTACTTTCTTAGAGCATGAATTCCCTTATGCACACAAGGAGGATGCACAGCCAAACAAAGCACAAGGCCAATTTAATTGTGGAATAGGTGGGACAGATGAGCTGTTGGTGCCATCCACTTATTTACTTGGGCAAGCAAATGGCGAGATGGAGTCTGACCAGCAAGGTGAACTCGCTGAAGAAGGAGTCCGTGTAGAAGAATGAACCCGCGTAGACCTGAATGCAAATGCTGGTAAACCCATGCATTCTTGTGATGCCACCACAGAAAATGCAAGCGAAGACACTCCTGACGTAAGGGGGGTGGCGATGTTTAGCAACAACAACACTCTGAATTTCATTTGGGGTGTGGGCATTGACAGAAACAACAGTCCACAAGGTTGAGAGATTATGTGCTTCACACCACACAACGATTGAGTCCCTCTCCGCGTTCCTTTGCAAGCTCACTCGGCCAATCACATTCTGCAGGTAGTCCTTATCCCATAGATAACTATGTGAACTGTAACAATTTTTCTTTTCGACATCATGGTTTCTTGGCAGCTATTACTGCTAGAGTTGAACCTACTTTTGCTGAGGCCGTAAAGGATGAAAAATGGAGGGATGCAATGCAGAAAGAAATACAGGCACTTGAAAATAATCAGACATGGACTGTGAAGCCTTTGCCATTCGGAAAACGAGCCATAGGATGCAAATGGGTGTATCGAATCAAGTATAATGCTGAGGGGACGGTGGAAAGATACAAAGCCCGTCTCGTGATTTTTGGGAACAAGCAGGTTGAGGGAATTGATTATAATGAAACTTTTGTCCTAGTTGCAAAAATGATTATTGTTCGTACCTTCCTTGTAGTCGCAACAGTTAGAAATTGGGAGCTTCATCAAATGGATGTACATAACGCATTTTTGCATGGTGACCTTCATGAGGAAGTCTACATGCGAATGTCTCCTGGTTTTCAGTCAGATAAACCAGGTATGGTGTGTCGGTTGCAAAAATCTCTGTATGGCTTGAAACAAGCGCCGAGATGTTGGTTTGCTAAATTAGCCGCAGCCTTGAAGACATATGGATTTCAGCAATCATGTTCAGATTACTCCCTCTTCACCTTTCGTCGAGACAGAGTGCATGTGCTTGTTCTCGTGTATGTGGACGACATTATCGTGTCAGGTAATGATCGTATGGCAATTCAAATCTTCAAGAAATATTTGATTGACTGCTTTCATATGAAAGACTTGGGACCTTTGAAATATTTTTTGGGCATTGAAGTTGCCCGAAACTCAACAGGAATTTTTCTGTCTCAACGTAAGTATGCTTTGGATATTATCTCTGAAGTTGGATTACTTGGTGCAAAACCTATTCCTTTTCCTCTGGAGTAGAATCACAATCTCGCCTTGACAAATGGGCCTCTCTTATTTGATCCTGAGCGATACAGGCACTTGGTGGGCAGGCTTATTTATCTCTCAGCAACTCGTCCAGAGTTGTCTTATTGTGTGCATGTTCTGTCACAATTTATGCAGCAACCGCAAGAAAGACATTGGGAGGCTGCATTGCGGGTGGTGCGCTACTTGAAAGGAAATCTTGGTCAAGGAATTCTCTTGCGTTCAGATTGTGACTTACAATTATATGCATGGTGTGATTCAGACTGGGCGAGCTGTCCTTTGTCTTGACGTTCTCTGTCTGGATGGTTTATTCTGCTTGGGAAGTCGCCTATTTCTTGGAAAACTAAGAAACAATACACTGTGGCTCGTTCTTCAGCGGAAGCAGAGTATCGTTCTATGGCCACTACCACGTGTGAATTAAAATGGCTGAAGGGATTGTTATTGGCTCTTGGAGTTACATACTCAAACCCAATGCGATTATATTGTGATAGTCAGGCAGCATTGCATATTGCAGCAAACCCAGTGTTTCATGAGCGTACGAAACATATTGAAGTTGATTGCCATTTTGTACGTGATGAGATTCAAAATGGTTGTATTCGTCCTGCTTATGTGTCAACTACCGTTCAGCTGGCTGACATTTTTACAAAGGCACTGGGTCGCAGAGAATTTGAGTATTTTCTCTGCAAGTTGGGCATTCACAATCTGCATGCTCCAATTTGAGGTGGGGTGTTAGGATTATGCGGAATTAGGAGTCTCCGTTCAGTGTATATCTTCTTTGTATATATCTTTTTTATCTTTTTATCCTTTCCTTATCATGTATAGTTCAGATAGGAAAGATACGTTTGAGTCCCTGTAAACTTAGGAGTTCTGGTTGCCATAAGCTTAGGAGATTCGATGGTTGGTTGTGTTCATGTATATAATTTGAATTCTCAATGAATAAGAGGCAGAAAAGAATAAACCAGAAAAGCTCTAGTTTTACACCTCACCACACAAACACACACGAACATCAGTGATCATAACTCATAAGCGCTTTTACTGGGTAACCCATGAGAAGGTAGAAACCCCCTCTGCATACCAGTTGTTGATTTGAATGATTTCATAACTATTTTGGTGTCTAATATTTTAACCCAGTTAATGAATTACATGGTGGACCTCCAAGAGGTAGTTTTCACCATGAGAGTCTTGCCTTCTGAATTCTGATCACATTCATAACTCAAGCAGAGAGAGAAAGAAAGAGAAGAGAAGCTAAGAATCTCCGTCCCCACTTGACCCCATTTTCCATCAATGGAGATGGGCTCCATCTTGATTCAGTAGTTGTAGCTTGACAGAGATATCAAAAATATTGGACAGCAACATCCCCTTTCATCTCGAGCAGACAACCAGACCTTCACCTTCCTATACGACTATGATGACGACCACTCATTTCCAGGTGGGTAATGGGTTTCACCTCTTCTGGCCTGGGTCCCTCTCTCTCTGGCTCTTCTTATATTATTAGTCTGCACTCTGCACTTGGGTGATGTGTATTTGATTTTCTTTTATCAGGAATGGGGTGAAATATCGTCCGGAGGCAGAGACAGCAGTTGAGAGGTGGGCACCGGTGATGAGTAACAAGAGCAGCAACAGTAATAATCATGATATCAATGACATCAATAACCACGAGAGGAAGAGACGGTTGACGAGTGATCAGATAGAGTCATTAATTAGAGCAGAGCTTACAGGAGGAGATAAAGTTGGAACCGAGAGGATGATGAGGTTGTCTCGGAGTCAAACATGAAATAACAGAGCCAATAGTTTCTAGGAACTGTTTTCCGATGAGGAGCATCCTAACTCTGAATTCAAAGTACCACAAAGTGGTTGACGTCAGATAACAGATCAAGGGTGAAGTGGAAACAAGTGTATACTTTTGTTGATTAGTGTTCAAAGGCGGTTCTGGTATTTGATACATCACACCTTCAACCTCCATAAGTGATTCAAACCATAAACGAAAGAAAACAAAACATAAACATGTAAATTTCAACCCTGTACCTTATTTCTCATCTATTCACACGATGCAAGAAAATTCACGTGTGGATACCTTATCTTGTGAGAAGAGAAGGCCATGTTGTCTTAACAAGGCCCCTTCCCGCCTTAGTATATATATAGAGAGAGAAAGAGAGAGAGAGGACTTTTTGAAAAAATAATACCCACTTATTACATAAAACCTAGAAAATACATTAACCTAACGTTTGTATATATATATTAATACGAAATGGATGCTCTCTGCATGCAAGAAATGGAACCTACTCGTGGGAGTAGATTCCATGTGAGAGCAATCTAGATCTGTAGTAAGGGCAGTATTTCCCTTTAATTACTACCATTACAGATTATAAATAATTACTGTTATTATAAATACAAGTAATTAATGATTATTACAGTAATTAATTACTGTAATTTAATATTTACTGATTATTACAGTAATTTAATAAATATATAATTAGCAAATATAATTAATAATTACTGTTATTATAAATATTGTTAATAAATAGATATTTACTTACTTTTACTTTAAATTATAATTATAAATACTGTTAATAAATTTAATAATTATTGCTATATTAAAAATAATAAAAAAATGTTATTAAAAGTATTGTTATTGATTATTTAATAAAATATTATAATTATTGACTATTACTGATAAGTACTGTTAATTTAATTTAATAATTATTGTTATATTAAAAATAATTAAAAATGTTATTAAAGGTATTGTTATTGATTATTTAATAAAATATTATAATTACTGACTATTACTGTTAATTTAATTTAATTTTGGTAATTATTAATTTAATGAATTTTGTTAATGAATCCTATTCATAAATTTAATATTTACTGTTATATTAAAAATAACTAAATAATATTATTAAAACTATCATTAATGATTATTTAATTAAATAGTATAAATACTTACTATTATTGATAAATGTTGTTAATAACGTTTTGACAACCGATGGTTCGAATGGATGGCCCGTTCTAACAACAAAAATTACAAGCAAAAAATTATGGAACCGTTCTACCCACTAGTTTTTGGGTCGATAGTTTGATCATCTAGTTCAAATAGATGGACTATTTTGACAACAAAAATTATAGGCAAAAAATTGAGTGTGTGAGGTCCATTAAGTAGTATTATACGTGTTATGTCATTCGAGCATGTGACTCATACGACCCAAATACGGAACTGTTCTGGCCATTGATTTTTGGGTCAACGGTTTGATCCTTCAGTTTGAACAGATGGCCCATTCTAATCACAAAAAATTACAAGCAAAAAATTACGGAACCCTTCAATGTGAGGTCCATTTATTACTGTTATTATAAATTATTGTAATTTAATAATTATTGATTCTTATAGTAATTTAATAAATATTGTTAATAACTAGATATTTACTTTGAAATTATAAATACAATTATTAAAAAATACTATTAATAAATTACTGATTATGACAGTAAATTAATAAATATATAATTAGTGATGGAGGATAATTTGACCCGACCTGCTGAGATGATGACACGTGGACCTGACTCAGCATGAGCAACAGCTAAGCAACATGGCTTGACCGTGACCAAGTAACGAGTCTGTAGAACAGCTTGCTACATCATAGCTCTTTATAGGGGGAGCTCGCTAAAACGCAAGTTCCAGGCCCTTCGAGCTACTGAGAAGGGAATACTCCAAGATTATTTTAGCTCGCGAGCTAGGGAAACCAGCTCACTCCAGCACCTGGGCAGAAGAACTGCCCCGAAGACCAACCTTGATAAGGGTCACCCCGACTCCTAAGGGCTTGCTACAAAGTAGCTCGCGGTTAAGCAATGCTACGCCCTCAGGAAGCTTTTATCTGACGACTGTACTCGTCAGACTGCGCCACGTCTCTCGACTGACGGCGCAGTCCCTGCCCGTTTGACCTCTGAGGCAAGTCTTACTCAAGCCCGAGGTCTCCGGTCAACTGACGAAGTGGTCCGTTGAGCTCAGCGAGTACGATCTCCAATATAAGCCGCAGACTACTATTAAAGCCCAAGCCTTAGCAGATTTCATTGCAGAATACACTTTCAGCTCTGAAGTCCCCAGGCCGGTTGAGCACGAGGCCCCCAGTTCGGGCGAGCCCGAAGCTCCCAGGCCGGTTGAGTCTGAGCACCGTGAGGTTACAGCCAATGCGGCATCTCTCCTAGTTCGGGCAAGCATGAACTGGGATGAGGAGCACTGGATCCTTCACGTAGATGGCTCCTCGATCCAGCAGGGTAGCGGAGCCGGAATAGTCCTGCACAGCCCAAGTGACACAAAGTTGGAGTATGCACTGCGCTTCGAGTTCGCGGCATCCAACAATGAAGCGGAGTACGAAGTGTTGATAGCCGGGCTAGCTTTAGCCAAAGAAAAGAAAGCCAAGCACATCATCATCTGTAGCGACTCCTAGCTCGTGGTCAATCAGGTCACAAGAGAATACGAAGCTCGCGAACCGACTATGATTGCCTACTTAGCCAAAGTACAGGAGGCTCTGCTCAACTTCTAGTCATACTTCATCAGGAAAATCCCAAGGTCGGAGAACACTGAGGCCGACGCCCTGTCCCGGTTAGCTAGCACCAGTGATAACACCATGAGAACTGTGTACATAGAGAACTTGCCTCGGCCTAGCATTCTCGGGGTGGCATAGGAGGTCGCTCCTGTCGTTTAAGTAGAGCCGAACTGGATTGACCCGCTCGCGAGCTTCCTGCTACATGGGACCCTCCCTGCAGATCGCAATGCCGCCAGAAGGGTAGAGCGTCAGGCGGCCAAATATGTCATAATAGACGAACGGCTATACCGAAGATCCTACATGCTCCCCTACCTGTGTTGCTTGCGACCTACTGAAGCCGAGCTTGTACTCAGTGACACTCATGAGGGTCTGTGCAGCGGACACTTGGGGGGCAGGGCCCTCACCGAAAAAGCACTACGACAGGGATACTACTGGCCAACAATGAAAGCAAATGTCATTGAGCTCGTCAGAAAGTGTGACAAGTGCTAGAGGCATGCCAACATGCACCATCAGCCCGCTGCCGATCTCAAGTATCTCACTAGCCCGTGGCCTTTTGCACAATGGGGCATCGATATACTTGGACCATTTCCACCAACAACAGGCCAGAGGAAGTTCCTAGTGGTCGTAGTGGATTATTTCACCAAGTGGGTAGAAGTCGAACCCCTTGTAACAATCACAGCCCGAAACGTTCAAAACTTCTTTTGGAAGAACATAGTGTGCCGCTTCAGGTTACCTCAGGTATTGATTTCTAATAATGGTAAGCAGTTTGAGGACATCAAGTTCCAGAACTGGTGCCAAGACATGGGGATCCGATAGAACTTCACTTCGGTCGCACATCCTCAAGCAAACGGTCAAGCAGAGGTTACGAACAGAACTATTCTTCGCGGACTCAAAGCATGCCTAGACCGAGCTAAAGGACTGTGGGCAGACGATCTACCTAGTGTTCTATGGGCTTACCGAACCACATAGAAGACCGCCATAGGAGAAACCCCCTTCAACTTCACCTATGGCACCGAAGCAGTCATTCCAGCTGAGATTGAGGTTCCCTCACTACGACTGGAAGCAAACAGCGACAAGGCAAATGAAGACGAGCTATGTTCCAACCTCGACCTACTAGACGAAGTAAGGGACCTTGCATATATCAGGACCGTAGCTTATCAACAAAGAGTAGCTCGGTACTATAACGCTAGGGTCAAGAAGCGGAACCTCCGTGTTGACGACCTGGTCCTTCAAAAAGTTATGGTACCTGAGCCCGGCGTTGGTAAGCTCGGACCGAATTGGGAAGGACCTTACCGGGTGAAATGAGTTCTCGGGGAAGGAACATACGAGCTTGAAACCCTTGAAGGGAAACAAGTACCTCGGGCATGGAATATTGTCAACTTAAGACAATATTACCTATAACTACTGAGTAGACCATGAGTCACTCCCAGAGCATAAGGGCCAAAATGCCGAGTTAACACGACCTCGGCGCAACAAGACCCAATCACCTCCATGGCATGAGCAAACTTCAAGGGTAGACTATGTCATCCCCTCAGCATAAGGGCTAAAATACCGAGCTAATTGAGATCTCGGTATCAAGAAAGACTTAGCCACTTTAGTGGTGAAGGCAATGTATGAAGTATCAGAGGTGTAAGCGGCTCGAGCTTAAACCCACAAAGCATAGCTCATCTCAGTACGTTGGTTGAACTAAGGAATAACCAACGAACGCATAGTTCGGGCACACATGGTAATCACTTCGCGGTACACCATAGAGATGCCTTAAATGTTAAAGGACAGCTTGGGCATGTAGCTCTAAAAGCTCAAATGACAAGATCGCTTTAGCAAAAATAAAGGGAGCACACCATACTTAGAAGAAACAGGAAGGAATTTCATTACCATTTAAAAAAAAAAAAAACCAAGCAAAACAGCTCGAGAAAGTTTAGTAGAAGGTAAAAAGGGCACAACCGCCCAACAAGATCTTTTCAAGACCGGGTTTATGGCACCCGGGAGCCACCAAAAATCAGAGCAGAAAACCAACGCCGCCAGCCTTAGGGGTCCACCTCCTCCACCTTGTCCTCGTCCTCCGGGGAGTCAGGCTCTTCCTCCTCCGCCTGGTCCACCGTTTCGAGAGACAGGCCCTTCATGGTGATGCCCTTAAGGTTGAGCCCGAAAAATTTCTTTCAGACCAACCAGCGGCAGAGCTTGAATCCGGAGCGGTACGAGCTCGAGCCATACTCCACCTAGAGGTCGTGATACTCCTAGGAGTCCTTGAAGTCCCAGACCGCTCTCTCCCGCTCGGCCTCCACCATGTTGTCGAAGTTCTGAGTTCGGTCCAGAAGAGTGGACTCCAAGTCCCAAACCTGTTGGCGAAGGAGCTCCCTCTCCGCTGCCACCCTCGACGACTCCTCCCTGTAGTGCGCACTCTCTTCAGAAAGCCTGACAATCTATGCCTCCTGGTCTCAGACGAGCAGCTCCTAGGACTCGCTCCCCTTGCGAGTGTGAAGTAGCTCGCCCCGAGTCCGGTCGAGCTTGCCCTGGAGCTTCTAAACGATGACCTTCTGGTTACGAGCACCGCTGAAGTGTATGTGCGTCTGGAGGGCCATGGCGTGGATGGCGGTGTTCACCTGCCAACAGGAGACTGGAGTCTAAAGACAACAAAAGGAAGCGAAAGACGAGAAGACGAGAAAGACCGCTTACCACCACACAGTGAGAGACAACGAGCGCGGCAAGATCCCCAGGCTCCATCGCCCCCCACTTAGCGACCTCCTCGTTGCAGATCACTGTTCGACTCCTCTATCAAGCCACAACGAAATCATTCACACCCTCCCAATTCCCCACTGAGAACCGCGGGTAGGGAAACGGATGAGAAGGACCAGGAGGGACCACCCCTTGCTATGGGAGCTCGCCCTCCTCGAGGCTAGCCCCGCCAGCACCTCCTTCAGATGGAGGCGGCGGAACTTCGGGCGGCGGAGAGGTGAAGTCTGGCTCAGTAGACCCGAACTCGGTACCCCCAGAGGTGGGGGTCCGGTCGGGGCACGACCTCTTCACTTTGCGCTTCTGGTTGCTCGAGAGGAGGCGGCGTGAGTCAACACAAGACATAATGGCTGCCAAAAAAGAAACCACAAGATATCAGTTCGGTAAAGAACAGAGTACATGTATATACACAATATTACTACAAGGCACTACGCAACCTAAAAAGACAATCTACCCAGACTCGGGCCGACCTGCACGAGCTTCTCCTCGGTCAAGTAGTCTGAACAGAGGAAGCCTACCGATGCCCAGGACAGCATCGTTTTTCGAGTTTCGGGGTCCAGTTCGGCCCCGGGGTCCTGGATGGCGCTCCTCCAAGAAGTTGGGAAGGGCTTTACGGACCACAAAATAATCTCGCTTCCAGGCGGGAATCTTATTTGGTAGCTCGTATAAGAGCTTATAGCCGCGGCAGGGAGAGAGGTAGTAAAAGCGCCTCTCCGGTGGAACCCTGGGAGTGGCATTTTTTATACAAAGAATAGAGACAAAAATGTCAAGGTTTAAGGGAAGACAATACTCATAACGCAAAGATGTAGTCCCAACCATGTCCGAATAGCGTTGGGATGAAGCTGATCGATGGTGACGTTAAAATGGTTTAGGACCTCTACTATTAAGGGGTGCAGAGGGAGATGCGGGCCAGCCTCGAGCTGTTCCTGGAAAATAACTATATCGTTGGGACCATGCTCCCAAGGGAAGTTTCCAGTGGGGAGGCTGTAGACAAGGTCCCTAGGGAGGTGAAAATAGCGGATTAGAGACCTGAGTCTCTCCGCCATCATGGAGGAAGGGCCGAAAGTGTCAGGCTCCCTCCCCTAGGAAGTAGATGCTACATCACCAGAGGTCTCCCGAGCCTCCGGGACCTGCTCCCAAGCTCCCCTCGAGCTCGAGGGAGCATTGTCGTCCTAGTTACCGCCCCGGTGGTAGGTATGATATGGGTACCCAAACATGATTGACAGTGATTAGGACTCACCAGAAAAGACGAAAAGAAGTAAACTGAGGAACTCGGGTAGACTAAATGGATGTGCGACCTCAGAATCCGAAGGTAGCAAGATTCCATGAAAGGAAATGAGGCCTAGGGGGTCCTCCTATTTATAGTCACTGTGCCCCCGAATCAACGGGCCAGATCGAGGCAGATTTGACGGTTCGCAGTCAAGCTGACCGCACACCTTCTGAAACCGAAATGTGACTGGCTGCACGTATCCCATGATTGAGGTAATGACGGCTGCACGGCGTCCGGAGTTAAGAGTCGCTTTAGCACGTTTTCGATATTCGAAAAGCCAGAAAATCCCCTGATTCCCGTGCATGCATTTAATATGAGCAGTCAATCAAGTTTGAATTTCGGTCAAATCAATCCGTCACACTTCATGAACTCCTCGTGCAAAGGAAACACTCTTAGCTCGAGGAGTGGGGGCAATTGATGGAGGATGATTTGATCCGACTTGCTGACATGATGACACGTGGACTTGACTCAGCACGAGCAACAGCTCTGTAGCATGGCTTGACCGCGACCAAGTAACAAGTCTGTAGAACAGCTCGCTACATCATAGCTCTCTATAGGGGGAGCTCGCTAAACGCGAGCTCCAGGCCCTCTGAGCTACTGAGAAGGGAATACTCCAAGATTATTTCAGCTCGCGAGCTAGGGAAACCAGCTCACTCCAGCACCTGGGCAGAAGAACTGCCCCGAAGACCAACCTTGATAAGGGTCACCCCAAAGTACTCCTAAGGGCATGCTACAAAGTAGCTCGCGGCTAAGCAATGCTACGCCCCTCAGGAAGCTTCTATCTGATGATCGTACTCGTCAGACTGCGCCACGTCTCTCGATTGACAGTGCAGTCCCTGCCCGTTTGACAGTCTGCCCCACGTCTCTCGACAGATGGTGGTGAAGGGATGAGAGATCCATCCTATGGACGCCCAAAGATTGCGGAATATGGGGCGAATTTCAAAAAATTTTTCTCTCCCTTCAACTGGGAATCGTATTCCCTATTTAGAAAATCATATTTTCAAGGATTAATCTTGAACCATAAACTGAACCAGATCTGAACCAAAAAGGAGTGGGAAGGATTATACCTGATACGGAGAAGTAATATCAGGTGGGGCAGTGCAGGTGTTCACGCCCAAGG
>NW_010729141.1:1736874-1773447 GCF_000365185.1 Nelumbo nucifera
GAATCAAATATGTATCTTTATTCATTTACAATAAACTCATAAAGTACATCATTCTGATTGAAGCTAAGGGCATACAAAACTGTCTAACAGGTGGCGTGCCTGTCCCTTCGAAGACGTGTCACTTAGCCAAGCAGGTAGTACATTGTAACGATCACCTGTGCAGCCCTGGCAAGTAACGGCTGCGACAGGAGCCCAGTGGCGGTTATGCCTGATTTGACAAGAACACCCCTATAAAAGCCCTTTAAGCGGAGAGAAGGACACTCTCTCTAAAAAATTAGATCTGAACTTGCACTCTTACTTGCTCACGAGCTAATCGCGAGACAGTGATCTAGCACGATCTACACGCTTAGCCTTTTATACTCTCTCTTCTTCCTCCCCAACGTTCTAACTTAAGTTTCGGAGTATTCCCGCCGGGCAAATCCCCGGGAATCCTTCTTCTTCATCTTCTCAGGTGTCGTCTGTTGCCAACAAGGAGCCAGTCAGCAGCCAGTTAGGAGTGCTCGGATCATGCCGTATCAATTAGTAATTACTGTTATTATAAATATTGTTAATAAATAGATATTTACTTTCATTTTACTTTAAATTAAAATTATAAATATTGTTATTAATAAATACTATTAATAAATTTAGTAATTATTGTTATATTAAAAATAATTAAAAATGTTATTAAAAGTATTGTTATTGATTATTTAATAAAATATTATAATTATTGACTATTACTGATAAATATTTTTAACTTAATTTAAATTTGGTAATTATTAATTTAATGAATATTGTTAATAAGTCCTATTCATAAATTTAATATTTACTGTTATATTAAAAATAACTAAATAATATTATTAAAACTATTATTAATGATTATTTAATTAAATAGTATAATTACTTACTATTATTGATGAGCATTGTTAATAACGTTCTTACAACCGACAGTTTGAACAAATGGCCCATTCTGACAACAAAAATTACAAGCAAAAATTGTGTGAGGTCCATTAAGCAGTATCATACATGTTATGCCATTCGAGCATGTGACTCATATGACCCGAAAATGAAACCGTTCTGGCCACTGGTTTTTGTGTTGATAGTTCGACCGTTCGGTTCAAATGGATGACCTGTTTTGATAGCATAAATTACAAGGAAAAATGTATGGAACCATTTTGCCCACCGGTTTTTGAGTCGACTATTCGATTGTCTAGTTTGAACGGATGACCCATTTTGACAACAAAAATTACATGCAAAAAATTGAGTATGTGAGGTTCATTACGTATTATCATACGTGTTATGTCATTCGAGCGTGTGACTCATACAACCCAAAAATGGAACTGTTCTAGCCACCAATTTTCGGGTTGACTGTTTGACTGCTCAGTTCGAACGGATGACCCATTCTGACAACAAAAATTAAAAAAATAAAAAAACAACAAAAAACCATTGAATAGGTCAACGGGTTAACGGTTCGATCATTTGGGTCAATGGGTCATTGACCGATTCAATGGTTTTTGGCCAGGGAGCAAGATTGGGGTAAAACGGAATTGGTTGCCTAGATGGTTCCTGATTAAAAATGTAAAAAAACAGACAACCCATTTTGACAAAAAAATTACAAGCAAAAAATTGTGTGTAAAGTCCATTAAGTAGTACCATATGGGTTATGTCATTCGAGCGTGTGACTCATATGACCTAAAAATGGAGCCATTATGGCCATTGGTTTTCGAGTTGACAGTTCGACTGTTTGGTTCGAACGAATAGCCCGTTCTGACAACAAAAATAAAAAAAATAAAAAAATGATAAAAAACCATTGAATGGGTCAATGGTTCAACCGCTTGGGTCAATGGGTCATTGACCGATTCAACAATTTTTGACCAAGGACCGAGATTAGGATAAAACAGAATCAGTTACTTGGATGGTTCCTAGGTATGGCAACAGGGTGGGGTGGGGATGGGGATCCTCTCCCCATCCCCGTCCCCGCTAATGGGGACAAGGTTTTCCCCATCCCCGTCGCCACGGGGATCCCCATTCCCCGTGATTTTTTATAATGTTAACTGTTTTGTTTTTGTTTTTTATTTTACTTAAAAAAATAATTAAAATTTATGGTCCTATTAGAAAAGATTCAAACATATTCAACCATATTTTTAAAAATACTAATATATAGATGTATGTGCACATATATACAAATATAATGTGTGCATACATATATACATATATATTAGTGGGGATCCCACGGGGCGGGGATCAAGGTCTCCACGAGGCAGGGAGTGCTCTCTCCATCCCCGTTAATGGGGATGAGAATTTCCTCATCCCCATCCCTGCCCCATTTGGGACGGATCCCCATGAGGATCAGGGAAATAGGAAAAATTGTCATCGCTAATGGTTTTCAATTAAAAAAAAAACAACCAAAAACCATTGAATAGATGAACGGATCGACAATTCCACTTCTCTCAATAATCATTGACCAATTTAACAATTTTTAACGAGAGACTGAATCAACGGTTCCATTCCAGCTCCTGCTTTGCAGGGCCCCTCCGCTGCTCATTACTTAAAAGCAGTACACATCAAAGGAATTTTAAAATATTGGTCATTTAATATCCGCACTAAATGACCGATTAAACGTCTCCATTGAGGTTGCCCTCCCTCCTACATCAGCTAAACAAATAGGAGATAAGACATATTTTGTCTTTGCTTGAAGGCATGAACTTTCGCTATAACCCACAGCAGCCAGACAATCTGCAGCTTAATTGGTTTGCTTCCCAGAACACATGCTTATATTAAACGTCTAGACTCCAAGATTCGTAGATATAATGGCACTGTTCGATGATAGCATTAATACTCCACGGAATAGCATCTCGGGCCTTGAGACAGTCGATCACCTGAATCTCCTTCAATGATAATGTTAAATTCTCTAAACCATTTGGCGATATCTGAGCTTCTAAGGCAGCCCATGGAACATTGACCCATAGGCTTGTTTCTGTATATTAGAACTTCTCCTTTGTCATTTTGTACAACACAGCCAATTGTGGTCTATCCCTCACTTTTACTTGAGCATCAAAGTTTATAATCATTAATGTTATATAAGTACACTTATATTCCTTCAATTATTTTTTCCAGATGAATAAAGGTTGTTGAATTTTTCTCTATTATACACAGCCTTAATAAACAGAATAACAGGAGGCATGATTCTATTTTGAAAGGTCTTCTGGTTCTTGTTCTTCTAAATTCTCCATAGCAAAAACACTACAAATTTCCTAATTTCCTAGGCTATCGTCTTTTATGTTCTATACACTTTTTTCCACCACGATTTGACTTTATCTCTCTCATGATCAAGTCTTGTATCTCTCACTGAAGAACGTTTCATATCTGCCTGGCATACTCACAATTTATAAATATATGATTGTAATCCTCCACTTCTCCACAAACACTACACTCTTTAAGTTCACTCTTCTTCTCAATAAACATTTGGATGGAATCCTACTCTTGAGGAGAAGAAACATAAAAAAAAAAAATCAATTTCGGGGGCAATTTAGCTACCGTATTTCCATTAGTATTGATACTCAAATCAATCCCTGTCAGCATGTTGTATATTGATTTTGTTGTAAAGTTTCTTTTATGGTTTGGTACCATACCATCAAGTCTTCCTTCTCTTTGGAGGGAATGTTCATAGTTTTTATTTTATTCTATAATCTCATCCCTAGTAGGCCACACTTTATTTTCATCCCAATTTTCCCTAACCCGTCCATGAGGTCCTTTTCCTATTTGAGTTTAAGTCTTTATTACCTTCTTCTAGATTCAGACAAGGTTCTTAAAACCGACCTGGAGACCAAAGTGGTTATCAGGGGGTCTAGTTCCCGGGTCAAATGACTGGCCTATTCTGACAAAAAAATAAAAAAATTAAACAAATTAAAAATATGTCAAAACCGTTGAACAGTTCGAATGCCCGGATCAGCAGTTTACTGACCAAATCAACGGTTTTTTTTTTTTGTAAAATGCAGTTTTGAGGAAAAATGGAAATGATCACCTGACTGGTTCCTGGTTTTTTGGTCTGACCATCCGGTCCAATCCGGTTTTGAAAACCATGGATTCAGATTAGGATGTCCATCTATCCGGTTATCACTCAATTTTTGCCATTACCAACGATCCAATGGATTCCTTTTCTCAGAGTGTCACAGTTATTTAATATTTCTTTCCAAGCCCATGAACTTTCTTTCACTTTTTTGGTTTCTTAGAATTTCGTTTTCCTCAAGTATTTGGCCCTCATTACGTGTACTCAAAGTATTTGGCTCTCTTTACTTAATAGTCAATGTTTGTAACATTTTCCCTTTCCATTAAATCCTTATTTCCTTTTTAAATATCCCTTAATTCCTAGATTTTTTCTCTCTCTAATAAAGTAGGTGGATTGGGTTAAGTTAACCTAAATATGAATTTTAACTTGGACCAAATTTACCCACCAGTATATAGGGTGAACCAATCTAAACAAATCATTGCTCCTTTCTTTGAGTTATCAAGTTTTTTCCTCTATTTTGCTCCTTTCCTTGGGTTCAAGTTATTTCCATTGTTTTTATAAATTTAATTTAATGTAAATTTGTTTAATGGATTGTTATGCTTCAATAATAAAATGTAATAAGAAGAACTAGCTAAATGTGTGTTTTATGTTATTTTCATCAGTTAAATTTTGAAAATACTTTTTTTTTTTTAACTTGGTTATTAATCTCATACTAAGCACATATTTTGGCTTTATATGATTATACAATGGGAGGTAACCCATTGCCCCAACCCAAGTATCTACTACAACTAACTAGATAAGCTATCAATTGAGACACTATCACTTGGTTTATGTGCTTCTCATAATATGTACACTATATAAAAATGAAAGTTTGAAGCTCAATAACTAAAAAAGAAAAAGATTTTTTTCAATTATTCTACACGTAAAAAAGTATAAATACAACATCCCGTGCATCGCAAAGGTTACCGCTAATTTATTTTACAAGCTAGAAAGCCTTCTTTTCCTTTTTTTCTTTTTCCTATTATCAGTAATTTGTTTTTTGGATCAAATGCGTTTTAAAAAGAGGAAATTATTTTATCCAAATATAATTTATTCTATTAATCAAGATTTTTACAACGATTTTATATATAACATTGCACAAGCGTATAGGTCTTAAGTCCTCCACCTGACTGGCACAATCAGTTTTCCGGTTTTCAGTTTCCTATTATGTCCCATTACATTTTGAAAAAGAGAACATTCAATCCATCTGGCACTTGGGATTTTAAATCTTGCATTGAATTTAATGCACCCCATATCTCATTATTGGTTACCTCCTTGCCTATCTCATCATTTAGTTCCTCAGTTATACACGGATACGTAAAGCATCACTTGTTAAATACGAAATTTCTCTTGGTGTCTTATACATTACGTGGAATAATTATGTAGAATTAAAAAGTAAAAATTAAGAAAAAAGGAGTAAAAAGATAGAAGCCATGGTTTGATGTGGCCACATCAAACCATTAACTCCGTTTTAATATTAAACGTAGATACATTTGGTTAAAGCTATCAATGGGTTAGGTTTTGATTGGTCCCATATGATGGACCCAGAACCATCCCATTTATTAATCTGTAAACCTATTATACTTGAGATTTATAATTATCTATGCTAATAACAATTTAAACTTTTATTATATGGTGGCGCAAATGATGCATCTCCAACAATAGATGCTAAGGCTGTGTTTGGTTGTAATATAAATAAATTTGTATTGACACAAAATTATGGCAGGACAAAAGATTTGTGTAAATTCTAATTTATTTTTATTTTAAATTTTAGTTAATTTTGTTTGATTGCAGTATAAATGAAATAAATTAAGACATGAAGCAAAATAAAATAAAATCCAAAATTAAATAAATCAAATATTTGCATTTTTTATATTTGTACTAGTGCAAATAAATTTGCACTGCAACCAAACACACAGCCTAAAGAAGATAATCTCTACTCTCTTGTAAAATTTGAAAATTCTATAGCAATAAGCTCAGAGCTCGTTAATTCTCTCACTCAGCGGGGAAATGAAAAGTAGTATATATCTCCCTGATTGGGGCGTTGCTTCACAAATCGGACTCTCCTTTGTAAACAAAAATCGGATTCTCCTTTTGTTTAATAATTTTTGACCTTTACCAAATAGCCGGACCTTGTGATAGTGTTCGTTCGTTTTTAGTTATCCAAGTACATTTATTCGGGGAAGTATTGGATTAATTAGTTAGAAACTAATTTAATGTTCCCTGAATTTTTAAAACATAAGTGTAACAGATAAAAGGTAAAAGACAAAATTAGCCTCAATTGTTTATTAAATTTTCAAAATATGTCATATTTTCTTCTATTTTTTTTCCTTCTATTTTTATTCCCACGAATGACTTCTCTGATCTTGACGCTCATTGCTTCCAGCTTTGTGGTGATTTGAGGCCTAACCACAATGCTTTTTGAGAGGTCAATAGCCTAACCACTATCAAGATGTGCACACCACAATTCCTGTTAATGACAGCACCAATTCTCCAGATGCAGCATAGATCTGTTGAAGAATAAAGGGGTCAAACTGTGAATTTGCAGCAACGCAAGTTGGACCATGGTTTTGACTGGAAAGCCTTGTTACTTGGAGCAGGACGGAGAGTTGCACAGAAGTGAATCCCTTTGTAGGCCTGGTTCAAGTTCTCACTAGGGCAGTCCTGCCTGCCAATATGCACCCCTAACTTGAAGTTGAGTTTGGAGTGTGATGCTGCTTGATCTGAGGTGGTGTAGGAACCTAGGTTATAATCAGATAATTCTTATCAGCTGGGTGGAGCCGAGGTGGAAGGATAGCTATGCACTCCCAGGTAGATACTCCAACGTTCAAGTCAGTAGAAAACAGGGGAGTTGGGACAATCAGTTTGAGAGCAACGCTGGTTCGAGCAGAGTAACAGTGGGAGTTGAGAGGTTGGAATCCCTTACCTTGAGCGGGTGGTGTCCTTTTATAGTCGAAAGTCCATGTCTTGGTCGGGTGATGCTTTCGAGGTCGTTGGGATGAGGTTAACTGACATAATCCTCAGGATAAGACCTAATCCCCAACGAAGTTGTCCTCATCTATCCTCATGTCTTGATTGCGGAGATATAGCTAAGTAGATGAGATGGGGCTATGGAAATGATGCAATGCTGACATGGCAGAAGTGATAAGACGGACACGTGGCGTTGAAAGCCAGTTTAACCATAACCCGAATAGAGTGCATAGGATTGAAGTTTTTGTGTTTGAAATTAGTCTTGATTAGTCGTTGTCTCTGTTTACTAATTTACACCGCACGAAAATAATAATCCGATAAGAGGAGAACATCCCACGAAGTCTATTAATGGAATTAAGCGAAAACATGTCTCGATTTCCAATGGATCGACAACATCACTTTGCACATCCCCCTCTCCGTGGAAACATCTGAAGACCCTTTGGAATGACCTTCTATTCACTATTACAGTCTGTTACAACTGTGATTGGTCTCTGTCGTTAATGAAAGGTAAGAAAAGAAAAACAGAAAACAGAGAGCGAGAGAGAGTTGAGCAGTAGTTGTAAGCAAGGTTCAAAGTATCATTACGTACCGGCCCATATTGGTCGATATGTATCGTTTCGAGACCCTTTTGATACACCCCTACAGTGGGTGTATTGGGGTCTGGCCGGTTCAAGGGATGGAGGGGTCCTAGACTGGCTCCCCTGAACCAGTTTAGAAAAAAAAATAAAAAAAAAAACAAGTAAAAAAACAAGTATCGAAACGCCCAATACATCGACGCCCAATACACCCCGACCGACGTATTGGGCATATCGATATTTTGAACCTTGGTTGTAAGTTGCAACCTTGCAAAAGAATCTAACTGAAGTGGTTTACTTGTTACAATTAATAAACTTTAGAGGAGGTTTCCACAACACTAAAAATTTAAAAATCTATATCTATATAAATATAATAAGCTTAAATGCATACCTAAGAAGGCTTGAGGATGAAGGAAATGAAATCTAACAATATTTTTTACCTTTTTCATAGAAATTACAAGAATGCCACTCTTTATCAACTCTCTCTTTTGTTTTTTTTTTCTTTCAAATTAAAAGAATGCCACTCTCTCCTACCAACTCTCTCTCTTGCTTTTTTTTTTCTTTCAACTTACAAGAATGTCACTCTCTCTCTCTCTCTCTCTCTGCTACCATTTCTCTTTCTCTCTCTCCTTATAAATTACAAGAATGCCACTTTCTCTCCAACTAAGGGAGACCTCAACTCGACATCTCGGCTGTTAGGAGACCTGCAATCAAAGGTAGTCGAGTTTGAGTTGAGCCGAGTTCAAGCTCAAGTCTCTAATTCGAATCGAGCTCAAGCTAGACGACACCTTGACCATTAAGGGAGACCTTGGCTCGACACCTCGACCACTAAGGGAGATCTCAGCTCAGTACCTCAACAATTGAGGGAGACCTTAGCTCGGCACCTTGTCAACTAAGGGAGACCTTAGCTCGACACCTCGCCTATTAGAGAAACTTTAGCTCGACACTTCAGTAGCTGAGGGAGACCTCGGTTTGGCACCTCAGCAATTGAGGGAGGCCTCGACTTGGAACATTGGTTGCTTGAGAGACCAGCAATCAAAGTTAGTTGAGCTCAAACTTCCGAGCTTTTGACTCGAGCTTAATAGTTTATGAGCGAGACCCTACAATGCAGGGCCCCCTCCGCTAGTAAATATATTAAGCTGAAATGTGTATGTAAGAAGGCGTGGGGATGAGGGAAATGGAATCTAATAGTATGTTTCGTCATTTTTTCTTTGAAATTACAAGAATGCCACTCTCTACCAACTCTCTCTCTCTCTCTCTCTTGTTTTTTTCTTTGAAATTACAAAAATTCCCCTCTCTCCTACCAGCTTTCTCTCTCTCTCTTGCTTTTTTCTTTCAAATTACAAAAATACCACTCTCTCTCCTACCAACTCTCTCTCTCTCTTTCTTAAAAATTACAAGAATGTCGCTCACTCTCCAACTGAGGGAGACCTCAACTCTGCATCTCGACTGCTAGGGGACCTACAATCTAAGGTAGTTGAGTTCGAGTCGAGCTCGAACTTCTGAGCTCAAGCTCAAGTCTCTAATTCGATTTTAGCTTGAGCTAGACGACACCTCAACCACTAAGGGAGACATCAGCTTGGCACCTCGATCACTGAGGAAGATCTCAGTTCAGCACCTTGACAACTGATGGAGATCTCAGCTTAACACCTTGTCAACTAAGGGAGACCTTAGCTCGACACCTCGCTTGCTAGGAAAACCTCAACTTGACACTTCAACAGTTGAGGGAGACCTCGATTTGGCACCTCAGCATTTGAGGGAGGCCTCAACTCAGAACCTTAGCTCGACACCTCGGCTGCTTCAGAGACTTGCAATCAAAGGTAGCCTAGACTGAACTTCGAAGCTTTTGACTCGAGCCGAGCTCGAGCTTCAGCTCAAGTCTCTAATTCAAATCGAGCTAGAGCCTGAGTTTATGAGCGAGCCCTTGCAACACAGGGCCCCCTCCGTTAGTTTATCTTTAAGTGAGATTCCAGTGTCTTTGTGCATTATAACTTATATAAGATACCTAAATAAAAAGAGAAGTAGAGATTAGGGGTGAGAAAATGGGTAGATTCTACCCAGAATTGAATGGAATTGACTTCGAATTGGCCTTGAACCGACCCCCACCCAGGCCAATTCCAAGGTCTAGGGGTTTACCCTACCCAAACCAACACGATGAATCAACCTTGGTTGGCCTTGATGGAACTGACCTTATTGGAACTTGCCTTGGAACCGAACTTGACTTAAAATAAACCTCATAATACTTTTGGGGGTGTGAAGATTTGAACTTAAACATTCATGGTTAGAAAGACAATTTGTTTACAATTGAATTATTTAAGTGATTTGATCATCTATTTTCATTTTAATATTTGAATGTATATAACAAGTAGTGTAAAAGGTAATATTTACAAAATTTAAATTTAATAAGTTTTTAACCATATAATGATAATCTACATATTAAGTTATCCAATTTAATCAATAAAAATAATATAAATTTTAAACTATATATTATATTTATTAAAAATCAAATTTATGAAGAACATGTTTTTTTTGTAAAGGTGGAGAGTAAAGAAAGTACTGATTCCATAGGTAGACCCAGGAACCACGAAGACCAGAACTGACCTTAAAATCGACCTCTACAGGGTAAGTTGCAGGTTCTTCTATAGAACTGAACCAACTCGGCCATGCTCACTCCTACTAGAGATTGTGGACAATTTACCTACCAGTTGGCCAATTTATCCTTACCAAATGCTGACAAACGAACATGACCGAACTGCCCAAGTTTAACTCCATGGTCGTTGCCAGACCTTACCAACTGAGCCTTTGTTTTTGGGAGTTGGGGTGGGTGGGGGGTTAGGTGTATTTGGACATTTCATTAGATTGGTCTTCTGCTCTTTGGGTCCAGAAAGTTAAAAGGCTCGGTAGGTGCATTTATCATCAATTGTCCAGAATTTTAGGTTGTTTTAGCATTTTTTTTCTTTCATCTTGATAATGCCATATGTGCCATTGAACATTTTAATAATGATTATGAGAAGAAATCCGCTAGGGAAGTAGCTAGGTGGCTAACATACATGGTGTTTGGAAATATGGACGTTTTTTGAGATCGATTTTTAAGAAAAAATGTTCATGTTTTCAAGACTCATTTTTCATAAAATAACGTTTCTTCCATGTAGGTAGTGAGCAACTATGTTATTTGGTAAGGTGGTTTTCATCACCATTTTTTATTTATGTGCTGACAAATAAGCACCACATAGGATACACATAAGTCAATCGTTAGGGAAAATAATCACCCAATTTTTTAATAACTGGCTGAACCAAACAATAAGATACATGGGTGTTTATTGAAATGCCTATGTGAATCCAACGTGATCACTGTTTTTTTGAAAAATAGCCACAATTCCAAACATCCCCATAAAGAAGTAGTCAAATACATTGACAATTCAACGATTGCCTATATTTATGAGGAGAAATCCACTATTACAATGTATCAAACCAGGGCCTTCAATGTATTATTATGCTCCTCCCTTTAACATTACTTCATCCACTCTAATTCAAGGTTGATCTACAGCAATACATATGGAAGAGGAAGACTGATTGTATAGTTACTTTAAGAGGTTAAAATCATGCCATATCACATGTATCCTTTCATTTATTTTTTTTTAAATTTTTTCCCATAAACAAAGAAAAAGTTCCTGTTTATAATGACAATCATCTATCAAATACAAATAGTCCATTGACATTGAGGGTCTGTTTGGTTTATGGGAACAAAGGTTTGGTATTAGATTCAGAATAATCCATTCTGATTCCTGATTGAGTGAAATTG
Organism: Nelumbo nucifera; assembly: GCF_000365185.1. Next base: position 1,748,249 of record NW_010729141.1, read on the forward strand.
GAATCCAATTCTTATTTCTAATGGAATATATAACATTCCCCATATAAGAGAATGGCCATTTCCTTCCCTCTCTTAAAAATGAGAATCCATTCCAACAAATTTTTCTGATTCCTATTGAACCAAGCAGGTGGAGAGGATACAACATTCTGATTTCAATCTAATTCTGACTACAAACCGAACGGAGCCTTAGGTTATTTCAGTTTTATTTCTTCTTCCCTCTTATTAAAATAACATTATCGGGATCTTCATTGTTTCCTTTGATTTATTTATTTATTATTTATTTGATATGTCGGTAATAATTGATGTTGCTTTGACAATTGAACGATTGATTGTAGCCATACCCTTGACAATGGATGATCCTTTCTACCACTCATCTCAAAAGTCAAAACATGTGCGACTTCAACACTGTCCAAACCCTTTGTTTCTCTTTTCTTTTGAACAGCCCATGTGCTAAAGTTATTCAACCTATTCAACCAATAAGACAAGGATGGAGGAACAAAGAACAGCGGCATTACAAGAAATCCTTGTTTCTCATTTGTTGATGTTCTTGATTCTCTTCTTCCCCATCTGAAATCCTTGTTTCTCATTTGTTCCAACTCATTTTAAGTATTCATATATTGAATCGTTCCGAAGCTATATATAGGATGCAAGAAATCATTTTGTTTAGTTTTCTGCCGTTTCGTAGTAGTTCTTACGCTGGTTTCATTCCATGACTTCTCATTTTTGGCGATGCCTATTCAGAAATAAGAATCGATTAAGGATTGACTGGTTATCTATTAATATAGATGGAAAATCTATGATGTGGGAAAGACATGGTATGCAAAAAGTTTTGACCAATTAAAACTTATCCATGAATTTTGATAAATAACACTTGATTGACTACCATGTTTATGATTATAGTTGATTGCTCTGAAATTATTCAAATATCGTCTTTTTCATACCATAGTCGAACCCTAACATGGAAATACATTATACATCTTTGTGTGTGTATATACAAATTGCTGCATAAATGTTTTACAACAGAAAAAAAAACGATTGCGACATAAATATATTATTAGGTCTATATTCTTTTCTTAAGCCTTTATTGGGTCTATATTAATGACACAGTATTATTAGGTATCAGGCATATCAGATATATAAGATTAGTCCATCCCCCAATTCTAGTGTAGGTGGAATTTTATTCCAATCTTCGTTACAACTAGCAAGAAATTTTACCAACTGGTCAATTATCACCTTGCCATGAATATGTTGTCTTTACACTTTATAAATTTATTTTTTATAAAGAATAATTCCCAATGGTTTGATGCACACAACACCAGTGGAATGGCCGAAACTCTATTCCATTCCATTCCATTCCACCACTATCTATTGTTTGGTCAATAAATTCTTAGTATTGGCGGAAAGGCCCGAAACTCTATTCCTCTCCTTAATTTACCATTAAATACCCCAATCTTCTCTCTTGCCTTTAACTTCCTTATACGACTGGTCAACTCTACACTCTTAATTCTCCCCTTCCCCTTAATCCAATCCCATTGCCATCAAGGTTGGGGGCTCTTAGGTATGGGGATGTAGCCAATTAATGAACCAAAATAAATAAATAAATAAATAATTTGGATGGTAAATTTGGGGTTTGACATTAGTTGTGGGTAAAGTTAGGGTTCATATTAGGGCTGATTTTTAACCTAATCCAATCCACCTAACTTATACTCATACTTTAGTAGAGAGAACCAAAAGGTATTAAGAGGAATTTAAACTGAAAGGAGGGATTTAATGGAGGAGGGATTTAGGGGGGTGGGGAGAGAGAGATTTAAGAATGATCTTATCCGAGAAAGTAAATATTTCATGAGAGATAAATAAAGACCCATAAAAGTTTTTAATTTGTCTTTTTATATTTTTAATAATTTATTTAAAAATAAATAATCACATGTGTGAGAAATGAGAAGAGGAGGTCCATGTGAGCTCTATTAGGGGTTATTTTACACTACTTCCGGCTTATGCCTTTGAGCTGGACCCATTCAAATTTTTATAAAATCCCAACCAGAACTCACCCAAGTTGCACCCCTAAGCTTTATGGTGAGAGGACCACTTGCTTCTCCCTTTTCTTCCTAATATAAATATAGATGTATTTTTTATGTCCACTAGGGGCAGGTGCTATACACTTGTGCAAGTAAAAAATAAAAATAAAAATTAATTATCAAATTTAACTTTTATAGCCTGCACCAAAACGTAAGTATCGGCTTTATAATAATATAAATATACTTTATTTATAGTCATCTAAGAGTTGGATTTAGTATTATTGATGTATTGTTGGGAGATGGTCATTCTGTTTTTTTTTTTTTTTTTTACATTTTGTTATTGTAATTGAAGAAATTATATAACTTTATTTGGCTTCAATTAAATTAAATATGACATCTTGATGAGGTCATTAAATAAAAACTGTAATAGTCATGCATGATTTTCAAAATCGGACCAGACCGGACGGTCGGACTAGAAAAACTGGGAACCGGTCAGGTAATCGGTTCCGTTTTCCTCAAAACTATTGATTTTGGTCAGCAAACCGCTGACCTGGATGGTTAACCGTTCGAACGATTTTAATTGCTTTTAATTTTTTAATTTTTTGTCAAAATAGGCTGTTCGTTCGATTTAAACGATTAGACCGTTTGACCTGGAAACCAAACCCCTGACCAGTTCGTTCTCCGAATCGGTTTTAAAAACCTTGAATCATAAGTTAAGGGGGACAAGTAGAAATGATTGTTTATGTTGTGTTGCACAAATAAACCAAGAGTAACTCATTAGACTTACCCACTATCAATAATGTGTTTCATCTATGATTGCTAAAATAAAGAGAAGAAATGACTGTTTATATTTTGTTTCAGACGCCGATACAGTTCAACTTATATGTAAAAATCGGTGTTTCAGACATGATTGATAATTCACAAGCATCATAACCTCGTTTTACTTTTGAATTTTGAATTTAGTTAGTGTGAAGGTAGAAATTGTAATTTAAATTATTATTTTTTACTTTGTTTAATTCTCTCTCTCATTAAGGTGTTAATTATTATTTTCCTTCAATAGAAATTTTATTTTAAGTATTTTTGTTTTTCACCAATTCTATTAATAAGTCTATACCTAATAATTTTAACAATACAAAACATGTGTTTAAACCCAGCATAAAAACCAAACTGTCCTTTGGTCCATGTGGCAGGTACATAATTAAACTATTTGGGCCAAATATGTTAAGCAAAGGTATCATAATTAAATAACAAAGGTTTAAAAAAATATATAAATATAAACATACAAAAAATTTAGGCACGTCTTCAAAATCATGTTAGACAAAATTAAGTATGATTAAATGGAAATATTTTTATTAATAATGAAAATGAAATATAAAATTTAAAATTGACCTAGAAATGAAACCACTTTCTTATTCAAGTGGTGGGTCAATGGTTTAACCAATGCTTTAGGTCAAATTGGTCAATCCACATTGTCATAGTTAAATAACAAAAAAAAAAAGAATATATAGACAAAAATTATTACAAATATAAAAAATTATAAAAAACATTTGGACACATCTCTAGTATTATATATTTCAGCATATTAAACAAAGATAAATGTGATAATAAAAGTCATTTTTATTTATAATGGAAATATAATAAAAATCTAAACTAACGCAAAAAGAAAACTATTTTTCCATCTAATTGGTGGCCATAGACCCATCCATATGGGTGCAAATTGGAGTAGACCAGCCCAGTTTGCAATTTTAGACGAATTGCCTTAAATTTTTGGTCCTCGAGATAGATCTATGCCTAGGTCCCAAAGTTTAGGCCATTCCCTCAAATGGGGAATGCCATTCCTCCAAGAATGAGAATGGGATTCCGATTCCACTCAATTAAACAGTTGGAATTGGAATAGCCCATTCCAATTCCGATTCCATACCCCTATTCCCATGAACCAAACAAGACCTTAATTACTTTAGAACAAGGTCTTTAAAACCGACCCAGAGAATGAACCAGTCAGGGGTCCGGTTCCCGGATTGAACGAGTCGAACGGTTCGAATAGTTAACTGCCCAGGTCATCTGTTTGCTAATCAAAATCAACAGTTTTGGAGAAAAATCCAATTTTGGCGAAAAAATGGTTCTGATTTTTCTGGTCTAACCATCCAATCCGGTTCGGTTTTGAAAACCACGCTTTAGAAAGAATGAAGAGGAATATCATATCAAGAAAAGTTTAGGGCTGTCAGGGTCTTTGAGACAGCCTACCAATCCTGAATTGATTATTACTCGAGACAAAACCATAAACCTAAAACTGTATTGATTAATAATTGATATAATTGGAACTGACCCAATTAGACATGACTATACTGACTTATACAATTAATTATGTAAATAACAATTTAGAATTGGATTTTCTACAATATAATCTTATAAAAATGACAGTAATAGGAAGTTATTTATATATTATAAATCAATTGATTTTAACCAAAATTACCTTATATATTTTCCACCAAATTTATCTTTTAAAAATTTATACATAAAATGTAATAGAAATAACAAGAAAAGTAGAAAACTTTTATATGTTATAAATAAAATAATCAATTTGGGCATGAATTGGTTTGGAACAAACAAACAACACAAACCAACCCAATTATTAATCAAGACAAAATTATTAATTAAGAAAATTAAACATAAAGAAAAGAACAACTATAAATTGATTCCTGGTCGAGTGTATATTGACATGGCACAATTGGTTTATGTGGGCTATAAAATAGGTCTTCCATGTAGGTCAATCTTAATATCCTTTTTCAGTTTTTCCAATATTGCAGCTTCTTCTTTCAGCCAATAGACTTTATTGGTCGAGAAAACACATTCACCTTCGTCAATTGTAATTTATATTATATATATTATTTCTTTTGAAGGGTTAATCAATGGGAGAAAGGGTAGTTCATCCCCGAACTTAAGTGTAGGCGGGATTCAATCCCTAATCTCCACTACGATTAACAGGAGACCTCACCAACCAATTGGTTGGCATTTAATATTATAATTTATACTATATATATCTATATCTATATCTAGAGAGAGAGGAATGCCCCGAACCCAGGTCTTTTTTTCCTTTTCTCCTTTTCAGCCCCCTCATGAAGCTACAAATTATAATTTTGTAAATTTTTGTTTTTTCATTTTTTAAAAAAAGATACACATCTTAAGATGGCTATAGCAAGTAGAGACGAGAGAATACATGTCTCATCTCTTTTTATATCACACCGATTAACTTGATAAAAATAACATTTGTCTCATTAGGTCTTAATATTATTTTTAAAGGTTTTGTTTTAAAACAAAAGAATAAGAACCCTCATATGACACCATAATATATATTTGATGTTCTTCATTGCCACCACCGTTAACTGCCAATAATATGGACTTGACGCAGCATGGCTGAATCATATTCCCTTCAGTGCTTGGATTCAAATGCCACCCAATGGCTGTGAAGTGATACAGGTTAAGCTACGATATATGGATGTAAGATTCGTGGTTTTTAAAAACTAACCGGTGATCGAATCAGTCAGGGGTTTGGTTATCAGTTGGAATGGTCTGATCGTTCAATTTGAACGTTCAGTCTGTTCTAACAAAAAAATAAAAAAATTTTAAAAAATAAAAAACGGTTAAAACCTTCGAACGGTTAATCACCCGATTCAGTGGTTCGCTGACCAAAATCAATAGTTTTGGGGAGAAATCTGATTTTTGAGAAAACAGAACCAATAAAATAACCAGTTCCCAGTTTTTTTGATCCAACCCTCCAGTCTGGTCTAGCTTTGAAAACCATGATAAGACTGATGGTTGGACTATTATATGGAAAAGATACGATATCTGAAAAAGTTTGATGTTCTACTATTATTTATCAAAATTCATGATTGGGTTTTGATTGGTCAAAACTCTTCCCATACCATGTTGTTTACTGTGGTGCAACTTGGGTGGACCCAACCCAACCCGAGCTTTTTAATGAGCTGGGTCTTATTATGAAGCTTCAGGCTGGGCATTATTAAGAAAGTCAATCTTGGTCTATTATCAGAGATAATAAACCTTTTGCAGGCGGGTACTGGGCAGTTGAATAAGTTTTGTAGAATTTGTAAATTCAGTAGCAATACGCTTACATCGCCATAGTTTCCTCACTCAGCTGCTTCTTCCCATTTCCCAATCTTATTTCCTTTTGTTCTTCCGTTTTACAAGGCAAAAAAAGTATGGCGACAGGAGCAGACGTAGTGGTTTCTCCCCTGGTTCAGGCGTTGGTTGACAAATAGGACTCTAATGTGTTGAACGATTTTGGGTTGAAGTGGGGCGTTGCGAATGAGCTGAACGACCTCTCTAAAACATTCCAACTGATTTTCGAGATGGCTAGAGTTGCAGAGGAGATGCAAATAAAAGAGGAAGGTACGTCGTGCATATATCCATTTTTCTTTCAAGTGAAGATAAGACCCACTTATATCCTGTAAACATATTTGCATTTCCAATGTCCTGGCACACATGTAATCTAACTATTTTTCTTAGTCATTTATCCTTCTAAATGCAATATATCCTCTATTTGGAGAAGAATCACTTAGTGCAAACTGGATGTAAGCTATTTGGTATAAAAATTTTCACACATGAGGACCGTCTTATGAAGAAATAGCCCGATAGAAATTCATGGGACTATTTCCACCCTTCAATTCTAAGTAAACAGGCGATCTAAAGATTATTCAGTCTGTTTAGACAAAGAAGCTCCTTTAAGTATTTAATTCAGACTAATCCTTTTAAGTTTGTGAGCGGGTAGTCCACTAAACCCTAATTTGACCATTATTTTGCCATACTTCAATATAATAGACTATACTAAAGAGATAAGACAAAAAATAAGTAGAGTTGTATGGTGCCATAACTCATTGCATCTTCCAACAATCCAGCCAATTAGGTGCTATTATCTATACAAGATATTCAGTTCATGATATGACACAATTAATTAAACAAATTGATACAGGGTCTATTAAAGATGTAAGCACTTTATCACATATGATGTATCCAAATTTAGCAAATGTACAAAGAGAATCTTGCAAAGATAATTTTCTCAAATGATATAGATACAAAAATTATTTTTCACAAATATTGCTTAAATGCAAGAGCATAAATCACTCCACATAGGTATGGAAATAGATATTCAGTTCGTTGTCAAAGACGAACTTATCAAATTATGCATCAATACTTGTAGAGAGGACATCAAGATATTCATATGATCATTGGTACATAAAAAGCACATAAGCTACCAAGTACGAATATAGAGTAAACTGAATACAAAGATTAAGCTTTCCAAGCAAAATCAAGTTTATAAAAATCCAAGAGATTCAGATGAGGAAAAACCAGAATTAGTATTCAAATAAAGGGCCACCAATATACCATCAAAATATGTCAGCTGGTTTGCTCCAACGTTGACGTGATATCAAATCCCGCAATCAGTACTTTGGGGATAAAAAGGGGTGAAGTTGCAAAACAAAAAAAAAGTGGGAGAAAAGAGAGGGAAAGGCATCTCAGACCATTATAGAATAGAAATACAATAAAGGACATTATCAAAGAGGTGCAAGGAAGAATAATGGATTGAGAAGGAGACGAGGTTAATTTGGCTTCATTAATTAAGGGCTGGGATTTGAGGTTTTATTTGGGTTAGGGAAAAATATAAACTTTGTAATCTATACAAATACTTAAGTTGCAGATTTTTTTTCTTATAATGTTTTCAAAACTGGATCAGACCAGATGATTGGAATGGAAAAACCGGGAATCAGTTACCTGACCAGTTTCATTCAAGGTTCAAAATATATCGATACGCCCAATACGTTGGTATGGGCATATCGGGCAAATCGATACTATTTTTTTAGTTTTTTTATTTTTTTCTGAAACCTGTTCAAGGGGGCAGTTTAGGTCTCCTCCATCCCTTGAACCGGTCAGACCCCCGATACACCCATTATAGGGGCGTATCGAAGGGGTCCCAGAATGATATGTATCGACCGATATATGTCAATACTTTGAACCTTGATTCCGTTTCACTCCAGAACCGCTTTTTAGCCAAAAACCGTTGATTTGATCAATAAACCACTAACCCAGGTGATCAGACCGTCAAACCATTGACCCAGATAACAGTTTTTTGGGCTTTTTTACTTTTTTTAATTATTTTTCATTTTTTTGTCAAAACAAGTCATCTATTCGGTTTGAACAGTCGGGCCATCAATCTGGGAACCAGTCCCTCCCAGTCCAATTTAGTTTTAAAAACGTTGAGTTTCTATACTTGAATGGGTGGGTTTTCCGTTTTGCCAAGGGTTATTGTCTAAAAACTCCCCTCCACTTTTTTCATTTCTCTTAATCTCACCTTGACTTTTCAAAATCTCTAAATAACCTTTGTCAGAGAATTTTTATTATCTAAAACTCACCTTCCATTATGTCCCGTTACTGACCACTAACCATAGCTGTCTGCAGTCTGACTAGGCCGTTAAACATTTGTAATGACCAAAACTACCGTTTAATCGCTCTTTTCTGTTCTGTTCATTGTGGAGGTGATCTACTGTTCATATTCTCCAACGAACACCGAACCAGAGAGCAAAGAAACTGTTTCCCCATCTCTCTCTCCTTCTTTCTTCTTCTATTTATTTTTCTCCTCCTCATCTCCTTTGACCTCTGGTGGATTGTGGATTGGACTAGTTCTGCATCTGCAGTTTTGTTTCTAAAATTTTTCATAAACTAAGCATGAACGGCAGCAGTTAATCAGCCTCCTCTTTGCCAAGGTGAAAACCCTTGTTCTCTTTACCAATGATTTCCTCACCAAATCAAAGCTCTCGCATCCGGCCTAATCAAGATGTCACTCTGGGAATCGCCTACTTGGGGACTCTACACCGCCTAACCCACCGGATTACCCACTTAAAACTCCATATAGTTCATCCTCCCCTGTTTTAAAATGAAATGATAAAAAGCAAGAAAAAATGTACTTCAGATTTCTATATTAACAATCTTCTATTGGATTTTTTGATTCTCGATTTTTTTTTTCAGAAAAGTAACAGGCTCAATACAGATTTCTGAATTTCACTGTAGAGCTTTAAACAGTCAAAATGTCAAAAACCCCCACTTCATACATCATTTGTCCGCCCATAAATTGATATCAATTCCGGACTGACATTTATCCAAACTGTACTTTGGGCCTCTGACCCTGCGCTGAACCGTTATTCTTTCTTTTTTCTCTATACTAAAGAAAGTTATGCATATTTTATGGATAACTAGATTGTGTGAAGAGGCAGAGCTTTTAGTATTTTCCCTTCTACTTGGGTTTGCAATGGAAAAGCTGAGCTTTTAGTATTTACCCTTCTAAGTTTAATAGAAAATGTGTAAAGAGGAAAAAATTGCAAGAGAAACTTTTCTCCACAACCTGTATTTGATTCCACTATATTTCCTGCTGCTCAGTTGGCCAATGTGAAAACCAAAAACAACATTGGCTCTCAATAAAATAAATAATGGCCGAGGATGTGGTCAGGGACGTGGACAACAATCTAATTCCATTTAGTGCTATAACCCCAATAATGGTGGCTGTGGAAAGGGTTCCTTGATCATTTGCCATGTTTGCAGAAAACTAGTGTTGGAAGGGTTAAAAATCAAAATAGACAAGGCTGAATTAGGTTTAGTGGTTGGTTGAATTTGAAATTTTTCCAACTCCACGTAGGAACCGATTTCCTAATAATTCTAAAATCTGAAATTCCAAAGTCGATCTTACACTGAATTAGACTAGATTTGAAACTAAATTGAAAACTGATTATACTCGGTATGGAGACCACAATATGTAGCTCCAAAAATGATAATTCACACCCAATATCAATCTCAAAATTGGCCTCCAATTGAAGATGATGCAATGTGGACGAGAAATTAATTCAGCAAAACCAATCTCAAATTTATTTAAATCTAACTGAGTATGTAAGCCTAATATTCTCTGATGTTTTTCTTGCAAAAACATAGTAGAGGACTGATGGAAATCAACCCCCATAACAATTGGGTCAAATTAGTTTCTAGGAGACAAGGAAAAAGAGCTCTAAATCAAATTAAGAGCTCCAAATCAAATTTCAATTAGGACTTCACCTTTAATTGATAAAAACTCTCTTCTTAAGAATGAATGCTCCATATCCATACCTATTGAATTTTATTTTTCTTCTTTCCCCTATATTTTAAACCACTAAACATATGGGAGTCTTCTGGGGTTTACATCGTTTACTGTATTAGTTGTTGGGTTGGACAATCCAAGATGTGACCAATTTATGGTAATAATAATGGATGATGATTTGATAACTCAACAACTAATGACAATTGGGTTTTATTTTTCTTCTTTGCTCTATATTTTAAACCAATAAACGAATTAGCCTTATGGGGTTCACATTGTTTACTATTTTTTTTATTGGGTAACACAAGTGACCAATTTATAGTAATAATAATGGAGGTTGGTTTGATAGTGCAACTACAGCTAATCATAATTTGGTTTTCTTTTTCTTCTTTACTCCTCTATATTTTAAGCCGACAAACGTATCGATTAGTTTCACATAATTGGGCTTGATCCGATAAAAACAGAAAAAAATGCTCCTGATGAAATTAAGGATTCAATCCATGTCAAAAATGTAATATAGAACAAGGATCCAACATGGATCCAGGAAATATTTAATGAACAATCTGAAATTCATCTGGTCTGGTGCTACAAGGGATAAGATTGCAGCATTATCAGGTTCACTTAAATTATTAAGAAAGTCAAACTTGGTCTATTACCCCAAAGTCAAGGTTTTGGGGTCTACGCGCACAATGGATCTTTAGTAAACATTACAATTAACAACCAATAATTTATAAGTTGAGGTCGGATAACGTAAATGATTCCAATTCCCAATACGTTTAGGTTTTGTTTTTTTTATTTTTAATTATTTTGATAAAAATAATAAAATAATGGATAATTTTTATTTAATGGATATAAGTAGGAGTATCAATGGACCGATTTTGGATTGAATTCCGTTTAAATTAAAATCCATTGGATGCATTGGATGGACTAATAAGACATATCGAATTTGAATGGACTGGACGGACTAATATGATATATTGGATTGGACCTGGTCTGTCCATAATGAATTTATATTGGATTGAATCAATATCTGGTCCATTGATAGAAGAGAAGAGCATAGGTGTCAATGGATCAGGTTTGAGTTGAAGCCAATCTAAATTAATAAGAATTTGAACAGATTAGACAGTCTCTGGACCAGTCCAAAATGGTCCAAATATTCATTCGATTAGATTGGACCAGGACCATTTGTAATGGTTTCACATTGGACTGGATCGGATTGGACCAAATCCAGTCCAATTGACACCCCCAGAGCCAAAAACGTTTGGATGAAAGGTGCATATGTCACACAGCTTTTATGTGCTCACTCATTGTGATTAGCTAACGTGCCTACTACATCCAAACCTATCTACACACTACACTCTTTTGTATAATTTAAATTGCAATAAATCAAGAACTAAAGCTCCGTTAATTTCCTCATTGGGTTAAGAGAACTGCAAATGCTTTTTACTTTGGTGAAGAAAGGGGTGGGAAAGGAACAAATGTTCTGAGCTACTTTTTAATTTCTTCTTTCTTGTTCTCTTGGGGAGAGTTAAGTCATTTTATCTTTCCCCAGAAGTGCTGTAAGTAAGTTTTGTTTATTAATAATATGAGTTTCCGTTATTGAAAAAAAAGTCCAATTAAATTCTACATTCTTTAGAATTTTCCCAGATTATAAAGCTCTAGCTTCTTTAGAACAAGAAGCCCTAAGCCCCAAAGTTGATTATATTCTTTATCTGTTTTCTAACTAGCATTTTAGAATAATCAAATTAGAAAAAAAAAAGAATTTACATCAGATGAGGAGAGTGCCAAAAACAAAAGCAGGGCACTGTGTTCATCTAGTACAATTCAGTTTTTACTACACTAGATTTTGCCAAGTTATCTGCAACTATGTTTAGTTCTCTGAGAATCCAGCTGAAGGAAGCATTCAAAAGAATGGCCAGATCTCTACCCTTAGAGCCATTGGATTTTGATTATATTGTTCTTCTTCTCTTTAATTTCTAGGGAATTGATTGGATGATATAGTGAACCTAAATGCACCAAATTGTTGAAATGCACATGTGAGTGGGTGGTGTCATACATTGAAAAGAGATAAAAGTGGAAAGAAGTGGCAAGAGACTTATATAAAGGAATTTGCCCAGAACAGTTGTGGTGTCCAACTTGTGTGTTTGTCCTATATATGGACGTGTACAAGCCGTCAAGCCCCTTGGTTTTGATAATTTTCCCTAGTTCCCCCCGGACCAATCAATCCATATGCAACATTCCAATACTAATAATGCCTTACTCCTATAAACAGAACTAGATTTATTTATGTATCCACCAATTTCTACTTTTATTTTAATTTTTTTAACACTCCTACGTATGTATATATATATTCTGTTCTATGGATAAATGTAGGATTATTGACTCTTTCCAATTGAAACAGGGTCCAACTTTGGCTACATTGTGTATGTTGATGTGAATGGACACATGGAATGCTCTGCTATACATTTGCTGTTCAAGCAGATAGCAATTCAGACTAATTTTGTTGCCCCCGAGCCTTAGTTTTTGGCATTTTTTTTTTTATGTTGCTCTTTGTTCTTAAGACTTTTTTTTTTCTTTGTAAACTCTTTTTCTGGGGTTGTGGTCTTGTTTAATGAAAATTTTCTTTTAGCTTTAAAAAAATGCCAAAAAAGATCAAGGCCTGGTAATAAAAAATGAGCACCTTATTAAGATTTGCATTGATAGTCTTAGGGTCTGTTTGGTTGACAAGAATAGGGCTCTGGAATTGGAGTGGTCCATTCTGATTTCAACCATTTGGTTCAACAGAATTGGAGTATCATTTTCATTTCTGGCAGAATGGCATTCTCCCATTTGAGGGAATGGCAATCTCCTCTCCCTCCTTTGGGAATGAGAATCCATTCTAGATGATTCTGGTTCATTTGAACCAAACAGACTGAAAGAATAGACCATTTTGATTCCAATTCAATTATCCTCTGAACCAAACAGGTCAAAGAAATAGACCATTCTGATTCTAATGAACTTTAATTCTAATTTCAACTATGAACCAAATAGACCCTTGGAGACTAATCGGGACAGAGTAAGCTACTCTGTTCTTATTCCTAGTTGTATATAATAAACCAAGTGATTTGGAAATTCTTGCAGGACTGCCATGTAGCCAGTTAGTTATCATAGACCCAAGTGTATGGGAAACCATACACTGATATTCAAAGTATTATCAACCCAACTTCACTTTCTTGTTTTAAGGAGGTAACTTAATCAACTTGAACGTTTGGGGAGAAGACCAAGTCAAGGCCTTTCCAGATTGTGACAAGTGTCGCATTAGCCAATGATCTAATCACTTGGTCATCCAACCTAGACCAAGTCAAATGGATATCCACTGACCCAATAAGGACTAAAACTAGGATCCAAAGTAATCCAATAGTATTGGTATCTCTATAAATAAAAAATTTTCAAGTAAACAATCAAATAGATTTATTTTTATATAAAATAAATAAATAGATAATAATTTAAGAAAAAAAAGTGAATGATTGTGTGTGAAAGTGTTGCATAGAGATAACCATGAAAAGACATCATCCATCAACCAATGGCTTGTCACATGGCCAATGGATATTCAGACATGTTGACGATCAAACGAGGGCCTATGTCCACTTTAGCACATCTCCCACTTGGCCAATTAGGCCCGATATGAATAAGTGCCAACTAATCCCATTGATTTCATGTGCCTTACATAATCTATTATTGCAACGGGTTTAGTTAATGGATCAGAAATCATTTGTTTGGTAGGCACGTATTCTACTAAGATCTCATTCCGTTGGCAGACATCATATAAATACTGGTATTTGAGATCTATGTGTTTCCCTTTAGGACCGATCTCACCATTTTCAATTGTTTTGATAACAGCTTGGTTATCATTGAAGATCTTCACAATTTCTACTAGCACATCAGGAATTCAAAGTTCTTCCAAGAATCTCTTAATCCAAATTGCTTCAGATGCCACGAAGCTACATGCGATAAAATCAACTTCTATGGTGAATTTAGCTACGCAACTTTGTTTTTTTGCTTGTCCATGAGACAGGACATCCTCCTAATAGGAATAGGTACCCAGTTGTGGATTTTCTATCATCTGGGTCTCCTGCAAAGTCAACATCGTAGAGACGTAGTAAATCTAAGTCATTTGCATGATAGGTTAATTTGAAGTGTTTTGTCAATTGCAAATACCTAAATATTCTTTTAACAATTTTCTAATGTGTTTTACTTAGGTTACTATGTTATCTGCTTGCAAAACCAACTGCATATGAAATATTTGGTCTCATGCATAGCATTGAATACATCAAGCTACCAATGGGTTGAGCATAGGGTCTATACTTCATTTTCCCCATTTCTTCACCATTAGTGGGAGTCATATCTCTACATAGTTTGGTTCCTTTACAAATTGCAGTTTCAACTCCATTACAATCTTTCATATTAAATTTCCTTACGATTTTCTCTAGGTAATGCTCTTGTGAAAGAGTTAAGGTTTTAGTTCTCCTATCTCTTTCTATTACAATTCCAAGCACATAGCTAGCATTACCCATGTCTTTCATTTCAAAGTTGGTTTTTAACCAATCTTTATTTCATTAGTCATAGACACATCATTTCTAGCAAAAAGAAGATCATCTACATAAAATGAAAGAGCAACAAAACTACTTTCACTATTCAAAGAGTAACACAATGATCAAATTTACTAGGAACAAATCCAAGTTTAGAGATTGCTTCATGAAAAGTATGGTACCACATCCTAGAGAAATGTTTTAAATCATACAATGATTTCTTTAATTTATAAACTTTGCTTTCTTGTCCCTCTATTACATAGCTTATGGGTTGAGTCATGTATATTTCTTCATTCAGCTTTCCCTTAAGGAAAGCTATTTTAACATTTAGTTGGCATAATTCTAAGTTCAAAAAAGCAACTAAGGACATTAGAATTCTAATAGAGGTAACTTGGCAATTGGAGAATAAGTTTCTACATAATCAATTCCTTCCACTTGGGTGTACCGTTTTGGCAATAGCCTTGCCTTATACTTTTCTATAGACTCATTAACATTGAATTTTCTTTTTAGTGTCCATTTACACCCTATGGGCTTCCTATTTTTGGGAAAATCAACTAATTCCCAAACCCGATTTTTGTTTATTGAGTCTAACTTTTCTTTTATGGCTTCACACCACTTTTCCTTATCAGGTGCTTCCATAGCATCTTCAAAATCAATTGGATCATCAATAGATTCCTCATTCAAGTAGGTATAATAGTCTTTTAATCTTGATAAAGGAAATCTTTCTCTTTGAATTCTTCCTAGGGTGTCATTATTAGATGATACCAATCTTTCATGTGCATTTTCAAATTCTATAATTCCTTTGTTTATTTCAAATAGGCTAGGTAGTTCTTTATTATCCTCAATTTGGTCTTCTAGAAACATAACATCTCTACTTTTTATTAATTCAATTGTTCCATCAGATTTGTGATTTATAAATCTATACCCTTTGCTATTTTCACTATACCCTATGAATGTACAGCTAAGACTCTTGTTATCTAACTTGCTTCCTTGCTGACTTGGCACTCTTACATTTGCACTAACCCCCCAAATTTTGATATCAGTTAGATCTAGTTTTCTACTAGTCCATATTTCATTGGGTGTTAAGCTATTAATTTTAGTTGGAACTTTGTTTAGAATATATACAACAATATCTAAGGTTTCTCCCTAAAAGTGTGTTCCTAGATTTGAGTGAGATAATATTGATCTCACCATATCCAACAAAGTTCTATTTCTCCATTCAGTCACTCCATATTGTTGTGGTGTGAAGGACATGGTTAGTTGGTGTATGATTCCATTTTGTGTACAAAAGTCATTGAATAGGTAGGAGATATATTCTCCAAATCTATCACTCCTAAGAGTTTTTATCTTAATTTCTTCCTAACAGGTCTCTACAAGTGTTTTTTATTCTTTAATTTTTTCTAATGCTTCTAATTTTCTCTTGACCAAGTACACAACATCAAATCTAGAGAAATCATCTA
The DNA here is from genome assembly GCF_000365185.1 of Nelumbo nucifera. The sequence goes on from NW_010729141.1 coordinate 1,764,423, forward strand.
TAAAGGTCACAAAGTATTCCATACCCCTATGTGTTTTAGCATTCAAAGGGCCACATACATCAGAGTGTATTATTACTAATAATTCCTCTAATTTCTTTCTTTTCTTAAAAGGGAGTCTAGTCATTTTTCTACCAAGGCATGGTTCATAGTATTTGAAATTTATTTCAATTTTGGGAATTAATCCACTAGAGCTCACTCTCATCATTTTATCCTTATTTACGTGGCAAAGTTTCATGTGCCATATATATGCATTTTCATCCACATGATAAACACAATCAACATAACTAGAATGAGCATTTACTTTATTAACAGTCAAACGTTAAAATCCATCAGAATTATTCCCAAACTTTAACACTCTACCATGCTTCCCAATGGTCACTTTTCTTTCCCTAAAATGTACATCAAAACCTTTTTCATCTAAAAGAGGTATAGATAATAAATTTCTCCTAAAATTAGGTGCATACAATACATCAATAAGGATTAAATTCCTGTTTTTATTTATGGGGATCTTTACTTTTCTAGTTCCAAGTACATCAGTGTAGGTGTTGTTTCCCATAAAAATTTGTGTTCTTTTGTCTTCATTTCCTTCAATTCCAACAACATCTCTTTAGTTTTGCAAAAGTGCTTAGAGGAGCCAGAATCTATGCACCAATAAAAAAAATTGGAATCAGTAAAATAATATTCAGAGACTACACAAACGACATCTTTTTAGTTTTGTTCTTTTCATTATTTAACTTGCTCTTCTTGCATTCAGGGCAATTATATTTTGTGTAGCCTTGTTTTCCACAACAAAAGTAATGTTTTCCTTTAGTCTTCTTGAATCCTTTTGAAAATTTAAACTTTTTATTGAATTTCTTTCTATTATTATTTTTGAAATTTTTTCCCTTAGGCTTTTCAGTCATTTAAGAAGTATAATTTGGTTTGGGAGTAACCATTAAGGTTGAAGATTGGGATTCCTTCCTCTTTATTTCAGCCTTAAAGCCTAGTAAAGTAGGTAAGTTTTCTATGCTAACTTGTCTTCCAAATGGGTTTAGAGTTTTCTATGCTAATTTTTTAACCTCAGTAGATGACCTCATCTGGACAACCCCGGATGCCCTATCCATCCGGAACACAAACACCCAACTATAAATAGGTATTCCTTGCTTGAGGTAAGGGATTTTTGGAGGAGCACTCTTTGAATATCTCTGCGCTATCTCTTCGGCCTGGACCAACATTATTTTAACTTGCTCATCCCGGCCACCTCTTTCTCTTCCCAATTGACTTGAGCGTCGGAGTACCTTCCAGGCATTAACTCCTCGAGCCGTTGACCTTTCTCTTGGTTGCAGATCTCAATGCGTAGCTTCGTCCTTCCACCTCGGCCTTGTCTAGTTGGCAAGATTATCTGATTGTGTCCTCGGTTTGAAACACATCGGATCGAACAACATTAGATTGGCGTCATCTACGGGAAATGTACAAAAAGTCATTTCCCTAACACCCTTCCATGCACTTGAAGCAACCATGCCCAAAAACACATACGACCGCTTTGGAGTCGGTTCCCCATCTTGGGGATCCCGCTCGCTTCGCAGCTCTCCACCTCGAGAGCCCCAGCATCAAGTTGTAGTCGACATCATGCAATTCCAAGCCATGCAGCAAAAAGTTGACTGCAACCTAGCCATGATAAGGATGTTAGGGAAACAAGCTCACGCACCAAGCCGTTCGCCTTGCCACACAAGCACCTACTATCATTGATCCTCACATTGAGGACCCCAAAAGGCGCCATGCAGACAGTCATAGGGCCCAGTCTGACTATGAACGACTGCATCCATCTTGAAGATCTGACTCCCCAGCCTGGCCTCATGCACATGATGCCCACAGTACATCCATCACTCCACCTAAGTGCCAGCAAAAGAATGACTTGGCCAATGTCTGCAATAGCTGCCAACCTTAATAGCCAAATCCAGCTTGGTCTGAAATTGGCCTGCAATCCCAAAAGGGGAGAAGTCCGCAAACATGGTCCCAACTTGGTCCGAGATCGTCCTTTTCCCATTTTTGATATTCACAAATTATAGTTAATGCATCATCATTAGTAGGTTTAGTAAGAACAGACATATCTAATATATAATCAACATTCTCTTCTTCTAATATCCTCCTAATATCCTACATTTGCAAAGAGCATAATTGGTGCCATTCAATTTCTTAGTATTGCTAAGCTCGTGGGACAAGGCAGTAGCAAACATGGAAAAGAGTATTGCAAAAGTAAATGAAGATAGCAAATGGTTGTATTTACGAGGCTGTTGTTCAAGTTCGGAGGCTATATAAAAAAACAAAGTAAATGAAGAGAGCACTTAGCTGTTTATGCTCAAAAAAATTGCTAATTGATTCTCTGCTGCTCAAGTTATTCAATTCATCTTAAATATTGTCACCAACAAGCAAATTTAATCTATCCAACTCCCATTGCTCCTTCTAATCGACTTACTCGAAGTGCTGGCCGATAGCAGACATGTATTGACTAGCTCTCAGCTTTGGGTAGGGTTTGACCCGATTTGGATTTAGAGCTGATTTCCAGCAATCAAATCTCCAGGATGACTAAATCTTACTATTAGATGTGTATAGGATCAAAAACCCAGATTTACTTAGGGTTTCTTTACCTAAAATTCAGATTTGTGAATGAGTTGTAGTTGTATCCAAGCCTCCAAGGTTCAAAGTATCAGAAACGCAAGGTGTATCGGAAAGACAATTTTAAGAAATGTATCGAGATACGTTTTAGATACGCATGGATATGGACGAAAAATCAAGATACGCATAAATATGATAGGAAATTCAAATAAATCAAAAAAATATATCAGTAACAATACTTACAAGTTTTATATGATTGTAAATAAGTCATTTAAATGTAAAAAGCCATAATTTAATGTTTATATAAAATGTAACATATCAATATATAATTAATAAACGTTGAAAAGTGATGGAATAACTACAATGTGATAAAAGAAAAAAAAAACTAAAATGTGAATGTATATACATCAATTTTCAAATAATCAATATAATTTATCTTAATATTTATAAGTATATAAATTTTAATAATTAATTTCAGCATTTATTAATAAGCACCACTAGGAAATGATGAAATTTACTTAAAACTAAAAATGTATATAATTGTAACAAATAAATCGTAGTGGCTTAGTGGCGAAGTTATGGGCCTTAAAATCTAGTGACCAAGGTTTAAGTCTTGCTATTGTTAACATTTGTAGTTTTTATACTAAGCAAACGGAATTAATGAGAGAGAAGATCATTAATTAATCGAATTGGAATTAGGCACTAAAATTAAAATTTGAATTTAAATCTTCTTTAAATATAGAAATAATTAATGAAGGAGAAGTTAGACATAAATATAGGAGTAAGAAACTACATTAATGAAAGAGATTTGGTATTAAATAGAAATTAACCAAATTAATGGAAGAAGGGGAACTGAAATGATTAGGTTTGTATCAACCTGTTTCGGGTTTGTATTGACTGATACATATCCAAAATAGCCCGATACGGGCCTGTATCGGCCGATACATACAAAAAAAAATGAAACAGATGATTTATACACGTTTTGTGTATTGGGTTCTTATCGGAACGGTACGTATCAGCCGATACGACTGATACATTACGATATTTTAAACCTTGGTTGTATCCTTGGCCGAAGCAAATCACCAATATATGTTTTTTTTTGCAGTGATTAAATGATTGGAACCGAATGCATGTGAATGATGGCATTGCAGATAGCCCTAGTTGGATTGAAGTCAACGTCGGTTCTTGAATGAAAAAAGAGGGCGGAAGAAGTTGTGGTCTGCGGCTCGAATGGACTTTGCGAGGAAATTGTTAAACAAGGGCTTCTTGCATGAAGTAGGCATTGGTGTTTATAGAAACACAGATCAAGCTCTTCTGATTACTCCAAGAAGAAGAACAATGGATTCAGTGGCTATGCAGTTGTAGAGAGATTGTTGAATAGAGTTTCAATGGGGATAGGAGGAAACCGTCCAACTGGGTTGTTTTCTCTCTCCTCTCCCTTTCTAAAGCTTAAAAGATGGGATGCAATTCAATGTGGCACAACTATACCAAATACTCAATTAACCTCGCTTTGATACCAATGATGGCACATGGAGATGCAGAGATGGACAGCTGATACTTGGGCGCTCCAAACCTGCAAATAAAGAGAAAATAATTGCAGCCACACAAAATAGGATCCAGGACACCAATCCCTCACACAAGACGCAAGAGAGAACAACTTAAACTAGATGGGGCCGAAAATTGGAAGTTAATTTACCTTCTGAGATATCTGATTTTCTGATGTGCTATCATTATGAGATATTTGATCTACTACGGACTTATGAGTTGAAGAGGCACCTAGGGTGTTCACATTAAATGCCAAAATGACCAAACTGGCCCGACCCAACTTGAGTTGGTCAGTTTTTCAAAACCACCGGTCAGTTTCAGTTTGTATGAGAAAATAAACTGACAATTTAGTTCGGTTTCAGTTTTCATACATTAAAACTGAAGCCAAACCGAACCGAACTGATCTTATATGTTTAAGTAATTATTAATTAGTCCCTTACCCTATATGTTAAATGTTGATATATTTTATTTATGTTTTGTTTGAACTTTGAAAAAAATTGGTTATTTATGACAAAAACTAAAACGTAAAGCCAATACAAATATAATACAATGGTACGATATTTAATTCAGTTTTGTATAAATTTAAATATATATTAACAAAAAAATCAGTTTTGTATAAAAAACTAATTGATTTCAATATATATTCTGATTTTGCATAAAAACTAAAAAAATAAAATTAAATATAAATAGATATTTTAGTAAAATATATATAAAAGTCGACTAAACCGATAAATCAACCCTTCATGTTTGGGTTAGTTTTGATTTAGGGTCAGTCGATTTCAGTTTAGTCAATAAGTAAACTGACTATATCGGATCAGTTGAAGAAAACGACTCAAACCGACCCAACCTGACCCATAAACACCCCTTACCACCAAAATTTACCTTAAGCCAACCGCTAGGGGGTTTGCTCCAACTTTGACTGGGATAGGTGCAATGGACGTGGAGGTCTTTGATCTGTTAGCATATCCAAATCTTGCAAAGAAGCTTGAATGGTAAGTAAAATCCAATATGGATCAAAAGTACAACCCTCCATTACCAATTTACATATATTCTTCCAAATCACCCAAACGATAATGACACATTTAGATAGATTAGGCCCAGTAGAATTAGGTGTATCAATGGAGAACCAACAATCAATCCAGTCATGAACATTCCAGCGAGGGTGAGAATCAAGCCTTAGATGTAAAGGTGAAGCTAGCCATATATGTCGTACCATTGGACATTGAAAAAAATAAATATATGACTCGGAGCTTGTGAAGCATGTGAAGGTATCAGAGTCACATGGTCATTAATTGACCACCTATTTCTTCTTTCTAAAAAAAATAGTAGAGTTGGGTTTACACAGTCTCACATGGTCATTAATTCCCACTATTAATGTGCTTTAACTAGTGTGTACACTTGGAAAAATTCATCTGGGTATGTAATTCTAGGTTCCATACGGTTTGATTGTCTATCAGGAATTCAGGAAATGTGTGGTGTGAAAGGAAGAAGCTCACCGAAATTCAATCTATCAGTATCAACAGCACATGGTGGGCCTTTGAGCAGCCCAATCTTTCTCATTATAATGGAAAGTTGTTGCCCAATAATGACTGTCAAATATCAAAAAGTAAAGACTTAAAAGCAAATTTAACTTCTTATATTTTGCTTTTAGCCTTGGGCTTGATTTTGGACTAATGTTACTTCTTAACTTTTACTTTTCAGACAGTAACTATATTGCAAAACTAACAAGTCATAGTTTTGATCTTGCTTTGACAATTCAACGATTGGGGATTCTTTAATTGTTAAACAAAGGGAAACTTCGAGGAATGAATTGTATTGTTGTGTGAGATTAATATGAACCTTAAAATTAAAGGGGTAATCCTTTCAATTTTCAACTGCATACTTATCGTCTCAAAAGCAACCAGCAGCCGGTAATCTTCATTTTCTTCATCCACCAAATTTCAAGGCAACTAAGATATGGCAACAACAGAAGATGTGGTGGTATCCCCTTTGCTTCAGGCGTTGCTCAATAAACTGAACTCCTCTTGGATGATCAAATTCGGATCTGACTGGGGTGTTGACCAAGAGCGGGATAACCTCTGTATAACACTCCAGGGCGCATATGCAATGGCCAGTTCTACAGAGGATATGCAAATCAGTGATCCACGCTTGAAATTCCTACTCAAACACATGAGAGAAGTTGTTCACAAAGCCACTTGTATATTGGACGAGTTCATCTACGAAGCTGTTCAACGGAAAATTCTTGAGGAGGAGGAGGATGATGATGAAAGTAAACAGATCTGCACTTCGAGGGCTGCTATCAAAAAGGTACGCTGCGAATACTTCTCCTATTCTCTCAATGAGAGAAATTTTACATCGCCATGAGATTCCTTCTGTCATAACTGGCATCATAAATGAGATGCATGAGATTCAGCAAAAGATGAACCACGACTATGCGAGTTCAGTCTCATCCGTTGGAAGGAATCCCAATGAAAAGGGAAAGAAACTCAACATAGTTTCATCACTAGATTCACGCCCTCAGAATGTTTCCTTAGTTGATGGTAGAATTTTTGGTAGGAGGGTAGAGGCAAATGATATAAAAGAGCTATTATTATCTGATAAAAACTATGAGGAAAAAGTTCCTGTTGTTTCAATAGTTGGTACTGGGGGTATTGGCAAGACCACTCTGGCTCAACTCATTTACAATGATGAAAACGTAGTTAAGCATTTTGATGCGAGAGCATGGGTATGTGTTTCCCAAGATTCTGATGTTACAAAAATAACTACATCAATTCTTGAGTCGATATCCAATGGACAACCACCATTGGAACGACTGGAACCACTTCAACAAGAACTCAAGAAATGGTTACAGGGAAAGAAATTTCTACTTGTTCTTGATGATATATGGAGCGATGACCGCAGAACGTGGGATGCGGTAAGGGTCCCAATTAATGTTGCAGCAGAAAAAGGAAGCAGAATAATAGTGACCACTCGGATTAATAGAGTTTCCTCTATTATGAGCTCCATAAAAAAAATTGATTTGGAAACCTTGCCAGATGAACATTGCTGGAAATTATTCAAAAGGAAGGCTTTTGTTGATGACAAAATCTGTGATAAACATCCAAGCTTGAAAGAAATTGGACAGGAAATTGTTAAAAAATGCAGAGGAATGCCACTAGCAGTGAAATCAATAGGAGGACTTCTATACGATGATCTGGATGCGAAAAGGTGGAAATCTGTCTTAGAAAGTAAGATGTGGGAGGTTGAAGCAGAGGAGACAACAATGTCAGCTCTACGTTTGAGTTATTATTACTTGCCAGCACATTTAAAATTATGCTTTGCATATTGCTCTTTGTTTCCTAAAGACCATGAATTTGATAAGGAAACTCTAGTCCAGCTTTGGATAGCAGAAGGTTTTGTTTCATCTAAGAGAATTAACATTCTGGAAGAAGACCTTGGAGGCGAATACTTTGATGACTTGTTCAATCGGTCCTTTTTTCAAAAGTACTCTAAATCTGTAAACAGATTTGTTATACATGATCTGATGCATGACTTAGCAGAGTCGGTTTCGGCAGGCATGTATTTTAGGATGGAGGAGGGCAAATCGCATCACAACAACAGTGGCAATCTTAAAATGGTTCATTACGTATCAATGTTTCACTTCCAACCAGATCAGTACGCAATGGAGAAGGAATTATGTAAATTCAAGGAATTGTCAACTTTGTTGTTGATTTTGCCGTCAACAAGGGATGGGCATATCCTAGGTGACTTATTTGAACAAAACCGATGCCTACGTGTACTGGATTTGAGTGAAAATTATGAATTGGTCAATTTGCCAAATTCAATTGGCAACTTAAAACATCTACGGTTGCTTAACCTCAACAGGACAGGCATTAAAGTGTTACCTGAGTCATTGTGCAACCTCTACCATTTGCAAGTTTTGATGCTTGAAAATTGTAGACGTCTCATTGAATTTCCTATACACATGGGAAACCTAATCAACCTCCAATACATAGTGATGGGAGATGACAGGTGGTATGTTTTCAAACCAATAAGAGGAATTGGGAGATTACATTTTTTGAGGACATTAAGTAAGTTTGAGGTGATCATGCAAAAGAGCAATGGCAACAAAAGTACAATAGGAGAGCTAAAAGAATTACGTCATCTCCAAGGATGTATTCGTATTAGGGGGCTAGAGAAGGTGGCTGACTTTGAGGAGGCCAAGGAGGCTAACCTCTTCGATAAGCATCGGATTGATAGGTTGGAGTTGGAATGGAATGATAAAAATGAAAGAGGTAGCATGGAGGGTGTAGTAGAGGGCTTGAAACCACACATGGGGTTGAAGGAACTCCAAATAGTTAATTATGGTGGCATAAGTTTTCCAAAATGGATGATGATGATGATCGCGTGCTATGATATGTTGACCACAATACAACTAAGGAATTGCAACAAGTGCAAATTGCTCCCTCCTTTTGGAAATCTACCCTCGCTCAAAGTATTGCATATATCTGAAATGAAGGAAGTGGAACATATAGGAAAAGAATTTTATGGATATGGTGATAACAACAATAAGAAGCTGGGATTTCCAAAGCTGGAGATTTTCTCTCTCTCATGTATGAGTGGTTTGAAGGAATGGTGGGGAGAAGAAGGTGAATTTCCTTGCCTTGAAAACCTTCGCATCTATGATTGTCCCAAATTGATCAAATTGCCCCCTCTCTTTCCTACCGTGAAACTAGTAGAAATCAAAGAATGTGATATGGTGACTTCTTTTCCAAGACTTCTTCGGAAAGTCACAAATTGTCCTATGCTTCAATCATTGTCAGAGTTACATGGTCTTGCATCTCTTGAGACTTTGATAATCAATGATTGTCCTATGCTTCAATCATTGCCAGAGTTACAAGGTCTT
>NW_010729141.1:1778598-1848232 GCF_000365185.1 Nelumbo nucifera
GTTTTGCTAAATAGGATGCTAGTTCTTGAATACTTGTCAGCTTTCTAGAACTAGGAGCTCCACTGAAAATTTTGTTCTCTTATTTTTGGCCATCTGCTAACATTTTATAATTGCAAATTCCAGTGAAAATGTGCAATTCCTATTAATTAGAGATGAAGATGGGGATTTTCATCTGCCAAGGAATATGTGTTCATGACTGGGGATTTTCGTCCCGAATCCAAGGCATTTGAGATCCTGTTTGTGGGATGCATGCCCATGTTCATGATTTGGCACAACTGTGAAATTCCCAGTCATTATGCATTGCCACATGGAATATGTAAGAAATATTCAATCCTTTTGTTGCTGAGCAAAGGATCCCATGTTTGTATTTCATAGGCGTTAGCAGATTGGAATCCTTGAATACAGGTGATGACTTGATGTATTCTGATCATCGTCATAAACCTGGAGGAAGCTTCTCTGATTGACAGACCAACTTTGAAAATTACATGAAATGTGTTTTATTGGTTTTGGTTTTTCAGTCAGATTAATATTTATATTGAAACCTAATGTAGCACAATCCGGTCACTCCTATTTGGTACTTACGTGCCTCCTGAAAGATACCTGAGAAGAAGGAGAATTCGGGGAGATTTACCCGGCGGGAACACTCCGATGATTAAGTTAGTACTCGGTAAGAGAAGCAAGCAGAAGATGAAGGCTAAGAGTGCAGATAGCGCAAGTATTGAGGATGAAGATAATCAAGATCATACCTGTTCTCCTTGATACTAAACTCCTTATAGCAGAAATCGGTTGCCCCTGGCCCCTTGGCCTCTGACAAGGTGGGTATAACCGCCACTGTCAACCTACCGCAGTCGTTATTGGCAGGGATGAGGTGGCACGCACGGGGCCATCACCATAGGGTACGTGCCTGTCAGGTGTAAGACACCCTCTAAAGGTGGTAGGCACGATGCTGCCTGACGGGGGACATGGCTGCTGTCACCAGATTTGTCGGGTATGGCGGTCGGGCAGGAGGTCTTCCTACGATATGCAGGACTATCCTTTCGCGAGTTACCTTGTGCTGGGCTATCTTGTAAGCGGCGAGCTTCCTGTGGCAACCTGAGCCGAGCTGTCTGGCCCGGGGTGTTTTCACCTCGGGTGTTTATAGGCGGATCGGTGCATTCCTGTCTGGGGGTGACCCGAGGTCCATTGGGAGGAGCTCGGGTATTAGGAAAGGACAGGGGACCCCGAGCTCGGAAGCAGCTCGGGGTGCCTTAGCCCTGGGAAGGGGATGCTGGTCGGGCGGCTCATTCGCGAGCTAAAGTTGCCTCGGGGTATTCCTTCAGAGAGTGCTCGGTGAACCCAGAGCTCGCGTCGTGGCGAGCTTCTCCTATTGTGGGCTACGATACAGCGAGCTGCCTTATGGGCCCGGCACTAGGCTATAATGCTGAGCTATTGCTCCTGCTGAGTCAGTGTCCACGTGTCACTGTTTCATAGGTCGGGTGAAACCGTCCTCCATCAATTGCCCCCCACTCCTTGTGCTGAGAGCATTGCCTTTGCGCGAGGAGTTCATGAAGCGTGATGGACTGATTTTACCAAAATTCAAACTTGATTGACAACTCGCGTTAAATGCGTCCGCGAGAATCAAGAAATTTTTTGACTTTTCTGACTTTTTGGATTCCCAAAATGTGCAGAAGTGACTTTCAATTTCGAGCGTTGTGCATCTGTCATTGCCTTAATCATGCAAGGCGTGCCGCTAATCGCCTTTGGTTTTCAGAAAGCGTGCGGTCAGTGCGCCCACGAGCTACTGTATCTGCTCAAATCTGGGTCGTCGCTTCAGGGAACCGTCAATCACCTTCAGTCTTCAGAAGGCGAGCGGTCAGCACACCTGCGAGCCGTTGGACCAGCTTAGATCTGGGCTGTCGCTTCAGAGACACTAGGGCTATAAATAGGGGGGCCCTCTGGGCCTCGTTTCCCCTAACTCCAGCTTGCTGTCTTTGGATTCTGAGCTCGCGCACCTGTCAAGCCTACCCGAGTTCCTCAACTTATTTCATCCCGCCTCCTTTCGGTGAGTCTCGCTTATTGTCAGTCATGTCGGGATACTCGTACCATGTCCGTCACCACAGCAATGACCAAGATGATGATAATGCTCCCTCAAGCTCGGGGGGAACTTGGGAGCAGGTTCCAGAGGCTAGGGAGTTCTCCAGAGAAGGAGCTTCCACTTCGCTGGGAAGGGAGCCCGATACTTTTGGCCCTTCCTCCATGACAGAGGGGAGACTTAGGGCTCTGATCAGCTACTTCCACCTCCCTAGGGACCTCCTCTACTGCCTTCCCACTTGTAACTTTCCGTGGGAGCATGGCCCCAATGACAGAGTAATTTACCAAGAACAGCTCGATGCTGGTTTGTGTCTCCCTCTGCACCCCTTGATAGTGGAGGTGCTAAACCACTTCAATGTCACTATTGACCAGCTTCATCCCAACGCTATTCGGAACATAGTTGGGACTATATCTTTGTGTCATGAGTATTGTCTTCCCTTGAACCTTGATATTTTTGCTTCTATTCTTTGTATAAAAAATGCCGCTCCCGGGATTCCACCGGAGAGGCACTTTTACTACCTCTCCCCCCGCCGCAGCTATAAGCTCTTGCATGGGCTACCGAATAAGATTCCCGCCTGGAAGCGGAATTACTTTATGGTTCGTAACCCCGAGGGGTGGCCCTTCCCAACTTCTTGGAGGGGCGCCATCCAGGACCCCGGGGCCGAGCTGGACCCCATAACTCGGAAAACGATGCTATCCTGGGCGTCGGTAGGCTTCCTATGTTTGGACTACTTGGCCGAGGAGAAGCTCGTGTAGGCTGGCCTGAGCCCAGGTAGGTTGTCCTTTAACGCCTCCTGGTTTTTGTCACGACATTTGTGTTCACATGCATATATAATTCATTCTTACCAAACTAACATTGGTTTCTTCTTCGTAGCCATCATGTCTGGTATCAACTCGCGTCGTCTTCTCTCAAGCAACCAGAGGCGCCAAGTGAAGAGATCACGCCCTGACCAGACTCCCCCTTCGGGGGGCACTGAGTTCGGTTCCGCCGAGCCGGTTTTAACCTTCACCCCGTCTGACATCCCGACCCCTCCGCCTGAGGGAACTAGTGGGGCTGGTGTCGGGGGAGACGAGCTCCCTCCGCAGGGGGCAGCTCCCAGTAACCCCCTCCAGCCGCACCCTTACCCTCCGTTCCCGGTGGGGAACTGGGAGGGGGTGAACGACTACCAAGTGGCCCGTCGGAGGAGCTGGAAGGCGATCAACAATGACGAGGTCGCTCACTGGGGGAATATGGAGCCCGGGGACCTCGCCGCGTTCGCTTCCTTCCACTGCATGGTGGTAAATGATTTTTGCCTTTCTTCCTTTCCCATTTTTCTTTTTTTTATTGTTCTCTCATCTTCCTTTCTATTGGCAGGTGAATACCGCCATCCATGCCATGGCTCTCCAGACGCGCGTCCACCGCGTCGACGCTCTCGACTAGCGCGCTACTAATAAGAAGCTTCAGGGCAAGCTCGACAGGATCCGGGGTGAGCTCCATCACACTTGCAAGGGGAGTGAGTCTCAGGAGCTACTCGTCCGCGACCAGGAGGCTCAAATTGCCCGGCTTTCTGAAGAGAGCACGCGTTACTGGGAGGAGTCATCGAGGGTGGCGGCGGAGAGGGAGCTTCTCCGGCAGCAAGTACGGGATTTGGAGTCCACTCTTCTAGATCAGACTCAAAACTTTGACCAGATGGTGGAGGCTGAACGAGAGAAGGCGGTCTGGGACTTCAAAGACTCCCAGGAATACCATGACCTTCAAGTGGAGTATGGCTCGAGTTCATACCGCTCCGGGTTTAATGTCTGTCGGTGGTCGGTGCGGAAGTTCTCTGGGCTCAACCTCGACGGCAGATGAAGGGCCTATCTCATGAGACGGCAGATCAAGCGGAGGAAGAGGAGCCTGACTCCCCGGAGGATGAGGATGAGGAGGCGGTGTTCTTCTTGGACTTCTGATGGCTTTCGGGTGCCATAAACCCGGTCTTTCAAAGGTCTTTTGTTGGGCGGTTGTGCCCTGTGTTTGTCGAACCTTTCCAAGTTGTTTTAGCTCATTTTTTTGTTTATTTTTATTTTTTGAAGTGGTAATGAAAGTTCTTCTTTTTCTCCTAAGTGTGGTGTGCACTCTTTATCTTTGCTAAGGCGATCACAACACCCGAGCTATTAGAGCTACGTACCCGAAGTAGGACTTCTCGGCTGTCGCGGTCCCGTACTGCATTCCGATACTCAGTAGGGGTAGCCTTATGTACACCGAGGCGAGTGACATAGTAGGGTACATGCCTGACCTGTCTGCACTCGGGTTTAGTTGACATCAGTTGTCCTTAACGGGTTCAACTTGTTGCATGCTAGGGCGGGCTATTCGTTACAGGGTTCGCGCCTGAACCGTCTGCACCCTGGGCGTTGCAAGTACTTAGTTCATTCTGATGAGGCGACTAAGTCTTGTATGCTGTCGAGGTCCTGTCATTAGCCCGACGTTTTAGCCCTTAGGCTGGGGTAGTGGCTCATGGCCCACTCTCGGAGTCTGCCCATGCCATAGAGGCGACTGGGTCTTGTTGTGTCGAGGTCATGTTAGCTCGGTATTCTGGCCCTTAAGCTTTGGGAGTGGCTCCTGGCCTACTCAGTTCTTATAGATAGTATTATCTTAAGTTGACAATATTCCATGCCTGAGGTACTTGTTTCCCTTCGAGGGTCTCGAGCTCATACGTTCCTTCCCCGAGCACTAGTTTCACTCGATAAGGACCTTCCCAGTTGGACCCGAGCTTGCCAGCGCCGGGCTCAGGTACCATAACTTTACGAAGGATCAGGTCGCCAACGCGGAGGTTCCGCTTCTTGACCCTGGCGTTATAGTACCGCTTCTTGACCCTGGTAGGCTACGGTCCTGATGTACACGAGGTCCTTTACTTCGTCGAGTAGATTGAGGTTGGTACGTAGCTCATCTTCGTTTGTCTGATCACTGTATGCTTCTAGTCGCAGCGTAGGTACTTCGATCTCTGCGGGAATCACAGCTTCGGTGCCGTAGGTGAGATTTAAGGGTGATTCTCCCGTGGCGGTCTTCTCTGTGGTCCAGTAGGCCCAAAGAACACTGGGTAGTTCATCTACCCACAATCCTTTAGCTCGGTCCAGTCGTGCCTTTAGTCCGTAGAGGATGGCTCTGTTCGTGACTTCTGCCTGACTGTTTGCTTGAGGGTGTGTGATTGAAGTAAAATTCTGTCGGATTCCCATGTCTTGGCACCAGTCTTGGAATTTGATGTCCTCGAACTCCTTGCCGTTGTCAGAAATCAATACCTGAGGTAATCCGAAACGACACACGATGTTCTTCCAAAAGAAGTTTTGGACGTTCCGGGCTGTGATCGTTACAAGGGGTTTAGCTTCCACCCACTTGGTGAAGTAGTCCACTGCTACTACTAAGAACTTCCTTCCGCCCGTTGCTGGCAGGAATGGCCCGAGTAGATCGATGCCCCACTGTGCAAAGGGCCACGGGTTGGTGAGATACTTGAGGTCGGAAACGGGTTTGTGGTGAATATTGGCGTGTCTCTAGCATTTGTCACATTTTCTAACAAGCTCAATAGCATCTGCCTTCATTGTTGGCCAATAATACCCCTGTCGAAGTGCTTTCTGGGCGAGGGCCCTGCCCCCCAAGTGCCCGCCGCACAACCCCTCATGAGTGTCATAGAGTACGAGCTCGGCTTCGGTAGGTCGCAAGCAACACAGGTAGGGGAGCATTTGGATCTCCAGTACAGTCGTTCGTCTATCATGACGTATTTGGCTGCCTGGCGCTACACCCTTCTGGCTGCATTGTGATCTGCAAGGAGGGTCCCGTGTAGCAGGAAGCTCGCGAGCGGGTCAATCCAGCTCGACTCTGCTTAAACGACAGGAGCGACCTCCTCTGCCCCCTCGAGAATGCTAGGCCGAGGCAGGTCCTCTATGTACACGGTTCTCATGGTGATGTCACTGGCGCTGGCTAATCTAGACAGAGCGTCGGCCTCAGCGTTCTCCGACCTTGGGATTTTCCTGATAAAGTGTGACTGGAAGTTGAGCAGGGCCTCTCTGGCTTTGGCTAAGTGGGCGATCATGGTTGGCTCACGAGCTTCGTACTCGCCGGTGACTTGGTTGACCACGAGCTGGGAGTCGCTGCAGATAACGATGTACTTGGCTTTTACTTCTATCGCTAAAGCTAGTCCAGCTATCAATGCCTTATACTCCGCTTCATTGTTAGATGCCGCAAACTCGAAGCGTAGCGTGTACTCCAGTTTCGTGCCACTTGGGCCGTGCAGAACTATTCCGGCTCTGCTGCCCTGTTGGTTCGCGGAGCCATCTATGTGAAGGATCCAGGGCTCCTCATCCCAGCTTGCGCTTGGCCGAACTAGGAGAGATGCCACATAGGCTGCTACCTCACGGGGCTCGAACTCGACTGGCCTGAGAGCTTCGGGGTCACCCGAGCTGGGAGCCTTGTGTTCAACCGGCCTGGGGACTTCGGAGTTGAATGCGCACTCGACAATGAAATCTGCTAAGGCTTGGGCATTGATGGAAGTTCGCGGCTTTTACTGGAGGCCGTACTCGCTGAGCTCAACGGCCCACTTCATCAGCCGGCCAGAGACCTCGGGCTTAAGTAAGACTAGCCTCAGAGGTTTGTCGGTGAGAACAATAACAGTGTGAGCCTGGAAGTACGGGCGGAGCTTCCGAGCTGCAATTACCAGCGCGTATGCTAACTTTTCTATCTCTGGGTATCTCGTCTCTACTCCCTACAATACTTTACTAACATAATAGATGGGTCGTTGAACCCGATCCACCTCTTTTATTAGTACCGAACTGACCACTTCGTCGCTTGCCGAGAGGTACAGTTCTAAAACATCGCCCTCCTCGGGCCAGGTTAAGATCGGCACACTAGCGAGGTATTTCTTGAAATCGTCGAACGCGAGCTGATAGTCTTGGGTCCATTCGAACCATTTGCTCTTGATTGCCTTAAAGAACGGCAGACAGCGGTCCACCGATTTGGACATGAAGCGGCTCATGGCGGCTATGCGGCCATTCAACCTCTGAACCTCCTTCAACTTCCAGGGTGGTCCTATATCTATGATGGCCTTAACCTTATCTGGGTTGGCTTCAATGCCACGCCGGTTAATGATGTATCATAGGAACTTGCCCGAGGTCACACCGAATACACACTTGTTTGGGTTCAATCTCATATTAAACTTACGCAAAATTTCGAAAACAAACTTCAAGTCTTGTATTAATTCATGTGAAAATTGAGTTTTGACGACCATGTCGTCTACATAACATTCTACTTTTTTGCCAATGAATGGCGCAAACAACTTATTTACAAGTCTTTGAAAGGTTGCCCCTGCGTTTTTCAACCCAAAGGGCATAACCTTGTAACAGTATAGACCGAACTCCGTGATGAAGGCAGTCTTTTCTTCGACCGTTGGGTCCATCTTGATTTGGTTATAGCCCAAATAGGCGTCCAAGAAACTTAGCAACTCGTGCCCTAAGGTCGCATCCACCAAGCGGTCAATTCTAGGGAGCGGGAAGCAGTCTTTTGGGCAAGCCCGGTTTAGGTCGGTGTAGTCGACGCACATGCGCCACTTGCCGTTGGCCTTCTTTAACAGGACGGGGTTGGCTACCCAGCTAGGGTAGTGGACTTCTCTTATGAAGTCAGCTGCGAGGAGCTTCTCGACCTCCTCGCCGACCGCTTTCCACCGCTCCGGGGCTAGGTTGTGTTTCTTCTGTCTAACGGGCTTAACTACAAGATCAGTATTCAGCTTGTGAGTTATAAGGTCGGGGTCTATACCGGGCATCTCTGCCGCGGACCTTGCAAAAATATCTAAATTTTAAAGTAAGAAGCTTACCAGTTCGGATCGTAGAGTTTTCTGGACGGAAGCACCGATCTGAAGTGTCTGGGTTGGGTCTGCTACTGAGGTCGGGATTGCGATTGTTTCTTCCGTGGGTGCGGCTCGTTCTTCGCCTTGCTCCGTAGGCCGCTCCAGTTTGAGGTCATCGGCCACCTTGGTCTTTCCCTTCAGGGCGGCGACATAGCACTTGCGGGACTCAAGCTGGTTGCCCCGCGCTACCCCTACACCGAAGTCTGTCGGGAACTTCATAGCCAGATGATAGGTGGAGACCACCACCCACAAGACATGGGTGATCGGTCGGCCTATTATGGCATTGTATGGGGAGGGGGTCGCGACCACCAGGAAGTCGCGGCTGAGTCTGACTACGTAAGGCCATGTGCCAACTTCCACAGGTACTGTTACTTTCAAGGGGCCGAACTTCTTCTCCGCTGAAGCCCACCAAAGGAGTGTCCGCAGGCTTCAAGTCACTTCTCTGCAATTGAAGCTGATCGAACACGGCTTTGAAGAGGATGTCAGCCGAGCTGCCCGAGTCAACGAGTACACACCTGACCTCGAAGTCGTTGATTCTCAGCTTTATCACGAGTGCGTCATCGTGGGGGTAGTGGACCCCTCGCGCATCATCTTCTGTGAAGAAAATTGGCTCTTCCCTCCTCGGCCGCTTCGGAGGATTCGGTTTTTCCCGGGCGGCTTCACGAACTGATGTCTGAGCTGCTGCTAAAGTACAACCCGCGACGATCGAACCTCCCACTATCAAGTGGATGGTGCCCCGAACTGGCCTCTCTTCCAGAGGCTACCTCTACGACTATTCGGTCGGCCTGCTGCTGGACTCGGGAGCATCCTTACCGTGCTCCCCTTGCCGACCTGTTTTATTACTATTATTATTATTTTGTACAAAGTTCCTTAGATATCCGCGACAGATGAGCTCTTCAATCTCGTCGTGGAGGTTTTTACAATTTTGGATACTATGACCGTGATCTCTGTGAAAACTGTAGTATAGATTCTTATTTCTCTCACTGGGATTTCCCCTCAAACGGGGTGGCCACTTCACATACGGGGCGTCCTTGATTGCCGTCAGGATTTTGGCCCGCTTTGCGTTCAATGGGGTGTAATCAGTTCGGTCCGCTATAGGAGCTCGAAACGACTAACCTGGCTTTGCCCCCCGAGCTGCATCCTTCTTCTTTCGGCTATCCCCTTGACTGGAAGGCTCTCCTTCCCTCTTCCTCTTTTCGGGCACGCCCTTGCCCTTCTAGTTGATCTACTCTTCGGTGGCTATGAACCTGTCCGCGAGCTTAAGAAATTCGGTTATGGTCATCGGTTGGTTGACGACCATGTACCACTTGAACTCTTTATGCGTCATGCCTTTCTTGGCCGCTGCGAGGCACACGGCTTTCTTGGCCGCTGCGAGGCGCACAGTTGGTTGACGACCATGTACCAGTATCTGCATGCAAGCATTGTTGAACCGCTTGATGTAGCTCCGGATGGACTCTCCCTCTCTCTGCACTATGTTGAGGAGGCTTTCTTCGGTCCGCGGTCACCGCTTGCTGGTAATGAAGTGGGACGCGAAGGCTTGCGCGAACTGCGCCCAACTTCTTATTGATCTGGGCGCCAGGTTCCGGTAACATGTGCGGGCTGCTCCCCTGAAAGTGGTGGAGAAGGCCACGCACATGCACGACTCGCTAGATCTCGTCAGGTGTATCTACGATTGGAAGGCATCTACGTGATCATTTGGGTCGAACGACCCATCGTACTTGTCAAGAGGGGGGAGCTTGAAATCTTTAGACATTGGGACTGCCAGGAGCTCGGGAGATAGGGGGATTGAATTGAAAGGATGGGAGCCTAGACTTCGCCCAAGCTTACTTCTTCTTTGCCTCCGAGCTCGGGAAGGTCGTGGGTGGCAGACCGGCGAGCTCGGCGGCGGTGTCTCTGCTTCTTGGCGGGCTCGGCGTTTGTACTACTTACCTCTGTGCTGTCCATGACGGTGTGTGTAGAAAGTAGCTCGGGCCGTTGGTGGTGACTACGGATAGAGGGATCCTGCTTAGAGCCTGCAGCCAGAATCTCGAACCGGTTCTCTAAGAATGGGGTATCGGGCTTGGAGGGCTGAGACGACGTGGACCTGGCAAGCTGAGGTCCTCCCAACCTGACCACCCACGGTGAGACCAGAGTGGCCAGTCTTTCTTGTCCGCCGCGGGAGGAGGCCTGGCTCCTAGGAGGGTTCTAGGGGGCCTCTCCTTGGCAAGAAAGGTGCTCCTCCTAACGGCGAGACCTAGCTCGCTGCGAGGCTGGGTGCCGAGGAGGGAGCTGCGATTGCTGAAGCTGAGGTTGAGGCAGTTGGGGAAATTGCTGCTAATACTGATACTGGGAGACCTGGTGTAGCACCTGTTGCTGATAGAGCTGGAATTGTTGAAACTGTTGCATTTGAGCCTGCATGGCCCGCATGCACTGCACCAAGTCCTCCAGTTGGTTTGGGTTGGCCAATGGGGGCACAACCGAGGGTTCAGTGAAGGTGGCTCCGACTGTAGTAGGGAGTGGAGCAATGATGGGTGCCCCTGTAAGAGGCACGTTCAAACTGGGGATCCCGTCCGCTGAGAGGGGGACGGTAAACTGTCCGATGGAGATAGTAGGAAGCTGGGGCTGTTCCCTGGAGTTATCCATCTCCATGCTTCGTCTGATGTTGCTTGAGGATGCCATGAGTGTTGAGTTTTTGAAGGAGAAAGAGCTGTAAAGGTTTAGAGAAAGGCTTTTCGAAGAGTTTCCCACAAACGGCGCCAAATGATGTAGCGCAATCCGGTCACTCCTAGCTGGCACTCACGTGGCTCCTGAAAGATACCTGAGAAGAAGGAGAATCCTGGGGGGAGTTACCCGGCGGGAACACTCCGATGATTAAGTTAGTACTCGGTAGGAGAAGCAAGGAGAAGATGAAGGCTAAGAGTGCAGATAGCGCAAGTATTGAGGATGAAGATAATCAAGATCATACCTGTTCTCCTTGATACTAAACTCCTTATAGCAGAAATTGGTTGCCCCTAGCCCCTTGGCCTCTGACAGGGCGGGTATAACCGCCACTGTCAACCTGCCGCAGCTGTTACTGGCAGGGCTGAGGTGGCACGCACGGGGCCGTCATCGCAGGGTACGTGCCTGTCAGGTGTAAGACACCCTCTAAAGGTGGCAGGCACGACGCTGCCTGACGGGGGACATGGCTGCTATCACCAGATTTGACAAGTACGGCGGTCGGGCAAGAGGTCTTCCTACGATATGTCCGACTATCCTTTCGCGAGTTACCCCGTGTTGGGCTATCTTGTAAGCGGCGAGCTGCCTGTGGCAAGCTGAGCCGAGCTGTCTGGCCTGGGGTGTTTTCACCTTGGGTGTTTATAGGCGGATCGGTGCGTTCCTGTCTGGGGGTGACCCGAGGTCCATTGGGAGGAGCTCGAGTATTAGGAAAGGTCAGGGGACCCCGAGCTCGGAAGCAGCTCGGGGTGCCTTAGCCCTGGGAAGGGGATGCTGGCCAGGCGGCTCATTCGCAAGCTAAAGTTGCCTCGGGGTATTCCTTCAGAGGGTGCTCGGGGAACCCGGAGCTCGCGTCGTGGCAAGCTTCTCCTGTTGTGGGCTACGATACAGCGAGTTGCCTTATGGGCCCGACACTAGGCTATAATACTGAGATGTTACTGGTGCTGAGTCAGTGTCCACATATCACTGTTTCATAGGTCGGGTCAAACCGTCCTCCATCAAAACCTATTGCATTTTGATCATGTACTTGCTCTATTCCTAATGTCATCCATTTTTTAAATGTAGTTGGTTAAATGTTATATACATCATTATCATGGATTTTATCATGCTATGCTTTTACATGTGCACTAGTAGAAAGGGCCTGTGCTGAGCACGAGCAAATTCCAAGGCAACGATACAATTTTTAATAATTCTTTATTGAATAATCGGGAGATTAAAAATGAAGGAAAAAGTTAATATAATTTTCAATTAAAAATCGAACTTTAGCCATTTACACTAATTCTATGTTACCTCATTCTTTGGGATAAATAACTCAATTTATTCGTACTTGTTAAAGAATGGATACAAGAGAGAGCCTCAATTATAAGTCCAGGGCATCTCGCAAACACAGCGTTGTCAACGAAGCAGACATAAAGACCAGAAAGCTCACAAAATCACTGGTTTACCAGGTTGACCAATATTGTAATTGTCAGCCTATCAAAAGACTCAAAACCACCCAAATTCAAGAATCAGAAGGCTCAATTTCTCACTGCTTCAACTGTCCGATCTGGTCCAGGTCTGACAATACTGGTCAGACCATAAAACTTCTCCCTATCAAGATCCCCCCAAAATCTACCTCCATTTCACCAGACAATAACATATATGATTAATTGGGGGCAAATAGCACCCGATTGGCCTTTCAAGGGCAGAAAGAACAACGCATACCATACAAAGGGGATATTTGAGAATGACTGAAGTTGCTAAACTGAATGACTTATTGCTTTGCCAATAAATAACAATAAAATATTTAAGGGTATAGAAAGCTATTCAACTTCAGCTTCAGCCACAAGGAGCACACAACCTTCTTAAAAACTTATTCACTAAAAGATAAAGCAATAAGCTTTTCAGTTCAGCCACTTCAGCTGTCCCAAGAAAGTCCAGAGTCCAGACTAAAGGAAAGTAACATTAGTATACTTGCTTCATTTTCCTTCCATAACAAAAATGCCAAGTCCATCAATCACCAAAAGATAATGCTTACCAAAATCCCAACAATCACTAACCGGCATAAATGATTCATGGAAAATGCCAGCGTATCATACATGGTGATGCCATCCAGAGACACTTGACAGCTAACATCTGTTGGTAAATGGGGTCACTGTAACTTTAGAGGAAAAGCTCCGAGGCACGTCTAAAGACACTATCCTTAGAATGTTATTTGCCCCCACTCAGTTTCACTGAGTTTACTGTTGGGTTACAGGCAAATCCGTTCCCAAGATACAACATAGCCTTGGGCGAGAATCTGTAACTAGAAAAGTTGAAGAATCTCTGAAGAAAACTTTTGTGAGACTGTAGCAGACTAGACTGAGAAAGAGAAAGTTGATTTCGAATATGTGTGTTTTTGAAGTCTAATTCATGCTCCTTAAATAGTTTATGAAGATGTATGATGAAAAGGTAGGTGCTAGTTTAGAGAAGGCACTTTGAACATTGTTTAAAAGGTAGATAACAGTTAATGACTGTTAATTTTGAATTGTGCATCTTGATCACACCAGATTGAATGGTGACCATTGATGTCATCAACAGTGATCAATGCTCAGCATCGCACCAAAACCAAAGTTGTCCTTCGCGAGCAACGCAGGTGTGCACAAAGTGTGAGCAAAGTGCACCTCTAAAGTGCCTCATTGAGCCGCACACACGCGTGCGTGTGCATTGCACGGTATCAAACCCCCATACTCTCATCTTCTATTTCTAAGGAGTGTAAATCAACTTCTATTAAAATGTTGAAAACAAAGGTTATAATTTTCCAATGTGGGACAAGTTCAAAACTGGGTTTTGTAAGAGAAAAACTAATTTTTCAATCAAGTGTGCAAGTGCAATTTCTCATGTAATTGACCAATCAAACCCATTGGATTTAATCTCTTATGAGATTAAAATCCAACAATCCCCACATTGATTGATCAATTACGTAGCTAGCATTACCATGTCTTTCATTTCAAAGTTGGTTTTTCACCAATCTTTATTTTCATTAGTCATAGGCACATCATTTCTAGCAATAAGAAGATCATCTACAAAATGAAAAGCAACAAAACTACCTTCACTATTCAAAGAGTAACACAATGATCAAATTTATTAGGAACAAATCCAAGTTTAGATATTGCTTCATGAAAAGTATGGTACCACATCCTAGAGAACTATTTTAAACCATACAATGATTTCTTTAAGGAAAGCAACTTTGAAAAGTTGTATATTTCAATGGGTTTATACACTTTAAGGAAAACAACTTTGAAAAGTTGTATATTTCTTTAAGGAAAGCAACTTTGAAAAGCTATATATTTATATACTTTGCTTTCTTGTCCCTCTATTACATAGCTTATGGGTTGAGTCATATTTATTTCTTCATTCAGCTTTCCATTAAGGAAAACAATTTTAACATTTGGTTGGCATAATTCAAAGTTCAAAAAGGAAACTAAGGACATTAGAATTCTAATAGAGGTAAACTTGGCAATTCCTTGCTCTTTTTTTCAGCCTTTAAGCCTAGCAAAGTAGGTAAGTTTTCTATGCTAACTTCTCTTCCAAATAGGTTTAGAGTTGTTACTACAAAATCCCAAAAAGGTGGGAGGCTGTTGAGGATAGTGGAGACCTGAATTTTCTTAGGAATGGGGTTACCAATGGCTACCAACTCTTTGGCAATCACATTTATTTTACTAACATGATCCATTGCAGAATCTTCCTCTCTCATTTCACAACCATAATATTTCTTAATTAGAAGTTGAACATAGGTTTTAGTTATTTTTCCATATGTTTCTTTAGTGGCTTCAAACATGTCTTTAGCATTACTATATTCCTTAAAAACAACCTCTATATTAGGTTCCATAAAAGTTAACAAGCAAGTTCTAGCCCTCTTATTGTCCTTTTCCTATTCCGGTCATGGTTGAGTTGGTCAAGAATGCCATGTGGCAACCTCCGCGGTCACCCTCTCTCAAGCCACATCAGCACCACATCTGACGGGAAAGTACGACTAAGGAGTATCCTACATGAACAAGGAAGCAAACTTCACCGGTTGGTTGCAATATTTTAAGACCTTAAAAGACTTACTAACTTTCATGGATAGATCTTTAAAGACCAAAGACCATTTGGTTGCAATATTTTAATAGATCTTCTTATAAGCTGAAAAGACAAAAAGACTATTTGGTAAACATACCTAGCATAACAAACAAGTGTTTAACATCTAAATGAAAATGCACCTATGAAATGCCATGGGTGGACCCACTGATACATCCAAATGTGCATTTAGCAGTTATAGGTCCCACATACTTTTCCTCCAAAGTTTTGTATCCCCCATCATTGTTATGGCATCTCTCTTGGAAGGTATATCCTTTGGGAACATAACAGTACAAAGGTATGCGATTGAGAGGATTGCACATGCTTGCAAAAACCCGATAGCAGATCTAGACTCCCCCAACATACATGTCAAAGTTTAGGAAATGAACTACTGCTTTACTGATTAGGGAACTATTGCATCAAATAGTATCTTACATCATTATTTGGGCGTCTCAAAGAGATGGAAGAATTATTGCTTTTCACAATAATTGGTGTTCCACGCCAATAAGTGTCAACACTCGATTTTTGCTCGGTTCACCGCCTGAACCCCAATTCACCCCATATTCATAATCAAACACTTTTGATCTCTCTGAAACACCTAAAAACCCAAGAAACCCAAATTTCACCTTGAAAACCCTCAAATCCATCGTTAAACCTACACGATACCTATTTGATGACCACGATCGACCCCCACTTATACCTCAACCATTAGATCAAACACAACCATCAGACCCAAAACCTCCCCAAACACCTACCCGTAAAATTTCAACTCACGATTCCCATGTTTACCCACTCATCAAACGAAGATTTCATTCCAACGCCTCTCATTAGCCTAAACACTCATAACCCATATCCCCTTCATCTTAGAACATCTGAACCGATCAGATTGCACCATTAAACTTTGAGTACATTAAAACACCTACCCACAAGGTTTCAACCCCAGATTCCCCTATTTGCCCTTCTATCAAACTAAGATTCCATTCTGAAATATCTTGTTGACCCAAATTCCTAAGAACTTGACCCCCTAAAACAAATCAAGCATCACTATCATATCCCAAACACCTTCAAATACCCACCTATAAAATTTCAGCCCAAACACATTTGTTTGCCCCTCGATTACACACAGATTCTATTTCGAGGCTCCAGATTAACCGAATCAAGCCCTTTCTGGATCTGCCCAATCCAAGCCTAGTCAAGCCAATTTGATCTTACCAATCAATTCAGAATGTCCGAAAACCCCACCTTGTGAAACTTCAGTCAAAAATACCCTCATTTACCCTTTCATCTAAAAATATTCCATTTTGGTCAATCTCATGGGTCCACACACAAACCCACTCTTTGGTCAGACCCATTTTAATCCTCCATTTTTTGACCCAAAACCACCCACTATTGGACCAAAGACTTGGTTCAACCCCTGGACCCAGTTTGACCAAGTTTACTATGCCACCAATTTTTCAAAATTATAAAAGTACCCTAGATTTTCCGAAATTTACAAAACTGCCCTTAACCCTACCTATATAAAACTCTTAAATTTTTCATATCACTATTCATTATCTGCCTCCTTTGAACCATAAGTGGCGGTGAACCCAGATCGATCTCCACCTCCAGCCTCCCTTCCCCACTCTCTTCTTGTAGCGGCGATAGATCTGAACCCGGCTTCGACTCTTCTGCCGATCTTTGGCTCTCTCTCTAATTATTATTTTTCTTTTCTTCTTCTTCTTCTTCTTCTTCTTCTGACATTCCCTCCCTTGTTCTGTCATTGTCGCTGCAAGTCGTTGCAATGGCGGATTAGATAGAAATCACTTCCTCCAAAGTCCGAACCATTTCCTTCCTCTTCTCCCTCTTGTCGCTGCAACCCGTTTCAATTAGAAGAAGAAGAAGAAGAAGAAGAAGAAGAAGAAGAAAATGAGAAGAACATACTTGTGTCGCAGAAGTATCAGGAGTTTCAATCGACCATTTGGAATTTTTGGCAGACACATTAGGAAGCTGGGAAGCCCGAAAAGACAATAAGCCTCATTTGTAGCTTATCAAATATACACCATTATGGGCTTTTATGGTCTTTTTGGAGTTTTGTCTTCTAGTCTAGCAGGCTTTTACTAGCCAAACATAAAAAGACCGATCTTGGTCTTCTGAGCTTCTAAAAGCCCATTAGATCTTTCAAAAAGATTTGCCAAACAGGGTTATAGTCATTGTTTCCTTCCATCAGTATTTTCAATTTCTCACCCTACATAATATGTCAGCTTAGCAGCTTACCGAGCATCTCAAAAGTCTAGATTGACACAAAGCTGAAATATAAGGAAATGAAAATTGAGGTGCACCTAAACATCATTTTCAAATCCATTTTCATGCTCTATTATTTACTTGGTCAATTTCCAAAAAAAAAAAGAAGTTACCCTTTTCTGCTTGGTCATAAGCATTAGATTTTTGTTTTGAAGTGAATGTGAAGCTAGATGGAACCTTCCCAAGCAACAACATCTCAGAGATCCAAATCTAGTCAGAGCTGCAGAATCAAAGGCCATTAAGGACTCAAGGTCATCACGACCAAAGTAGCTAGGAGGCCTCCAGTTGAGTCGTTGAAGAATGATATTTAACAAACCAACAAGAATGTATCTACATGTGTAGTTAAGGCATTCTAGTCAAAGATCAAAGTATCGGTATTAGGTACCATATCGGATAATTCAGATCCGGATAGGGATATGGATACTCTTTGAAAACGCATGGATACGAATGCAAGATATAGAAACGCTTGGATATGCTAGTTAATTGCATACAAATCACATAAATACATTAATCATACTAAACCAAAAGCTGAATTATCTATGAATAAAATATAAACACATGAGAAATGAATAATTCAATAGGTTATATGAAGAGAAATATTACAGTTAACAATACCGGGACTCTAGAACATTCAAACATTGTGCAGTAATTATCACTCTTTCAATTTTATAATTATAGTTTTCAATTTTTATTAAATTTGGAAATATTTATTAATTTAGTATTTTATTTAAATAACAACTATTTTTTAAACAATAAATATGTTTTCGTTTTTAACATATAATGTTATTATTTCACAAATAATTGTAAAATAAAACAAATAAATCATTTAAGGTACATAAAATAAATTATATTTAATTTTCAGTTTTTATTAATTTTTTAGGAAAATTAAATCTTAAATTATTCATTTTAGTTTTTATAATTCTAATTTTCTGTTTTCCATTAATTTTGTTGGAAAAATTTATTTATTTAGTATTTTTATATAATAACTCTATTTTTTCAAATAATAACTATGTTTTCATTTTTAACATAAAATTATGTGTAAAATAAAATATATAAATCATCTAAGGTAGATGAAATATATTATTTTTATCATTTTTAGTTTTTATTAATTTTTTTGGGAAAATTAAATCTTGAATTATTTATTTTAGTTTTCATAATACTATTTTTTAACTTGTATTAAATATGAAAAACAATCCAAAAGCACTCAATGTACAATTTAATCAAACTAGACACGTATCCAATCGTAGAACCCACCCGGCCCGATACAAAGGCATATCGTACCGATAGGCACAACTCATAGGATACGTATCCTATATCCATGATCATGGATACGGATACGATACACCCCATATCGGGAATTTCGTATTGATATCTTAATCCTTGATTCTAGTAAGAAATGCCTTGTCATCTCCACACCTTTGGTGTCAAACCCCAATGTTCTAGATCGAAACGTACAAAATCCCTTAAACTATCCAATCTCTCACCTAGTATGATAAGTAGTTGTCATAATAGAAGTGGTTGGTATTGATACCAAGTACTTGTGGTCTTGATGTCAATTGAGTAGGGAAACATCATACTATAAGGCTACTAATGGTGGTGAATGTAGTATATCTGTTCTGCCATAGTAATGGTAGTAATATGGTACTTCTACAAATATGGTAATAATGCTAGTATTAGTAGCAGCAACAACATGAACAATAGTGGTGGTAATAGTGGGAGTTGTAATAATTGTAGTAGTTATTAAGTGGCAGGAACAATAATATAGCTCATTCTAGAATATGATCAAAATCATGTAATTGACCAATTTTTTATAGGTTGATTTGCTTTTTAAGGAATTGCAGACATGCATTTTCTATAATAGATCCCTAGAACCCCATACTCCCATAGCTTGTTTATGTTTCTCTCAAATGAAGTAATTAGCATTTATAAGAAATTTTTTTGGTGACCAATGAACCTGCATCATAAATGTGTTCTAATTTTGTGATTCTTGAGGTTATAATTATTAATGATTTTTTTTACTAATTTTGCACATGTTTATATAAAAACAAATTCAACTATTATATCTGTCAATTATTTGTAGTTTGGGTAAATTCCATTTAATCTATGACACTATAAAGTGATCATTATTATAATTGCATTACAATCAAAAATAAAATGAATGGCAACAATATATATTGGTTGTTATTCATTTTAAATCTAGTGATGATGGTATTTTTAATCATTATAATATTTCGTGACATAATGTGTTATCACTAATAGTTCTCAAATCATTAGTGACAACTACAATAGTGACGGCATGACTTGTCGTTAATGGTTTAAATTAATAACGACGAAAACATGAATTGTAGTTAATGGTTCTGAATTAATAGCAACGAGAATATTAGTTGTCATTAGTGGTTTTGAATTAATAGTGACGAGAATATTAATTGTCATTAATGGTTTTGAATTAATAACGACGAAAATATTAGTTATCGTTAATGGTTTTGAGTTAATAGCGACAAGTTATTCTTATCAATATTGTAGAACTTTTAATGAAAGGTTGTATCTCTATCATTAAAAAATTTTAGCGACTAAAACTTTCAACTTGTCTCCTAGACTTTTAGTGGCAAGGCCTTTAACGATGAATGGTGACAACATATATTATCATCGTTAAAGACTTTTAATGACCGAATTTGGACTTCTAATGACAATTTTTCTGATCATTAAAAATCCTATTACTTGTAGTGTTCAATCACATAATTTTTAACTTATAGTGATTAATTTTTTATATTAAAATTTTTTCTAAGCTTTACTCTTGTTACGTTTGCCTATTTATCTCGTTGAGTATATTTATTATATCTTTGTGTTTTTTATTGTTGATTTATATACTAAGTGTAATATGCTAAATTTTAATACTAGGTGTAATATGTTAAACTTAAGAGGCATTCAGTCTTATAGAACAAAAATATGATATATTGCAATCTATTGAACCCTATTATGGTGAATTTAGTATGGTAGATTTTGAAAATTGCAACATTTTTAGTAATGTTGTGGACATTGTGGTGGTGTAGTTTGATTCAAAACATTTAGATTTAAAACATAAATTTTTATTAAAATATTTTAAGTCAATGTTTATTGAATGTCATAGGTTTGGTGTGCTTTGAAACATGAGATTTTGATGTATTTCAATTTTATGATATTTTGTGTTTTAAAACCAAATTCAATTAGTTCCAAGACATACTGCAACTTAAAAAAGTGTCTGTTTATCATTACATAGCATGTAGAAACTACCCTTCTAGTTTTGAACCTACACCTACTCAATATAAGAAATACTTCACAACCATCTCAACATTGAGTGGATTAGAATCTTAAACTCAATTTGAACCCTCTATCTCGAGGAACCATTATACTATCTTGAACTTAAGTTGTGCCCTCCCACATAGCTTAGTAATCCCTCCTACATAGTCCTTGCACTTGCACTCCCCAACATCAACATTTTGTTCTAGTTTTACTGTGACACGTTCAAGGTTGGAATAAAAAAAAATCTTGGTGCAATTAAAGCAATATGTGACCTACTTCGATGAAAAGTCGATAGGATCTTAGCTAAGCTAAAGCACCTATGACGTGAAGTTCTATATCTTAAGCATTAGTGTCAATACTTCATCTCCACAAAATGTCTTCTACTTTGATCATGAATCTTTAAACACTTAAAATTACAAAGCCATTTGAATGCAAGACATGCCAAATGGATGACTACATCCAAGAGTTCATGTTCTTGTTGAAGCGCAAGGTTAAAGAATAGAATAAAGTGATCAATGCTTTTAACAGGTGTGTATCCCTCATTACGATGCCACAACTAAAGATGTTCAGTTTTGATTATTTTAGTAGCGCGTACATTGATGACTTTGATTTTTCTTTCATTTTTCAATTTATAGGTAATGTTGAACATACTAGCTATCATTTGCATGATAAATATCTAATGATCAAGGCAAACAGAGGTGTGGAGAGATATGTCAAGCATTGGAGAACATCAAGCTCACCCTTGGAGGGCATCGAACTAGATTTTATCCTTGGTTTACTGTGCATCTCCGGAGGCATTGATAGTATACTGTTAGTCATGGATAGTATACTAAACCACACATCCCACACGACCCAACTTGTACTAAGGAAGGTGATAAAGTTACTTGGGGTTCCTAAATTCATTGTCTCAGATTGATTTCGTGAGTTTGTAGAACACTTGTAGAGATGCCTTTAAACAAGAAAACACCAAGCTCAAGTTCAATAGCTCGTACCACTTAAAAACCGATGACCAAACCAAACTAATAAATTGTAGAGTTGGAAAACTTCTATAAACAAAGTTGGGAAAGTTCCCCCAATCATGCATGGGACACATCGTGTCATTAGTTGAACTCTACTACAAGGGTCCCCACATAGCATTCAGCTAAACCCTTATCAAATGGTCTATGGGTTCAACCCTTTAAGTCTCCTAGAGATTACAAAGTTGCCTACTCCAATAAAACCTCTTGCTAAGGTGGATGACATGCTAACCCCAATACAAGGATATCTACTCTAGAGTCAAGACCTAGTTGGAATTTTCTAAGTCCTATTATAAAGCCAAGTAAATAAGCATAGAAGAAAGGTGACCTTTGATATAGGAGGCTTACTCTGGGTTATGCTCTTTCTTCAACAGTAGTTCCCTATTGAAAGATGTCACAAATTGTACAATGCCTATTGAGTTGAACTTCCCTCGCAATTTAAGATATCAAGCGCATTCGATATTAAACATTAGTATCCATATAATGGAGAAAATAAACCATTTGAAATCTCAAACTCAAGGTTTAGCTCTTTTGAACTCGAGGAGGATGATATAGCTTGTGATATTGCAGACAAAACTAGAGACATAAGGGAGCATGGGTTAAGAGCAAGATTACTTCCCACAATAACTGAGAAAGAAAATCCAATCTTTGAGATTCAAGAAAGCAACCTCAAGTTTGCAAGTTCCAACTTCTAAGGGAGCAAGATCAAGTTCTTTGAATCCTAGAAGAAGCAATCCCATGAGGTTGTGATACCGTCAAAAATGTGGAGAGACCACTGATTGTTCTTGTCTTGCAATGCTCCCTACAACACGGACTCACATTGCTAGGGGCTCAACTGCAAGATCAAACCTCTCCAAATTACGAATCTCACAAGGCCTAGGACTACAAGATCATTTCACTCCACCTTGTGACCTGACCTCACTTCAAGGCTTATAATAAATGTTGACTTGGTCTTCTATCGTCAACACAAATCAGCCTGCAACCACCCAATCATATACGAGTAAAACTTTCAAACACTTGAAATTTCAGTTTTCATTCTTAACTTTCAAGTGTCAGCATAGTTTATCTTTCTTATTGTTTAGCTATTTTTGTAATAACGTATTGACACTAAAAGTTGTAGCATTTTTGAGTTTAATAGTATAAAAGGATACGTTTTCCTTGTATTAGACATCATATCTTAGATAATTTTGAACAGAAGTTGATTTAGTTTTACCTTTAGGCATTTATCTCTTCCTTCCTATTAGTCTTGTTTTAGAGCAATAGAGCCCTAAATCCATACCCCTATCTAAAAAGTAGAAGCTAAGGTCACTACCTCAACATATTGCAAAACCTAGAGGATAGTGTTACTTGTTTCCTTATTCTATTTAGAGACAACTAGCTGCATCGATTGGCCTTGAAAAAACAGCACTAGCTACACATAACCTAAACAACTTAATCCTGACTCAACTTTTTACAAATAAAAATGACCAGTGTATTTATCTAGTTAAACCCAAGTTAATAATCTTAATTAACTCCAGAGAGAGACTTCAATCCTTTCTTTCTTCCTATAATCTTAAAAATTTATAGCACTTTGTCTCTGCTTTAACTATGAACGAGACTCTCCCTGTAACCACACTACCTTGTACGTTCTGCTTCTAGCAATTTATCGAGGTCTTGGGAATTGTTGTACTCCCAACCAAATGACACAAGCCCTTGAACTTTTCACCCTTCATTAGGACAATTCAACCATCTGTGGTTTTTATGACCCCACTTGCAGTACAATAAGACACAATACCAACACCCCCTTTTTAGTGTTTCTAATTTCTTTATGATATTTGTAGAGGTCTCGTGAGGTTCTATCCTGGTGTTCAATTTGTTGTCTCTTTGTTTCAATGGTTTGGTTTATTCCAAGTGATGGACTTATCTCTATTTCCTAGCGTTTTTATTGGGACTTTTATTGTTGTTTGTATTTTCATGTTCTGTTTTCTAAGCATTATTGGATGCATTAATTTTTTTTTTAAGTTTTCAAAAAAAAACAATACATGTATTTTTATTAGAATTATTAGTTCAATTCTCAGAAAACAATGCATGCATAATTGTTTAATCATTTTAGTTTAATTTATCAAGTGTGTGCAATATCCCCATCCAACTCTCTCTCTCTCTCCAAACCAATCCTAGCTCTGGCCCTAGAAGCATGGCTTTGTTATAGATGACCTAGTAGTTTAGTTGGTCACTTGTACCCCTCTCTTTGATTGGTTCTTTTATGTAACATACAAAATACTAAGAGAAATAGCTACAAAGAACCAAAACAAATCAAGGGAGTAAATTTGAAACATAGAACCCTTTTACGATGATCAGGGGGAACATTGGCCTATGATGCAGAAAACAAAAAGAAAAAGGAAAAATAAAGAAAGAAAGAATGAACATAATTTTATGCACTTAGTAGGAAGATATTCCTTGCTATTTTTCTTCTGCAAGTTCTTGTTTTTCTTTTCTTCTCCTCATATTCTTTACTTTAACCCATTATCTAATGTCTAAACATTTTCCATGTTTGATTTCTTTTCCTTTCAGGAAACATTCAAGAAAATCATGAAAAGTAAGTTTTCAATTACCTTGCAAGCCTGTGACTGAGACACACTATGTTATTATTGTAGATTACATGCAATATGATAATCTACCATTCAACTGCTAACTTTTAAGGGTAAATTGATTGCCATACAGATCTGAACCTACCATAGTCAAGGTTGATAGATAAGGCAGTCCCTGCAAACATGGTTTGTGGGTTGCAAGAGACAATTGAAAATGTGGCCTAGATGTTGTTGAGTTATATCTAGCAGGTTAAGCTCTCATTACTGTATTGTATGAGGTAAATGAAGGCTTTTTGTGAGACTGATAAAGCCTGTTATGTTAAGAGCATTGATGTGGTCCACATGTAACTATTCGCTTACATGAATACATTATGCATGAACATCCATCAGTGTTCTTCCACATGATAGTTAGGAACTTAACAACTCGTATTGCTAAATGTAGTAATTCATGTTCCAATTGTTCTTTCCATTCACATGAAACCCTATCATTTGTTTGTATGAGTTCAATGATATGGAAGCCGGCATGGTAAGGCTACTCTTCCTGCAAATTTCAGAATTAAATCTTATCCATTGGGTTTTCATGTTCAGATCAAATTAAATTAAAATAAAAATAATCATAATATCATAATATTATTAGAAAATACCAAATAGTGTATATCATGATTAAAAGGAAATGAAAACTTCAATGAGACTTTTTTCGGTATTCGGTGCTTTGCACCCCATTAATAACTTCCCTCTGACCCTTTTTTCTTCAAAATGCTGGTTGTAGAATTTGATTCCACATCAACGTTGGAAAAAACCAGTTAAAGCATCAACGAGCCAGCCCTCGATTAGTAGTAAATATACAACATTCAAATATTGACAAAATACAAATTCTTTATATACATAAAAGCATGTATATATAAATATATCATAGGATCAAATAGGGTGGATCAATATTTATATATATTTGATCCAATTATAAATGAATCAATTTCATTAATGCAATCATTTGCAATTTATGAATTCATATAAACCAATCTTTAAAAAAGGATGGAGAGATCCATACAATGAGAAAAAGACCTCTTTAGCTAACAAAATATACACACCCAGTAAAACCATTTCCTCCATCAATTGTTACTAGGGCTGTAAATGAATTGGATTATGATTTTTTTGAACCCAAACTGATTAAGTGAGATTCCAATCATCATCATCATCCAAATCTTGTCCCAACTATATAGAATCAACAACATGGATCCGAATATCCATTTGGAATTAAAGGAACCGTATCAATAAAAAAAATGATCCATTTAATAATTGAATCAATTACTGATTCAATTATTCTGTCATTATGAAGGCCCAATTATGAGGATAATCGACTATAATCAGAAATTACGCTTGAAAGATTTGAACAAATCTTCTAAGAGCCCATTAATTTGAACAAATATAACCTAGAAATTTATTCATACCATAACTATAATCAAATTGGTTCTTTGTGCAGTGTAAATATCCTTGACAGGTTGCTTTGCCATGCATAGGATTATTATTTTTCAGCGACCATTATAATCATGCATGCTATGACGTTGGAAGACACCACCCTGTCTTTTAACCTAGAGTGGAATTGTAGGGAGAGGTGTCAATTTGGACGGATTGTACAGATAAATAATACATATTGAATTGGACCACTCTAGACTTTATGGTACAAAGTATTTATCGGATTGGATTGGACATGTTTCATCTATAATGGATTTATATTGGATTGCATCGGATTGATCCAATATCCAATCCATTGATAAAAGATAAGAATACAATTAGTGGTGGCAATTGGGCGGGTTGGGTTGGGTTTGGTTTGGGTTGAGTTTCAACCCAACCCATTTAACCCGTCAGCCCGTTAACAACCCAGTTATATAAAATTAAATGGGTTGGGTTCAATCCAAACCCACTTTAACCCAATCCAATCCAACCCACCCAAACCCATTAATCTTATATTTATGTACTTAAAACAAAAAACTAACTCCTTTTTATTAAATAAGTTAGTCAAAGCTTAGTGGTAATAGTAGTTGCTATTTATACAAGTGGTGAAGGTTCAAATCACATTACATGCATGTTATTTTTATACAAGCACCAAAGTCATTTAACTATGTTCGGGTTTTGGATTTGATGAACCACATAGGTTCAAACCGGTCAGACCAACTTGAACTATCTAATTGGATTATCTTCAGGGTAATCACATCAAGTTCAAGAGTTGTTGAACCATTTATATTCGAGTCAATCCGGTCAGAGTAGACCCCGCCCAAACCAGTTTAGTTCGATCAAACCAAACCCCAAATGGGCCGATTCGATCCAATCAAACCAAACCGGGCCGGTTCAGCCAGATGGTGGATTGACTTGGGTCGGCTCATATCAGGTTTGTGCACAAGTTTGGGGCCAAACTGAAGATCCAAACCGGGCAAAGCAAGCAGGGCGGTTTAGGGTTCGGACTCCACCCGGTCCGACCCGTTTTGGATTAGGGTTGACCTGGACCAGCTTGTACCGGGTCAAGCCAGGCTCTGTGGATAATGGTTGTACCAAGCAACCCAAACCAGGCAAAACAAGTGGTGTCGAGCCATCCCATCCGAGGTCTATTTCGAATTCGGGTCGATCGGATTGGTATATGTTGGATCGGGTCAAACCGCGTTGAACTGGTCCAGACTTGGGTCAAATTGATTTGGATTTATGTTGGGTGAAGTGTGTTGATTCAAGACAAAACTAAATTTAGTCAATAATTAATAGAAAATTAATGCATTAATTATAAATTATTTAATTCAAATGAAGAAAAAAAGGCTAAGGAATTAATACTAATATCTATATTGGTTAATCCAACGGCTATCCACAACCCAACCCATTAAATGGACAAGTTGGGTGACGGGTTGATCACACAACCACCAAATAAATAGGCGGATTGGGTGGGTTAGATTCTGGGTGGGTTGGGTGGGTTTAGTGCGTTGGGTGAAAAATTGCCACCCCTAAATACAATTCTCAATGGGCCAGGTTTGGATTGGAACCAATCAAAATTGCAACCAATTTGAACAGTTGGATGGTCCAGGCATTAAATTGGACTGCTCCAAAACGGTCCAGAGTATTCCTCGGATTAGACTGGACCTGATCCATTTTAATGGACTCATATTGGATTGGACCAAATTGGTTGAAATCTAGTCCATTTGAAACTCCTAGTCGTAGTGTTCTGAAGTATTTTAGGGGTAAAATGATAAATGATCCTTTTAAAGAATTCAGAATTGACATTTGAAAACAGCATTCTTTGCATTCAAATATCAAACAAAACAGAAAATCACAAATTTTTCAAAGTATTTTCTTTGCATTCTTTTAATGGACTCATATCGGATTGGACGAGGTTGGTTAAAATCTAGTCCATTTGAAACTCCTAGTTGTAGGTTGATCTGAAGTATTTTAGGGGCAAAATGATAAATGATCCCGTTAAAGAATTCAGAATTGACATTTGAAAACAACATTCTTTGCATTCAAATATCAAACAAAACAGAAAATCACAAATTTTCAAAGCATTTTCTTTCAAAGCTTTTTTTTATTATTAGAGCTCAAACTTCAAACCAATAGGAGGGCCCCTAAGCAACTCAAAAGTATTCAATAAATGAAATCATTTCCCTCCTTTTTCAGTCAGGATTAAACTTTTTCATGGTCTGGGCTGGTCTTAATATAAAGTTTGTCTTATATATATATATATATATATATATATAAATAAAATCATACAAAATACAAGTTATTACCTAATATCTATTACTGGCTAATATATATTTGATTATTTATGATATTATTGGGATGGATGGACGGGATAGGCTTATTTAAAATGTCCGAACCCAAGGCCGGCCGGCTACATGGCTTATTATCAGGCCTAGTCAGGTCTCAGGATCAAAGGAATTTTTCGTTTGGACTCCAAACAAAAGTCAACATATTAAAAGTTTATTAAATATAATTTCACTGTCAATCTGATCTATTTTTAAGAGTGAAATTATATTTTTTTCATAAATATGGTTTTTAAAGAAAATATTAGCGATTTAAGGCTTTTATGAAATAAAGATTGGAAGACGATTGGGAGGTGTAACCCAGGACGTGGGACAATCAAGGTTTAACTTTGATGCATCCCGTAATTCGGATAGTTGATGCTCGATTGGGTTCAGTTCTTGATTTCGAAGCGTATATTATTGGTTTCGTCTCTATTAATTTGCCCAGTCATTGCTCAGGGCAATTCAAATCTCGTGGTTGATTGTCTCAGAAAGAGAATGAAAGCTCCGTGGAATTTCGTCGCCATCATCAATGAGTGCCTTAGCGTTTCAGCATGTTTCAGCTCTATCGTCACCTTCTGTCATACATTCCAGGAAGTAAATCAAGCGGTGGATTGGCTCGCTCATAGCATACTTTCTGGTAGACTTGGGACCTTAATCAGATTTGTTTTTCGGATTCTTGGGGAAGAGCTACCCCCGGCTTGTATAGCTCATCTTTTTTTTCTATTAAAAAAATGAAAGAAACGAAGAAACTGGGGTTTTATGTAGGGGTGATCAATTTTTAGGCTTGAGAGTTGGGCCTAACTTCTGTGTCGGCTTGGGGCTCGGCCCAAAAATTTTAATTTCTAAATATATTCTTTGACTTAAAAAGTTGTTGAGCCATTTTAGCAAGCAAATAAATACAAAATCGCAAGATTTCCTTTTGTTGTTGAGAGTGGGATTTGAACCCACACCCTTAGAACAACTCGGCCATCTCTACATTAGTTATACTTTTGAGGTTTCTTGAATTAACTTATACAGACACTGAAGTTTTCGAGTACAAAATCCATAAGTATGCTTCAAGTAGTGTTTTGGTGCAAGTCGAATCACTCCCATTCTGTGATCAAATGTTGGTGCCGAAGTAGCACTCCAAGGATGAACTTACTCCCATTCATGAAGAATGTCCCAATTTAAAAGTGAGAATTCAAAGGGAACTTTGAGTAGTGAAGGCATCGTTTTGGATGAGCAAAGAAGCTGGACTTACTTCTCCATGAGGATAGTAGGGTTTCAGTTTTAGCTGCAAATGCACAGTTCTACAATTCCTTCAGAACTGTAGATCTGACTTTAATTGAATCCCTCTAGGCAAGAGGGGAACATACATGTCCGATGTGTTTGTGCTGCTGAGGCTGGAATGTCTGATTATGATCTTGTCATGGGAGTGAATTTGAGTGAATAGAATATGAATTCCCACTTGAAATTGAGCTTGTTGGGACTCCAGATCTTTTGCCCACATCTATCCACAACACACTATTCCCATGAATTGAGAACATTTATCCCTGTATAATACTATATAGGAGGATGAGACGCTCTCTATGTGTAGCTGCAATGTTATGTGGGTAGACGTGGGCAGAATTTGTGGGAACAGGAAATCCGATGTTGGGTGGGTAATAAGCACGGAAGTGGTTAAATAACAATTGGAGTTTGAGCTCTTTTCTTTGTTTCAAGTGTTGATTACATTTGGTTTCCACTACGTTGCATTCTAAGCTCTCTTCTACAAATGTAAAACAAATTTCTATTGCCTAAGAGAGATGGTAGGAGAGTTTGATGGAGTTGAAAGTGGGGTTTTGTTTTCTTGATGTTTCTCTTTGAAAACTTGAACATAATGAAGGGTAAATTAGTCTCTCAATTGATTATCCCAAATCTAACCTTCGTAAGATATGTTAAGTCGATTATTAAATTATGGATACTTCAATAATTTCTTGTAACTTCTAGCCAAGTTCTTTTTTATTTATCCTTAGCTTTACTAGTCCCTTTCAGCCTGTAATATATAACTTTATCTAACGGGTGCATTAGATGGTCTTCTATGCCCGAACCATCTCTATCTACTTCCTCTCATATTATAACTTATTGGAGCTATTCTTAGGTTCTTTCATATGACTTCATTCATAATCCTATCCTTCTTGGTTTTACCACTCATCCATCTAAACATTAACATTTTTGCAACACCCATTTTATGGATATATTATTTCTTAATTTCCCAGCGCTTTACACCATACAATCTATCTGGTCTTTCAACTATTTTATATAATTTTTCTTAGCTGAAATGGTATAATTATCATATAGGACTCTGAATGTTCCAAGCCTCGACTATAATACATTTGAAATCATAGGCTCAAAACCAAGCCCAAGCCTAGACTAAAGCCCTTAGCATAGGTGCTACACCCAGCTTGCTAGGGTCTGGCCCATGATCAACCCTGTTTTGTCTCTTCAATCAGCATTCTTGCTGGTCAGTGGAGAAAAGTGCAGCAAACAACAATCCTTGCTAATCAATGGTGAGACAATTAGGAAAGCGCACTACCATGTTCTTCCTCTTCTCCTCTAGAACCCAATCTTGTATAGGGTTTCTTTGTTTTTTACATGCCATTCTCAAAAAACGAAGAAGAAAAAATCAGAAAATGGTGAAAATATATCCCTCCTCTATCAGCAGCAAGAATTAAGAGGTTCCTGATCCATCTTCACATCTCCACTCAATTCTGCTACCACTGCATATGCAAGCAATGGAACTCCATTTAAGGGGGTGAGGATGGCAAGTGTTTGATCCTTGACCTCCAAACTTGGAGGATGTTGAGTGGCCATCTCAAATATTGGATCATTGGACACATTAACCCTCATTTTGGTCTTTGCAATAATCTTCCTCTATGTGATTGATGTTCCCTTTCCATTTGATTTGTTGGAATATTTTTGGGAAGGAATGGGGTTGGATGAGAAAGAGAAAGTGGGTATAAATTTTTCATGTTCCATTGTCTGATTGTAAAGGGAAAATAGTAGGAGGCATCAGCCATCGTAACAAAATAGTGTTTTCAACACATGGTTGAACCAATTGATCAAACTGGTTGGCCTAACACTAGGCCAAAATTTTGGGTCTTTTCCACCATTGAACTTCTTTCTATAAAAACCATTGACTCAACCAACAAACCAATGGCTTTGTTGGTTGAACCAATGCACCATTTTACCCTACTAGCATGTTAGAGGTCAAATATTAATTTACTTTCCTTTTTTGTATGCCTTTTTATCATTAAAAATATTTCTTATTTATTAAGCTTATTTTTGTTTAATATTATGAATATTTAATATTAGAGGTATGTCCTTTTTTTACAATGTTTCTATAATTTTTTGTATTTTTATCTATTTATTATATTTTTTATCCATTTTCATAATTATAAAAATTATTCTTATTTATTACACATTTTTGTTTAATATGATGAATATATAATATTTATGGTATATTCAATTTATTTTACAAAAATTTATAAATTTTTTATACTTTCGTCATATGACAGGTTCACCCATATGACTCAATCGATTAAACCACTAAACCATTTGATCTGCTCAGTACGTCATGACTCAAATATGAACTCTCTTTCTTTGCTTTTGTCATTTTAGCCTTTTTTTTGTCATTAAAAAAACTAATTCTTATTCATCAAATTTATTTTTGTCTAATATTATAAGTATAACACTTTTTATACAAACTTTGTATACTTTTCAGGTAATTTTCTATATTTAATCTACTTATTATATTTTATTAATTAATTAATTAATTATCACATCATGAGTTTATCCATTTCATCTTAATAGTTGAATTACTAATGTTGTTGAATGGTTTTGGTGAATTCAGCTTTGGTCAGGGCTAGACCTGTTCATGGGCGGGGCCGGGTTGGGTTCGGGCCGGGCTTTTACTGTGTATTAATAAATTTGTCTAAGACCCGAGCCCGAGCCCGGCCCGACCATCGGGCCTACAACTTGGGCCCAAGCCTAGCCCTCATAAAAAGCCTGAAGCCCGAGCCTGGGCCCGGGCCCGGGCCCGAAATTTAGCCTATACTATTACTATTATTAATGTTGAAGCGGCTGAATAGAGAGAGAGAGAGATTGAAATTATAAAGAAAAGAATAAAAAATATATATATTTTAATAAATATTATATTATTTATATATTTTATATAATATATAAAATACATATTATATATTTTATAAAATATATAATATTAAGTTGGGCCGGGCCGGGCTCGGATTGGGCTTTTTTGACAAATCCCGAGCTCGGCCCGAAACACAGTCGGACTTATTGTGTTAGGCCCGAGGTTAGGCCCGCAGGCCTAATTATATGACCAAGCCCGACAAGGTGCGGGCCGGGCCGAGCCGGGCCATCGGGCTACCCGGCCCATGAACAGGTCTAGTCAGGGCAACACCCATTCTAATAGTCTTTACAACTTTGCATTGGGAATATTTCTATAATTATGTGATTTATTTGACAAGGAGATATTCCTAATGCAAGGTTGTAAGAGGCTGTGGGGACAGTGTGAACATCGGCTTTCCCTGACCGAAATCGATCTCAATTTTGGTGGGTTGAAAGTGCTTTTTTTAATAAAAGACTTAAAGCCTCCCTAAAGATTATGATAAATGCTAAAACCTCCCCTTTCTTTTTTCAAAGGAATTAAACCTCTCCTGCCAATGGAATCATTGGACCAAGTTTTCATCGTTGCTCTGTAAGTTTACACGTGACTTCACATGCAGTTGACATCATGACATCATGGAACCAATGGAATCATTACACGTGACTTCACACGAAACCATTCTAGCCACCAGTTTCTGGGTCAATGGTTTGAACGGACGGCCCATTCTGACAACAAAAAATTACAAGCAAAAAATTATGGAACCGTTCTGGCCACTGGTTTTCGAGTTGACGGTTCGATCATCCAGTTCGAACGGACGACCCATTCTGACAACAAAAAATACAAGCAAAAAATTGAGTGTGTGAGGTCCATTGAGTAGTATCATACATGTTATGTCATTCGAGTGTGTGACTCATACGACCCAAAAATGAAACCATTTTGGCCACCGTTTCTCGGGTTGACGGTTTGATCATCCGGTTTGAACGGATGGCCCATTCTAACAACAAAAATTTTAAAAAATAAAAAAAGCCAAAAATCATTGAACGGGTCAACATGTTGATGGTTCGACCACTCAAGTCAATGGCTCATTGACTGATTCAACGGTTTTTGGCCAGGGACCGGGATTGGGGTAAAACGGAACTGATTGCCTAGACAGTTTCCAATTAAAAAAATAAAAAAGCGGACAACCCGTTCTAACAACAAAAATTATAGGCAAAAAATTGGGTGTGTGAGGTCCATAAAGCACTACCATACGTGTTATGTCATTCGAGCATGTGACTCATACGACCTAAAAGTGGAACCGTCCTGGCCACCAGTATTTGGGTCAACGGTTTGACTGCTTGATTCAAAAGGATGGCCAATTATGACAACAAAAATTAAAAAAAATAAAAAAAATGACCAAAAACCATTAAACGGGTCAACGGTTCGACCGCCTGGGTCAATGAATCGTTGACCGATTCAATGATTTTTTGCCAGGGACCGAGATTAGGGTAAAATGGAACCGGTTGCCTAGATGGTTACCAATTAAAAAAATATAAAAAAAAACATCCAAAACCCATTGAACGAGTCAATGGCTCGATGGTTCGACCGCTCGGATCAATGAATCGTTGATTAATTCAAAGGTTTTTGACCAAAGACCAGGTCAATGGGTCAACGGATCAACGGTTCCATTCCAGCCCCTGCGTTAGTAATATAATTTTGTTTCAGATAGACAGCTGAACTTAAAAATGTATAGGTTGAGAATTTCTTGCAAATCTTTTTTTTATTTCTTGGTGATGATCAAACTTATTGTCGATGCTTGCCTACCTGTCTGCTTAGGAAGAAACACCAGAAAGTGTTGTCTACTGGAGGAGAATCATTCCTAGTCACTTGAAAGCGTGCCTCCTTTTTAAATAGCCAACTAGTCTCACTTTGCTCTATTCATGGGAATTATTACAACTTAAAAATCATTTTCCAGGTGCACCGAATATGCCCTCTTTTTGGGTTTTCTTCCCCTATTAAAATATTGAAAATTTGGATGATTCATATTACTTGGAAATTAATCCAATATTGGGTCAGTAATATGATCCAGGGTATAATCATATGGTTAAGAACTTAAGATAACTTATAATATTAACAATTTGATCTGCCACAACATTCTCCTACATAAAAATTGGCTAGGGAGTGCCCCTAATTGACCCAATTAGGGGACCTTTTTCCAATTGAAGCAATTCTACAGGCTTGCAAATGACCTCACATATTGCAGCCATGTGAACAAATTCAGGGCCTAATGGGCCCCATTTGGTGCATCTCTCCATGTAGATTGTCCTCTATTTAGAATGCTAGCAGCTTGTACTTTTGCCTTTTCCTATTTGATTGGGAAAAAATCTAGCCACAAAAAGATGTTCTCGTTGTGGACTACTTTTGGGAAGCTCCAAATGAAGCTTTTCTACTTTTCTTCATCACATCTTCGTATAGAAAGAGGTATGTGAAGACGCGCCTTGTGCAAACGGTCTTCAGGTTGTTAAGATCTTAATGCAAAAATTCACATTGTCTTTTGGCTGTTAGGTCTACCGAAAGATCTTTCAAATAAAACTTGCCAAACAGAGTTAACTTTGGTTGTTGAGGGCCAACAGCCTATGTTGTTGAAAGTGCTTTTAGGATGGACAAGTTCACCAATTCATACTCATGTCTATGTTTATGATTAAAAAGAAATAGGGGCAATTACTATTTTACCCCACTCTATGGTAACTGGCATTCCCAAAAAATGTTCTCAACAGCATAGGTTATTGGCTCCCAACAGCCAAAGTTTTTCCTACCAAATGGACCCTTTTCTCTCCAAGTTATACAAGCTATCTAAATTAAAGCATCCGAAAAGGGCTTATTTTGACCGCATGGCAATTGTTTTAATCTAAAGGTCTCCTTAACCAAGTTATACAAGTTATCTCAATCGGAGACCGGATCTGTACCTCAAAGAGCGTGCCTCACAGCATGTCCTGATCATACATCAGGAACATCTCCCATATTTGTATTTATTATTTAAGGGGAGATATTCCCAATATGCAGTGGGATGTGGTTGTGAGATCGGTGTGAGGTGCACATTGTGAGGAGCAAATCCCAATTCTCTCAAACAATGTTCATCAGTTAAAGGAAGTGGAAGGGGGGTTAGATTGGAGTTGGAGCTGAATATGGGAGGAAGGAATAAGTGATTTTGATTCTGATTTTGGAATTTTGGAATTTTGGAATTTGGATGTTAAGATA
This sequence comes from Nelumbo nucifera, assembly GCF_000365185.1. The sequence continues at coordinate 1,813,588 of NW_010729141.1, forward strand.
ACTCAGCAGTCCTTAAGTAAGAAGTGCGGTGTAATTAGAAACGAATTGGGATTTGCTCTTCATTAAGTATTCCCCACACCGACCTCATAGCCATATCCCACTGCCATCACCATGCATTGGGAACATCTTCCCTGAATATTGCAAGTATGGGAAATGTTCTAAATATACAGCTATGAGGTCGGTATAAGGAGTGCTCTACGAGGAGCAGATCTGGACACATCAAAAACTTCTACTTTTGCCAATTATAATTAGAAACTCGGATGTTATAAGAAGTGAAGACTTATGTGGGAGTTCAAGAAGATGAGTTGTTTAGGTGTACGTCGTATTCCGCTAGGCTTTACATTCTGACCGACGACATAGGAGCTCATCGTCTATTATCTAGAGAAGAAGGTTTCCAGTAGGAGCATTGCTCTAGACGTCATTGATGATTACGATATTTACAGTGTTGAGCTAATGAAATCTTCTTGGTGTTGATAGACTGATAGTGGCATGGACCAATGAGGAAGAAGGCAAGAATGGTAATGAAGCTCTCTACTTGTTTAAAGTGTTATAGCTCGACTCCCCTACGAAGGATGTGGCAGGTCATTATGATACCCTGCCTCCGCCCGTGCCTAATGCAAGTCATTATAGTAGATTATAGGACGATTATTGAAGAATATTCTCTCATCATTGTAATCATTTACAATTATTGTTCGTTATTCCTGTCTTGATGATTATAAATAGATAGGTATCAATAATAAAGAGGCATCAAGAATTTTATCCATAACCGCATACTATGTTTTTGATTCCAACCTCTTTGAGCAATGCTTACCAGCCATGATTGCTCGGGGCAAAGTGAAACACTCTTCTCGCCTATGAGAAGAGGCTTATAACAAAAAAGAAGTCAGTAAATGGATAGAGACCCCATCATCAAGCTAGTGATGGATTTTGGAAGGCTTGTTCCGAGGACTCCTATGTTAAGAATCACAAGGGAAGGATAGTGGATGCCACTAAAAGCTTGGTGTCTTACCAATATACAAAAAAATGGGAATCGATTCTGCAAAAATGCTTCAAAAACAAATTGGATTATGTGTGAACACTCACTTCCTTATCGTAGTGAACAGGTCAATTATTTTCTTCCTTGTTTCATTTTCTTGTTGCTGCTTTCATTTGTTCCTTAAAATTTTCCTTGTGTGCATCTTATTCCGATTCAATGTTTTTGATCTGAAATAGTTCCATCATTGGGTACTCTGCCAGATCACCAAAACCGGAGATTACCTTCTAATTTTGAGAGTGCAGATATTAAAAAGCTAATGGTTAATGCTGATCAAAACTGTTCGTCATATATATCCATGTCCACCAGTTGCTAACTCAATAGCTTCTGAGATTACTAATATCAGGTAAGACTACCCATGCTTATCTATTGACGTGCCAGCTTCTTATGTTGATAATCACATTGGAGATTGCCCAGGCATATCAAATCCTAACACCATGGTTCCTTACATTATTCAAGAGCCCAGCTCTTCAATCTCACAAGGATCGCTACCTAACAGTTAATGTCCTGTGCAAATTATCTTGTAAATAGAGAGTTCGAAGAATAGACCTTTTTTGAAGGCCACAATACCCAAATTAAACTCATCTTTAACTTTTAAACTTTTATATCTTGTTTTGTCAATTGTTGTTTGTAATTTGCTTTCTTCCTTGCAATTAGATTTTTAGCAGTCCTCTTTCATATTTTCATTAATCAAATATGTTTCTGTCATTCATTGTTATCGATCCCCACCAAAAAAGGAAGAAAAAGAAAAATCTAAGATTCACTACTTGGATATATATATATATATATATATATATATATATATATATATATATATATTACAAAAACTGAAATTTCTGCTAGTAAGAAGCCAACACAAAACCCAATCATAAAACTTGGTCACTCAGTATAGGTTATCAACCATAGGTTAAGCCCAACTTGACTAGCCAAAGGCCACATTGTATTAAGTTTTAACTTGGACGAACTCGGTCAGGACTCAGGCCTGAGCAAGTTGGTTGGGTTAAAGGGTTTTTTAGCCCATCTTTCATTGCTTCATATATATTTTGGGTTGTGCAATAGAAACAAAATAAATAAAAGGTTAAATTACAAAGACCCCCTATACTATGGGATTTGTGACAAAGACCCCCTTTCGTTAGCCTTCCATCCAAAAAGGCCATTACAATATTTTTTAATCCCCATACTACCCTTTTAATAACTAGACTAGAAAAACACAGTTCATCTTTCATAATCTTCCGATACTATCATTCCCTTCCTTCACATTTCTCTCTCTCTCCTTCTCTCTCCCTTTCTCTCCACTCTCCCCCAATCTCTCTTCGTTCCCTTCCCCTTAACAATGTCAGGATCTCCACTCTCCATTCTCAGTTATCACAATTATGTGGTTCTTTCATCAGAGAATTCTACCACCACGCTATGCATGCATCAAGAATATAAAAACACCAGAAACCTATTCTGAAAAGATCTTTGTTGGTTGTTTGTTATGCTTCAAAAAAGATAACAAAATGTTGATAGACTAGGAGGGGCACTTGATCTGGGACTGGAAAGAATAAAAACTAAACGCTAGCTGGTGGTTGCTACACCCTCTAGTAACCCATGAACTCTAGGAGTCAGTGGTCATTAATGGACCATTCTGCTAAGCTTTTCAAACCTAATAAGAAAATGACTTCTTGCCCTCCTTCAGAGTTCAGACACTATTGCTAAATATAATTACTCTTCATACTAGACTGGGTTGATAATTGAAGGGGATTGTTATTTGTTAATGAGTAGTTAGTTGGTTTCCGTTAAGGACAGAAGGTCCTGGAGCAAAAGGCTTCGACTTCCAAGATGAACTTCTCATTCAAATGGAATACCTAGATATGCCAATAGCCTTCTAGACCAGTTAGTTAGAACAGGTGTGAATAGAAAGACATAAAGTTAATTGTAGGGAAAGGGGATACCAAGTCTGGGTCTGCATCTGTGAATCTGCAAGTAGTTCGGTAGTTCTTGATCCTTAGGGGTTATGGGTCCTTATAACATATGTACTTGCTTGTCATCACTTGCACCAAGCTACCAAGAAATGGCTCTAACATGAATATCACTAGTCCAAAATTATAAATGCTAAATGCAAAAATAGAACCAGCACAAAGATTTTCAGGGGTTGTTACTACTAGATGTTAGTCTTAAACTCAAACGTGAGAGATGTTATATATGCATGGAATGCAGCATAGTCTTTGATCCATTGGGTTCAACATAGAATTTGTCAAAAGTGGTATACCAATATGAGCACCAGCAACGATAAAGTTCATCGTTCAAGACCACAATTGATGAATCTAGAGACTATAAGCATCTATCTGGTGATAGTGGATGATAAGCTTTGCCTTTTCAGTTGTTGATGTACTCACTTCAGATTTCTGGGTTCTAGGGCATCAGAAAATTTAATGGATTCTCGATCGTATTGACCTTTTGATTTTATTCGGGAATCCTTTACACATACACGATGATCCAACAGGTGCACTGGGAAAGGATCAAAGCCAATGTTGGTGAAAGACCTTTTGATTTTAAATGGGTTCAGCTTTATCCAAATGCCAAATACTTCTGTATCTTAGGTGATTAACTTTAGATCCCCTCTTGCCCCTGTGATAACGTTGTCATGTAGGCTAAGATTTGTAAGAGCTTGAAGTTGGGTGATCTTCTCGAAGATATGGGTAGACATCCTCCGTCCTTTGATTTCGGAGAGTTGGGAGAGAAAAAGAATGAGAGAGGACGGTGAGGGAGGGGAAAAGAAGAGAAGAAAGGGAAAACAATAGGTTAAAGGGCAAAAAAAGAAAATAGAAAAAATTTAGTGGGTTATTTTGGTAATTTAACGCATTCCGCCATCTGATTTAACAATTAAGGGGGGTCTTTGTCTCATGGTCATGATACAACAGGGTCTTTGTAGCAAAACAAAGTACAAGGGGGTCTTTGTCACAGATCCCATAGTACAATGAACTCTTTGTAATTTGCCCTAAATAAAAATACATGGGAACATCATTATCTACATATTTATACATAATGTAAAGATTTATATGTGGGTTGTGCTTGTGTAAAATGTTTTTTTTTGCATAGTACAATAAATGGTGTATCATCATCATCATCGACATCATCCTTAACTTATCCCCACTATATGGGGTCGGCTTAGAGGTGTAAATCAAGTTGTGCTGCCCATGGCCTAGCACGACCCAGTATGACGGTAAATGAGCCGTGTCAGGCCCGATACGATTCCGAGCCATTTTGGGGCTTACCCAGTTTGCACTCATAACAATAATAAACAACTGGATTCGAATGTCAGACAAGTTTATGAGATGGTTCTTCTATACACAGGTTGATAAAACATGTCAGCATAAGTTCAATTAATTTTGGGATTGGGCTACAACAAATAACGGGTTTCACATGAGAAGCAAACTAATAAGTCCTCTACTAGGTACGCAATGGATCAAATTAACTCTGAAATTAGCTACAACACATGATAGAAATCACAATATCAGTGAGCTTTTTTTATACTCAACAATTGTGTAGTATTTTTTAAAATTATTGTAAATTTTGTTTTTCAATTTTATTTAACTTATTTGTTATTTTTTCAACAATGTAATGTTTTTATTTTCAATTTATAACTCCATTATAATTTTTATATTTTATTCCATTTTCCATATTTCATTCATTCATTGATCATTGTTTTGTTCAAATTCAAATGAAATAAAATTCATTTTTTCCTATTTGTTGTACATTTTGTATTTTGTTAAGTATCTTTTACTTTTTGTTAAATTTTTATTTTTTCAATTTGTTCCCAAAGTCGAGTATTTTACTTAGAAAAAAAGTGAAAAAAAAAATCAAAATGTCAAAGAAAAAAACAAAAAAAAACTAGCCCAGTTCAGCCCAGATTGTAGCCTAGCTCAACATGGCCTACAACCTACCCAACCCAAGCCCATGGCATGGCACAACACGGGTCCGCATAAGCTTGAGCCATGGGCCATGCTAGGTCGACCCCCTGAAGTATCCCAAGGGAGGGAATCACAACTTGTGCTTTGTGTAGACCATGTCGTACTGGCCCAACATGGCCTGATTTACTCCTCTACAGAATGGTGAAGCAGAATCCAAAATTATATAGTTGGGATTTTTTTAACAATAGAACATAGGATAAGGGTTGGATGGTGATGATTTCTCAATGTTCAAAGAGCCAAATCGGACACAGAACACACACACACACACAATATATATATATATATATATATATATATATATATATATATATTAAAGGTCATAAATACATACATACATACATACATATATATATATATATATATTAAAGGTCATAAATACTATATATAATATACTTTTACAATTTTTATTATAATTAAATATGGTGTTTGGATGACAAGTTTGTTTTTCAAATCTTATTAAATGTATTTTAAAATTTCAATTGGTTAAACACTTGGGCAATTTCATGAATTTGGGACTAGTTCATCGGTTTTTCTATTAAATCAACCGGTATCCGGTTTTCACCAATTTTTTAATAAAAGTGGTTATTAGGTAAGACTAAATTGGTCAAGGTCCTAATCACGGTCAACCGGTCCAATCAGCCAGTTAGGTCCAGTTTTCTAAACACTATGATTTCCAATACTCTAAACCTTGTCCCTATTTGTTAATGTTAGTAAAGAGTCTTCACATTGTAAACTTATAAGTAGAGCCACAACTTGGGTTGGGTTGCCTAAACCCTATCTCATAAATGTAGGGCCGGATTGGCTTGGGTTTAGTTGAAGTTTGGGTTAGGATTAGGGTTAAAAAGTATGAGCCTGCCTTAACTTTGGGTCAGGTCAGGGTTGGGGGCTTGACCAACCCAAACCCGAGGCTTAACTGAGCCCAACCTGAATACAACCTATAGTTTTGGATTCAGGTTGGGGTTAGGGTTGGGGTTTCAACAACTCAGGTTCGATTAGATTGACCTCAACCCAACCTAACCCACGCATCCCTACCCTACCTTTAAGTAGCAACAAAATATAAACATTGTTTTTAAAGTTTAAGTTAAAAGAAACATGTATTCAGAAATCACAAAGAAATAATAAAAAATTTGAAAAGTAAGATACGTGATCAGTACTTTAAGAACAGATTCATGCACCTTTTTTTTATTTTTGCATCAAATCAATCGGTTTACATATATTCCTTGAAAAGTGAGAATTCAAGGGCAAGATTCAAAAATTTACAATATATCAGCCTATATTAATCGATACATATCATATTATTAAGGCATAGGAAATGCTGCAAAACCCTTTGTATTGTGCCCTTTCATCATGTCAACCCCGTATCATAACCACAATGGGGTGTAAACCCTATTTTCCTGTATATTGGTTACGATATATTTTTGCATAAAAATTACTAAAACGTAATTTCTATATATATACAACTCATTTAGGTCTCATATTTAATGGTATGAATATATTTATATTTAACCTGTATATCCTATTTATTTGTCTGCATCAATATGTATCGTCGTATCCAAAGCATATCCCGATACATCTTTTAAATGTCTTTCCGATACAATTAGATTATGTTTGCTTTGAAAGAAAAAGTAGAGAAAGGAAAGGAGGAAAGATAGAGAAACCAATACAAAGTTTGTAAAGGTTTCCCTTTCCCTTCCTTTCCCTACATTTTCCTTCAAACCAAACATAGCCTCAGTGTTTCTAACAAATTTAACCTTGCTCAATGGTTCCATGACTTCTATCCAATTTCTTATCAGTTCAAAGAAATCGACATCACAACAATGCCCTGCTCTAGCCCAACTAAGTAGACACTGAGTATAAAAGTCACAAGCATTTTTGTGATGAAAGAAAATCCCCACGTAGATCACATTTATTGGATTATACACAACATTCAAGAAAGGAATTTAACCACACCAATGAAACACTCCATTCCTTCACAAGTAACAAAGACAAGCCAATCCACAAACGCTAAGCACTCAGTAATTTCAGCTGGCATTGCAATGCGGTGACCAGATCTAGAGATATGTAGTTAAAAAATGAGGAAGCAGCATGGATAATAATGACTAAGAACCTCCTTGGAATGTTAGCCGATCCCGCAAGGTGTCAAAAATAGACGAAGCTGCTGCATTCTGTGCAAAGGTTAGTTTCAATTTGCCAAGCAATTCATTATCTTTTGACTGAGATGCAGCGTCTGCAGCTTCCTTTGCCATACCAAGGCGAGCATATGCCTGCTTGAAGAACCCGTTCATAAACAAGTATGGAGAAAAACATTATTTTCTTGTATTTTCCCCTTCTAACAGCAATGACAAACAAGCCTGGTAGATTGATTAACTCATTGGCATCAATGCCATAAAAGGAAACAAAGAATGTTTGCACTGAGCTACCTAGGCATGGACCTTAATCGTTTTTCATCATGTTCATGGTGGAGCTGATGCTAAACCATGAAAAAAATCAGATCCAGGTCTGGGTACAACTAGGATCTAATAGACATATTTGATCCATTTATTAATTTTGTTGGATTCAGGGAAACCATATTATACGATGGGATTCTCATACTATTGTCATATCAGAAGCTATTGCAAATCCTGAAATTGAACATCTTGTTTCAATCCACTCTCGAAATCCAAATCCCCCATGCAATATATCATATTCTGCACTTCTTTTCCCCACAAGCCTATTTAAAGCCATGTTTGGGAGTGCTTAAAAATAAGTTTTTATTTGGGCTAGGAAAACACCATTAAGCACTTATTGGTGTTTGGAAAATAAGCCTGAATTTATTTTAAAAATAAGGGTTTATTTTTTTAGCCCAAATTTCCAGCTTTTTAAGTGCATCTACAATAAGCACTTATTCATTTTTTTATTCCAAAATTATCCCTAGTTGAATTTTAAAATACCACTTATAAAACTATCTCAAGTGAATTTTATAGTACTTTCGTAAAAGTACTTTTATAAAAGTTCTTTCATAGAAGTGTTTTTATAAAAATGTTTTCATAAAAGTACTTTTATGAAGTGCTTTCGTAAAAGTGCTTTTGTAAAAGTGCTTTCGTAAAATTTGAAAGAAAATAAAGGGGAAAATAGTCACAAATGCATATTTAAGTGCTTATTGGAGAAAAAGACTACCAAATTCCCAATATGAAGTAAGTGCTTATTTTTTACACTTGAAAAAGTTGGGTGCCAAATGCAAATAAGTGCTTATTTGAATATTCACTTGCCTTTAAGCACTTGTTTTTAACATAAGCACTCCCAAACATGGCTAAGTTTCCTATAAAAATCTCATCTTTGTTTGGAATTTCTTAAATTAATCCTTCTAGGTTTTCCCAAAATTGCTTTTAATGTTGTCTTCTAAACCTACTTGAGGTGCATAAGCACTAATTTGTTAATGATTTCCTCACCTGAAGTAAGTTTAGTTAAAAATATTCCATCTCCAATACTTTTAACATTTACAATTTCATTTTTTAGATGTTTATCTATTATTGTTGTTACTCCATTTTTATCATTTACTTCACCCATGTACAATAATCTGTAATCATCAATTTCTTTAGCTATTTCCCCATTCTATTTAGTTTCTTCTAAGTATGCAATATCAATCCACCTCTTCATAGTGTCTACCAGTTCCACAATCTTTCTTGTTAATCCTTGGGTTGGATTTCCCAAAGCTTGAACCCTAACCAAACCCATCAAAAAATGGGTTGGCCGAATCGGATTACTGAAAACCCCAACCCAATTGACACAAGATTGGGTTGGGTTGGTCAGTTTTGAGTTAAACCACACCACAATATGTCAGATTAGTCCAAAGCCAACACGGCTTCATGTATGTTATGTATCACATAAACATGTACAAATGTATTTGTGTGCATGAATATATGAAAAAACAATCTAGTATAACAATATAATACTCCTAAGCATAATTATATCTTTAAACATATAATAATGTTAAGCAAGAAAACCTTAATCAAGTTGAATTCTGAGAGAGAAGAAGATTTTAGCAAAAAGAAGTGAAACAAAAACTTGTCAACCCAAGACCATTTGGTTGGGGTAGGGTTGGGGGTACAATTTGGGTTGGATTAGGGCTGACCTCAACCCAACTTAACCCAGCTCAACTTGCAGTCTTGCATCCCTACCTAGCAGCAACAGAAGCACTTCTAAGTGTCTAGGGTTTTCTTTCCTGAATGACAAATGACAACTCAACAGGTCATTTACTTAGCCATTTCAACTATTATCAAAAGTCCCCTAAGACATGGCTTATCTGATTATATCTTCCCTCAACCTATATGAAAAGGAAAAAACATTTAAAAATAAAAATTTAAATAAGAAAAAAATCAAAGAATCAATAATAGAGGTTTTAGATTAAATGCGAGTTTATGTATCAAATCAAGATTAATTTTAGGTTTCCATAAGATAGTTTTAAGTAAAAAAGATGTCTTCACTGCAAACAATAAGGAAAGAAAGAGAGAGAGTATTTTTCTTGGGCCATGAAGCTTTTTCTAGAAAAGCCTACAAAATTTTCAAAAAGAAAAATGAGGAGAGGCAAAAGAAGACCTCTCTAAGGGAAGGAGGGGAGGCATGGGATGAGTGAGAAGGTCTGGAAGACGATCTTGATGGGGAAGAATAACTCAGCCTCTAAGCAGTGTATGCTGAAGTTTTTCTGATCAGGGTTGTGGTTGGTGAGGTGGAGTGTGGTTGTTTTTGCAAGTTGCTGTCATCCTGGTTGGGTTCGTGTAGGTTGTAAGTGATTTGGTTTTGTTTGTTGGTTTGGTTTTTTCCCTCAGGTGATTTCTTATCACCTTTATTTCTCTTTAATTTTTGGTGAGGTGGAGTGCGGTTGTTTTTGCAAGTCGCTGTCATCCTGGTTGGGTTCGTGTAGGTTGTAAGTGATTTGGTTTTGTTTGTTGGTTTGTTTTTTTCTCTCAGGTCATTTCTTATCACCTTTCTCCTGCAATTTCTCTTTTATTTTTGGTGAGGTGGAGTGCGGTTGTTTTTGCAAGTCGCTGTCATCCTGGTTGGGTTTGTGTAGGTTGTAAGTGATTTGGTTTTGTTTGTTGGTTTGGTTTTTTCTCTCAGGTCATTTCTTTCTCCTGTAATTTCTCTTTTATTTTTAATGAATTTTGTTTTAGTATAAAAAATGCATATCCTCTATATAATGTTAAATCATATGCTAATTTGCTAAATACATTCAAGACTAACCCAGATTGACCAAAAGCAATGTTCAGAGAACCGGGCAGGACATAGAATTGGAAAAGAAAGAGGTTCACGAGTCAAAGGTTCAACTAGGGTCAAACCAAAGGTCAAACAATGATGACATGACATATATGTATATGTATTGCAGATCATATAAATACTATACATAACATATTTTATAAATTATGTTATATTTGAGTGCAGTGGATGGAAAATTCTTTAATTTTTATAAATTATGTGTAACAAAGTAATATATGCAATAAAGAGTCATTAATTAGCACAAATAAAGAGGCCATAGGTTCAAGTCTTGCCATAAGCATTTGAAATTTCAATATTTAGTGACTGAGGCAGTTTCATTAAACTGGGACTGGTTCTCTGGTTAAACCCACCATCAGCCAGTTTTGACCAGTTTTATATGAATTCCGGTTTTTCGGGTATAACTGAACCAGCCAAGGACCCAGGTCAAGGTTCAACTAGTTCAAGCAACCGGTCCAGTCCGGTTTTACAAACATTTGGTAATTTCATCAGGTTTCATATTGATTAACAAAGAGTGTTGAGTTGTGGGCCGATTTTACTTGTTTTTTTATTTACATAACTTAGTTAGGTAGTTTTTCGGCCTTAGGCCCATTAGTTTGTGTTTAAGTTAAGTGTGGCTTTTCAGCTTCTTACAAGTAGCCGACTTACTAAGGGCATACTTGTACTTGTACACTATACTTTATGAGTAGATAATCTAATGAAAGGAGCTTTCAGATTTGATTTTTTGTTTCTCCCCATTCTCTTCTATCTCTCCTATTTCTTTCTAGCAGAAACCTTTTCCTCTCTTTTTTCTCTTCTTTGTTTTACAGAGTTTATATCAAAACAGGTTATCAAAACTTTTTTACTTGGTATCAGAGCATGTTTAAAGATTTCTTGAGCTCTACTGTTCCAGTTCGTTTTGGGGGTGATGCAGTTCTTATAGCAGTTTTCTTGATTAATCGGGCACCTTCTCGTGTTCTTGGATATAGCACTCCATTCAGCCTTCTTTTTCCTAATGGGGAGATATTCCATATTCCTCTAAGGGTGTTTGGATGTGTATGCTTTGTCCATGATCTTGGTCCTCATCACTCAAAGGTAGACCCTAAGGCAAAGAAGTGTGTCTTCCTTGAGTATGCTAGAAATCAAAAGGGATATTGTTTCTATGACCCAGTCTTTGAGAGTTGGTATGTTACTATGGATGTCACTTTTTTAGAGTCCACATCTTTTTCGCAAAGGGTTCTTCTCAGGGGGAGTCTTTTGGGGAAGGAAGTGAGCAGTCTATACCACTTCCAGTTCCAGCCACATTTGTCCACTAAAGTGTCAAACCCACCTATTTCACCCACCTTACCACCTCCCTTGCATCCTGTTTCTCAGTGTTTTACACGACAGCACCTACGACTACACAGGGAGGTTGATTCCACAACAAAGAAACCCACATCACTCCCTATTGGCTCATCGGAGATTCCAGGTTCAACTAACACTAACCTAGGTATGCCCCTTGCTTCCTCTGATGGTTTAGTTCCTATTGATACTACTACCCTTGCTCCTAACCCCATTGCAAATGACCTTGATCTTCCTATTGCACTCAAAAAAGGGAAGAGAAAGTGTACTGCTCATTGCATCTTACATTATATTTCCTACAGTGGATTATCTCCTTCCTACCAAGCCTTCCTTTCCTCCCTTGACTCCGTGTCTATACACAAGGGTGTTAGTTAGGCTCTCTCCAAACTTGAGTGGAAAGCAACTATGCAAGAGGAAATGAAAGCTTTGGTTAAGAATCAGATGTAGGAGATTGTGGATCTACCAGAAGGCAAAGAGACAGTTTGATGCATATGGGTTTATACAATGAAGTACAAGGCTGATGAGAGTATAGAAAGGTATAAAGCAAAGCTGGTTGCAAAAGGGTACACTCAGACTTATGGCATAGATTACTTGGAATCTTTTGCACCAATGGCAAAGATGAGCTTAGTCCAGATTCTTCTATCACTAGCAGCTACATACTCTTTGCCACTCTTCCAACTTGATGTGAAGAATGCTTTTCTCAATGGGGATTTGCAAGAGGAGGTGTATATGCATCTTCCTGGTTTCTACAATATGTAGAAAAGGGAAAGGAATGCATGTTGAAGAAGTCTCAGTATGGTTTGAAGCAATCACCCAGAGCTTGGTTTGATAGGTTTAGAAGTGTATTGGTTGTATTTGGCTATACTCAAACCCAATCTGATGGCACTCTATTTGTGAAGATGAGGGGGTCATTGGTTTCAATTTTGATTGTGTATGTGGATGACATTGTAGCTACAAGAAATGATTTGAGTGAAGATGAGGGGGTCATTCTCTCTTCTTTCTTTTACAAATTTTATATCAAAATAGGTTAACAAAACTTTTCTACTAAGAGAACCATGCAAGTTTAAGTTTATCGCCACTTCTGACCAGTGGACAAGAGGGAGAGAGGGAGGGGAAGAGAGAGAGAGAGAGAGAGCATAAAGCTAACAAATAATAAATAGCATATGTTTCAATGCAATCTAGAACATGCCAGACAGTGGAAGAGTAATGATTAGGTTACCTCAGCCTTTTCTCGTGGATCTGCAAGTTTTGGAATGTATTTAATGGCTTCATCTTTCTCACCAGCATCAACACAAGCCTCCACAAATGGCTTATAACCTATTTGATTCAACCATTATTATGAATCCACCTTGAAATGAGCATTAACAATTGAAAAGGAGAACTTAGCTTATAAAGAACGTAAAAGAATAATGTACAACTGGTCTTAATTCTTTACATTGCTTTGTTCTTTGGCAGTTATGTTATCAATAACGAAAACAATTAACATTAAGTGAATTGTGAAAAGCTAAAACACTTCTTTAAGGCTGATCATTCAAAAAAGAGACCACAAACCCCAGATGCTACAATACCGGGCCACATCAAACAAATTACATATCCATGCATGATATAACCCAACACTAAGGACATTACTAAAACATACTTAATAGCATTTAGCATGTACAACTCTAAAATATGAAAATGATATACTTTATCAAATCAGACTAAAAAAATATAGATTAGAACCTTAATTAAATTTTGCAAGACAATAAATCAGGTGAAGATCTCTCTGAGATCTCATGGGGCATTTCAATTTTAGTGTGAAGAGTGGATATATGAAATGGAAGGCATATCCTCTTAGAACCAGAGTTGTCAATGTGGTAAAGTGTTGACTAGTTGTTTTGGCCTCTCTAGTTGATGCGATAAATAGTCGGTGTCTAGGTGGTGGTTAGTCAATAAAACAAGATATGTTCTAAATTTAAGATATTGATACAATTTCATAAATAAGATAGACTACAACTATGCAATAAAAAGAATGATACTGAAACATTTAGTTTACAGTGCTTGTTTTGCAAACAAAGAGAAAGCAAAGCTGAATAGATTAGGACAGGAAATCATAACCTTCGTTTTCCAAAGAAGAGTGCAACCTTGACTATAAAATGTGCCATTTTGTTTATGGCAACTACATGTCAACACATTACTAATTGGAAGAAAATTTTAAAGATCCTCCACTGCTATATTCTTTGGAATATTTAAAGCAACAACATGAATATAACAAAATACATACTATGTTCTTTTGAATAATTAGGGGTACAAGCAAACAAATAAAGCTTTAAAATGAACTTTTGTTCGACTAGGTTGACTTTCCATTAATCATCAACTCGACCTAGTTGATGCTTAGTTGTCCTAGGTGGTCACAACAAGAATATCAACTGAAAAGTTAATGATGCAGTTGGTCTGGCACAATAAAACTGATGAAAACTGAATCACCTAAGCAATGGAAGGATGGCGAGAGAACTCTAAACAAAAACCATAATTTAGTGGGAATTTGCAAAGGAGAATAAGGGTGGAGATCAGAGGAGGTTTATCTTCCAATTGCAAGGAAAGGTGGCCTATGGAGAGTGGATATGTGCTGGGAACAAGGAAAGTATTCTGTCCATGGAGACTGATCCTGGTGAGAACTACTCACCACAGAGACTACTTCGAGGGAGCCCATTCCTCCTGAATACAGAAAGATAGAACAGAAATGAATTCAGGGAATCCGAATTGCCCAGTTCTAACTGCAAAATAGCCTGATATAGAGGCTCTGACAACAATCACAAATTCTAATGTGACATCATAACTAACTCGATCCATGTGGCTTTCAAATATAGACATATTTGATAGCTGGTTTCCGGTTTTGGGCAACATTTGGTCCTCTCAGAGAATCAGGCTTGGGCCCACTGGTTAGGCTGTGCCTTATCAATTTGCCCCCACCCCCCACCCCCATTGCAGCAACAATCCTAAAGGTTGGCATGCAGGAATTACTGTCGTAGGATGGCATAAACTTCCCTAGTAGCTTCCTCCAAGGGTAATTGAGTCCACTCAACCAACACCTCTCTGACCATCGAATTGCTGACACATATCCAAAGTTGGTCGAGGAACCTGAGGTTCAAGAATAGGCTTGCCTTCACCAGAAAGTCTGGTAGAGTTGGGTTGACAGTAGAAGATGGTGGGAGAGCTTTCTTCAGTAGTGAAATGTGGAACACAGGGTGCAAGCGGAATGTAGCTGGAAGCTGAAGGCAATAAGCCAATGCCCCCACCCTGTCAGTGATGCAAAATGGGCTAGTTCATCTCTGATCTCATTTCCATCCCCAGACATCCATCTCAAAGAACAAGTGCTTTTAATGACTAAATGCACTATGATTGGGCAAGGATTGATAGCCTTTTTTCGTAGGCAATAAAACAATTATGTAAATAGAAAAACATAAAAGGTTCAATGCCCCTATACAAAGAGTTCACATCTCCCCAAATGGGGCTGCCCCACATTACACCCCCGCCGTGTATTGGGAACATCTCTCGATGATAACATCATCGGTTCTGGTACTATCATCAGGAGATGTTCCCAATACACAGCGGGGATTTGCTGTGGGGTAGCACCTTGTGGGGAGGAGATGTGAACTCCTATACCGAAAAGCATGCAAAAGTAATAGGGCAATATGGGCCATATATAACATTTACAATTAAGCATTACCCTATGAGAGTATATAGGCCTAAAAGAAATAAGTATGTTCCAGTCTCAATCTTGGCCATTACCTGATTCTTGAAGCACTTCTAGAAAAACAGAAGCCATCATATTCATAGATAATATTTTAAAACTTTCAACTTAATCATTTACTATTGAAGAGTCAATACTTTTCATATCAAACTATGATGTAGATCCCTCACCCAGACCCAAAAGAAATTTTCAGATGGTGGTAACTCAGAGCTAGGTGTGTAATTGACACCCCTACTTCAGAACAAATATTTCAAAAAAATTGGATAGAAGGATTCAACAGGGAAGGAGATAAGATTATTAAATGAGAATCATAACCGATGCATTCAATTGTATTAATAATAAAAGGAGAGGATACAATGGAAATAAAGAGGGAGAGGATCCCTTGCACCATGTGAAGCTTGATAACAACAAAGGACCCTTCATTTGTACACTAAAAGAGGGAAAGTTTCCAGGATCAATGCATAAATTACTCTGGAAACCACGTCTACAAGTCAAAAACCTTACCAGTGGGTGGTCTCTTCTCTTTTGAAAATTTTTCTAGGGCATCCCAGTCTCTTGTTGTAACTAGAGCAAAAACTTTGAGCCAATACCATCTTTTCTCAGAAACCTGGTAAAAAAATAAATCTTGATAATTGGAGTTACAATATTAATATTTTTAAAGCTACAAAATCAAGACAAATAGGGAGCCAATAGACACGATAAACAGGAAAAGCATTTCTCTAATGCAGCTGCACTCCTGTTTTAATAATGTTCAGTTATCATTGGAATTAAGACAAACAATCTATGGTTACAAACCTTGAATTCTGTTCTCACTTTCATTGCAGCTCGATGGTTTCCTAGTACAATACATGTGCGAATTGTATCATTGACACTTGAATCAACAAATATGGCTTGTTTTGTGGTCACTTCTAATTCATGCTGCATTCTGTAAGAACTGAGGAATAAGTCCAAAATTTGCTTGAAGAATTATAAAGAAAAGAACATGAATACCAGAATTTATCAAAAAAAAAAAACTGACATTGTGCCTCCTGGATAAAGCCATTTGAAAATTTTGAGGAAGTGCAATAAACAGCAAGACTAGAAAACCACTCCCTTATTATTTCCTCATTTGGTCAACTAGGAAGCTGGCCTAAACAACCTACCCTATTTCTGCAACATTGAATGGTAATGTGGCAGGTATGAACTATTCATTGCATAAGGGGCTGTTAGATTGGCAAGGTGTCCGACCTCCATCCACATCAACATTAAAACCAACCTTGCAGTGGTTGCTTCCTGGTGTCATTTGACCTTCTACAGCAACAGAAAATGCAGAAAAACAACTATTGGAGAGGTTTGAGCATCCAAAGTTACCAAAACATATGAAAGGAGGAAGAATCAATAGCTGGACAAAATTTTCTCTTTTTCTTTTTCTTTTTCGTTTTTTTGATAAGGTAAATTAATGTATTAGATATAAAAATATTAATCATTCAAAGTACTAACTTTTTAATATAAAATTTACTCAAAAACAAGGGCTTATCTCTTGACATGTGCCTATAAGTTGAAGCTTGCCCAAGAATAGAGGTTGATAAGACAAACATGTGGGCTCTTTTGGGGCTCCCAACTACACTGCCACCTGGAAGATTTTTGGGTCATTTAGGGAATATCAGTAAAAGACCCAAGTGACCAACCTGCTTACAGCTTCATGGCAGTAGGTTCATTCTGGTGCTTCTTGTGCAGAGGGCTGGGAGTAGGTAGTTGTGGCTTTTTGATGACATGTTTTATCTATTGGGGACTGACTTCTTTCTCTTATTTTCTTGCTTGAGCCACATAGCCTTTATACATCTTATATACCTTTCACTTTAATACATTCAGAATTTAAATAAATATATAAGGGAAGAAATGAACAAGTTTGCCAGACTTTCCTCTTCCCACTCTATTTTATCATGAACAATTTCAACCTAAGAGACCTTGTCACATGTGCAAAGTAAGTCGCTTTATTAGCAAGTTTTATATTTTTAGCTACCATTAAGTTGAGAGTAGTCTGAGAGCAGCCACTTTGTGCAAAAATTCTAATGTTAGGTTTGTATCCAGTCAACCCCTCCCAAGACCCCAGATAGCTGGGACAAACATTTTTTGATGAATAATAGTGAAATTTTATTAATTCTGAAACTGATTTAGAATTGTAATTTCATAAAACATCCCATGGAGAGGCGCGACTTGCAGCTCTTAGTGGCTTACAAGAGAACTAAAATAAATTATAGAAATCACAGCTGAGCCCAAAACATTTCTTCCCTATTTACCCCTTGCTTGGCTAACACATCAGCCAAAGCATTTTCTGATCACCCCACCCACTGTATAGAGCTGGGACAAACATTTGGTAATGGCCTTTAAGTTAAGAATAGAGAATACGCATGAAGTCAGCCAGGACCACCTACTTGGTGAATGATTTCTGTTAGAAGTTAAATTTAGTTTTATTGTTCTCCTTTATATGGTAGGGGTATTTTTGTACTTCTACATTCTTTTATCTTTATTACTTAAGTTAGGATCATAAGTGTAATTTTACAAAACTGTTACAGTTCTAATAAAAGTGGGTGGCAGTGGGGTTGGTACATAGCTCGATGATTGGCTGTTCACCCTATTCTTCTCAATTCCTCTTCTCTGTTCTTCTTCTCTACTCTATAACAAATCAGGTTGCTTGCAGCCCACTTATTATTTTTCTTCCCTTTTATTGATCTTTATTCTTTTAGGCTACTCACATGATATCAGAGCACCAGTGATAGCCAGGGTTGTTCTTTGCTAGCCTTCAGTCACCATTCATTTGAGAATTGTTGAGTTGTGGGCTGATAACATTTGCTTTTATTTATAAAGCATAGTTAGAGAGTTATTGGGCCCAAGGCCCATTAGTTAATGTTTAAGTTAACAGTGTTTACCTAGTTTTTACAAGTAGCCAACTTACCAAGGGCAATACTTGTCTTTGTATTCAGTTTTTATTTACAAGTATATAAGCTAATGAAAGGGGCAGCCAGACCTAAGTTTTGGCTTCTCCCATTCTCTTCAATTTTCTGCAAAAACCTACTCTTTTCTTTCTATCTCTCTCCATTACACAGATTGCATATCAAAACAGATTTTTTGCACTTTTCTACTACTGGATTGGGGTTCTATACTTCTATTTGCTTTTAGTCAACAAGTTTAAGCCACAACAACAATTGCATCATTTGTGCTTTTTCCCCTTTTTCTGCTAGTCAAAAACTATTTAACCAAAAGAAATAAAACTAACTACAATCACATAAAAACTCAATTAACTGAACCTTAAGGCCCAGCCTCACGGTAGGTAAAATTTTCAAAATATGCCTATTGTCCAAAATTACAGAAAACTAACAATTTTGACTTGTTTGTTCATGCATCATCAACACTTGAAGCTTATATCAATGAGAAGATGATGAAAGATTTGATAAACATGAGAAGATTCTTTCATAAACAAGAGAATAGGAAAAAGGAAGATTATGAATTAAAGCATGCAACCAATCTAAAATTAATCATTAGATCAGAAATCATGAATTAAGGACAGATATAGCCTTAATTGATACTAAATGGTAAATAGGAAAACTCCCATCATTATTTTTTCTTAACAAAAGGAAATCCATAATGTACTACACTAGTATAGGAACGTAATCATCTTGTTATATACCTTAGCAATTTGGCATGCTCTTCAGCAGCTTTTGCCTCAAATGCATGTTCCTTGGTCTCTGAGAAAAGATTTTGTGCCTTCTCAATTATTTTTATGCGTGGACCATGAAGTGGAGATCCCTTACTTGCCATTGGATTTTTTACCAGTTCCCATGATTCTTTCCATAACAGGAAAGCCACATCCTAGAAGACAAATAACCCTCAAAAAATCTGGAGAGCATTTCATAAAAGCCAAAATATCATAGAAGGTTCTGAACTGAGTTCCAAGTATCTCATAAATTCCTAGATAAGAACCCAAGAAATGGACACAAATATGAGAGATCAGGAAATGACTATTCATTTCTTTAAGATCCAGGACACATAAAGGTACACTATGTCATTTAATATGGTGACACCATACTTTTATATTTTGTTTTTTAAGCTAAATATCATTTCTTTTTTCTCTTTTGGGATAAATAACAATGATCCAGGACACATAAAGGCATTCTATTAATTTATTAAGTAAACTCCAGCTGACCACTGTGATTGGGCTATAGAGAGCCAGAACAGTCAATAACCGATAGAAGAAATAGAAGGATGTAATCAAATCTTACAATAGTGTCTTTGCCTCCTTGGCCAAAAAGTCAGCAATATCATTAGCTAATCTAGGAGCCCATCAGCATCCCATGAAGCTGTTAAGCCTGGCAGCCAGTGACTTTGAATAAGATGTGTATGAGCCCAAAGGCCATCTAAACAAGTTGGCATCCAACCAAATAGCCCAATTTCTTTTTCAAATATATATTTTCAGATTATGTAACCTCTTCTTACAAAAGATGGTGATATCATCAATAAACCATATGCATGAGACTAGCACTTTCCTCATATCCCACTCAAAAACCCCAAAAGGACCCACTTCACTTGCTTTTGATACAAGACCAACCACAAAAATGAAAAGAGGGGTCAGTGGGTCTCCTTGCCTTAATCCTCTCTTAGTAGGAAAGATATCTCTAGCCCAACATTCACAAGATCTCCTCCCAAACCCCAATTTATCTAGAACCCAATCAAAGATAAAGCAGCTTACGTTATCATATGCCTTTCTCAAATATTTTTTTTATCAATAAATTAAGAATTTACCATCTATCCACTATATTTAAGTCTTTCTCAAATATATTTTGCAAATGAAGTACCCTGATCAAGATGAAGTGAACGAAGATGATCCTGATAGAGGGGTTCGACCAAGGGTCTTGGGAGCCCCAACTGATTGCTGATAGATGATCCTTATAGACCTATTAGCCTAGTGAACAGTTTATATAAGATCATTGCAAAGGTTTTGTCCCTCAGGATTAGACAGGTGCTCAATACCATTATCTCAACTAATCAAGGACCTTTTGTGAGGGGCAGGCAAACCACTGATCAAATTCTTATAGCAAATGAGAGTGTAGAGGACTTTAAGAAATCTAAGAAGAAGGGGGTGGTCTGTAAGCTAGATTTGGAAAAAAAGCTTATGACTTGGTAGACTGGTCCTTTTTGTTGGAGGTGATGACTAGTTTTGGGTTTGGAGATAGATGGTGCAGATGGGTGTTGGGGTGCATTCGGTCTTGTCACTACTCTATTTTGGTGAACAGAACGGTGGTAGACTTCTTTCCAGCATTGAGGGGAATAAGACAAGGAGATCCCCTTTCTCCTTTTTTGTTCACCTTGGTTACTGAAGTATTAGGGAGTCTAATCTCTAAGGCAAATTCTAGAGGGCTAATTAAGGGATGGAGAGTTGGCAGGGAGAGTATACCACTAACACACTTGCAGTTTGCAGATGATACAATTTTGTTTGTGAGAGGGGGGACATGAATTGGATTAGGAATGTGAAACTTACAATACAACTATTTGAGCAAATGTCCTATCTGAAAGTTAATTTTGATAAAAGTTGTGTTGTAGGTGTGAATATGGGGGAAAGTGAGATCCTTGAGTGTGCAAATATTTTGGGTTGTGGAGTATCGAATTGGCCTTTGATTTATCTCGGTCTTCCTCTAGGAGATAATCCTCAAAAAGGAAGTTTTTTGACTCCTGTAGTGGAGAGGTTTGAAAAGAGACTTGCCTCTTGGAAGAAAAACTACTTATCTCTTGGGGGAAGAATTACCTTAATCAGGTCTACCCTAGCTAATCTGCCCATCTATTACCTTTCAGTCTTTAAGGTGCCTGCAAGGGTGGCTAGCAAGTTGGAAAAATTAATGAGGGACTTCTTGTGGWAGCCRGGRGAGGAAAAAAAKGATCATAGGGTTAGATGGGAGATGGTGTGTAGGAATAAGCAGGATAGAGGGCTAGGCATTGGGGATATAAGGAAGAGGAATTTGGCTTTGCTAGGGAAATGGCTGTGGAGTTTTTCTTTGGAGAGGGAGAAACTGTGGACTAAGATAATTTGTAGTATTCACGGGCTTGCAGAGAATGGTTAAGACTCTAGGATTTTGGCTATGGCTACAAGAGCATCACAATGAAAATCCATACAAGATATTTTGCCCCTCTTCTCTCCTTGGATCAAGTATGATTTACACACTGGTAATCTCATAAAGTTGTGGGAACATGTTTGGGTTGGGGAGACCCCTTTGAAAGAACAATTTCCGGCTCTATTTGCAATCTCCACCCTCAAAAATGAACCAATTACCAATTTCCTTGTTTCCTCAAACTCAAATTCCGGGTTTGCTTGGAACTTGGGTTTGAGAAGAGCACTCAGGGACACATAACTAGATAATGTTTCAACTCTTATGTCCATTCTTGATGGGATTTTCTTGGAACCCATAAAGATAGATAGTAGGATCTGGTCTCTGTCTCCCTTTCGATCCTTTACTTGTGCATCCTTCTTTAAATCCCTGATACAACCAGAAACTCCTATTGGACTGTCATTCCCTGTCAAGGAAGTGTGGTGTAAACCAGTAGAAGATCAAGACTGTAATCAGTCTTGAATCCTAATAGGTTTTAGGTTTACAAAACAGAAGAAAATGAGAGAAAAGGAGAGAGAATAGAAGAGAAACAGGAGAACACAAGTGGTTGAAAGGAAGGACAGATTCTTACTTATCTGCCGCCGCCACTTTCTTATTATTTATAGGTTATGTTTAGTACATAATGGAAAGGACACATCTGCCCTTAGTACTTACATAATAAATAAAGTAAATAAAAGCTGAAATAAATAACAACTGAATTAACAAACTGACTCAAACTGACACTACTATAACTGGAACAAATAACTACACATGCTGTCCTACGAACACAGTGGGGACCACTGCAGTGGGGCCCACATCAGTGTTCTCTACAAAACCTATACCTCCGAGGGTTGGGAACTTTTGTTGGGAAGCTTTCCTTGAAAGAATCAACACAGGTGACCTACTTCAAAGAAAAAGACCTAATAGTTGTTTATCTCCACATTGGTGTGTTTTATGCAAAGCTGCTAATTTTGGCAAAAAATATTTGGGATTGGTTTGCCACTTTATTTGGGTGCAGGTGGACACCTCCAACTAGTCTGCAAAGCTTGTTTTCCTCTTCACCTATTGAACACTCAACGAAAAGATCAAGAATTATGTGGAGATGTGTGAGAGCTATTGTTTGTTGGACATTATGGGAGGAAAGAAATGCAAGAATCTTCTCGGAAAAGGAGAGAGGCTTGGAAAATATGGTAGAGTTGATTCATATAAGAGTAATACAATGGCTGAAGACAATGAAGGAGTTCACAGATTTCTCAACAAACGATTTGCTAAGAATGTGGAAAGAAGTTGTTAGCTCAATTACAAGGAAGAAGACTTTGAATCTCATGTGGAAAACTCCACCTCCTGAGGCCTTCAGGTATTGGGGGGGGGGAGGTCCTAAGGGATGAGAAAGGTAATGTAATAGCTTTGTTCTCTAGTCCAATTGGAGTGGGAAACTCCTTGAGGGCTGAGGTGTTAGCAGTATTGGAAGGGGTGCAAAGGACCAAAGAAATTAAAGTAAAGAAACTGATTATAGAAGGAGATTCTGCGGTTGTTGTGGATTGGTTGAAAGAAGACATTTCCAAGATGTAGAGCTACAGCAATGAGAAAAGAAAATTCAAGTGGCTGATTAAGGATATGGAAGTCCTAYGTACTTGGGTTAAAAAAAATGCTAATTCCTTTGCTGATGGATTGGCTAAGCAAGGAGTTTTTAGAAATTCTGGGTTTTGGGCTCAATTGTAAGGTTCTGAGTGTTTAAATCAGATGTATTTCTGTTCTGGGGAGTTAAGAATCTTTAGCTCCTCTTCCCTGTAACCTTTTTTCCAATATTAATGAATTTTGTGGTTATTGATCAAAAAAAGAGGAGTAATTGGGGGGAGGGAGAGGTCAGATGGAAAGCTAAACTGGCAGTGGGAAGTGCAGGAGGATTGTTGAGTCTCTGGGATCCTACTATCTGTAGTTTAGTTTCTGCTCACATTGGGAGATTCTTAGTTTCATTAATTGTGAAACTTCCTGATGGTAACATTTGCCAAGTCACAAATGTCTATGGTCCAACAGATGGTAATCTTCAGGAGGAGTTTTGGAAAGAATTGGTTGAAGTGAGGGGTAATCTATCTTAGCCATGGGTCAATGGTGGAGACTTCAATGTCACTTTAGCTGCTGTTGAGAAAAACATCAGTGGAAGGAGGTCAAGAGGGACGATTCAATTTGTTGATTTCATCAACAGATTTGAGCTGATTGACTTTTCTCTTTAGGGAAGCCGATTTACTTGGACGAACAATCAAGATACCCCGACTAGTGAGGTTGGACAGGGTTTTGGTTTCCTTGAATTGGGAAGATCTTTTTCCTAATTTTAGGTAGATTGTTCTTCCTAGGCCTGTTTAAGATTATTGTCCAATTCAGCTGGTCTATGGATTTAGAGGTAGAATTGGTGCACCTTTCAAGGTGGAGAATGCCTGGTTTGAAGATGAGAAGTTTATTCCTTTCTGAAGAATGTTTGGAGTGAAATGCAAGTGGAGGGTACTAGCTCTTTCATTTTGGCAAATAAGCTTGGTGCAATTAAGAAGAAACTGAAAATCTAGAAAGCGGAAAACAATTTGAATGCTGAAACTGAAAAGAGATCCTTGTTGAGTCTTATTAAGGAAATTGATGCTACAGAAGAAGCAGGTCCTTTAACTGAGGAAAACAAAATGAAGAGGTTTCAAGCAAAAATTAAGTATGATAAGTTGGTAGTAAAAGAAGAAATCAAGTGGAGACAAAGAGCAAAAGTGGCCTGGTTAAAAGAGGGGGACAAAAACACTCATTTCTTCCATAAAATGGTAAATGCCAGAGCAAGAGTTTCTTCAATTAGTAAGCTGGAGTGGGAGGATAGACTGGGGGAATCTGAAGCAGAATTGAAGGTAATAGCTACCAATTTTTATAAAAACCTCTATAAAGAGAATTGGCCGATTAGACCCTTTCCAAGAGACCTTCATTTCAAACAGCTAAATGAAGATCAGTCCAATCTCATTGAGAGACCATTTACGAAGGAGGAAATTAAAGCAGCCATATCTATGTTGGTTGCAGATAAGTCTCCTGGGCCAGATGGGTTTACCAAACCTTTTCTATGTCAAATGCTAGGATATTGTGATAGAAGATATTTTGAATGTCATTCAGGCTTTTTATGAGAATGCTTCCCTTCGAAGGAGTTTAAATACTACATTTATCACCCTCATCCCAAAAATTGAAGGGGTGGTTAACATCAAAGACTTCAGGCCAATCAGTCTCTTGCATAGTTTCCAGAAGATCCTAGCTTAAGTACTGGCAGAGAAGAATGAAAGGGGTGATAGGGAATGTTATCTCATATAATCAAAGTGCTTTTGTTCCGGGGAGGCAGATGCTTGACTTTGTTCTCATTGCAAACAAGTTGATTCATTCAAGAAGAAGAGAGGGCTCCCCTGGTTTAATTTGAAAACTGGATATTGAAAAAGCCTATGATCATGTCAACTGGAGGTGTATTGATTTGGTGTTGCAGCATATGAAGTTTGGGCAGAAATAGAGAAACTGGATTAAAGTTTGTGTTTCCACTTCCAAATTCTCAGTGTTGGTGAATGGTCAGTCAGCAGGGTTTTTTGATAGCTCTAGGGGACTTAGACAAGGTGATCCCTTGTCCCCCTTACTCTTTATTTGTGTCATGAAGATCCTCACTTTGTTTTGTAGAATGGCTGCAGGGTCTGGTGAGTGGGATGGATTTGCATTCTCTCTTGATGGAGAAAAGATCAATATCCTCCAATTTGAAGATGATATGCTTTGTAGATGCTTCTACATCCCAGTTAGAGCTCGTCCTTGGAGTCCTATCTTGGTTTGAAGTAATTATCAAAGTGAAAGTCAACTGGAGTAAAAGTCAAATCACTCCAGTGCTCCAGGTTTCTAATTTAGCTGATTGTGCAGAGGTCCTAGCTTGTCAAACTGATTTCCTCCCGGTGAAATACTTGGGATTGTCGTTGGGTGCATACTGTCTTGCTTCTTCGATTTGGGACCCAGTTATTGAAAAAATGGAAAGGAAGTTGGCTGCATGGAAGGCTAGATATATCTCATTTGGGGGTAGGTTTATTCTGGTTAAAAGAACTCTTTCCAATTTACCAACTTACTTTCCCTCTCTCTCTTCCCAATCCCTATCAAAGTTGCCAAAAGACTGGAACAGATCCAGAGGAATTTTCTTTGGAGGGGTTGGGGGGAGGAGAGGAAAGTGCATCTTGTAAGCTGGGATCAAGTCTGTCTTCCTAAGGCTGA
Organism: Nelumbo nucifera; assembly: GCF_000365185.1. The sequence goes on from NW_010729141.1 coordinate 1,839,244, forward strand.
GGGTGGATTAGGCATTAGGAAAGTGAAGAATTTCAACACTGCCCTGCTAAGCAAGTGGATCTGGAGGTTCTCGGTTGAGAGGGAGGCTTGGTGGAGATTTCTCATTGCAGATAAATATGGGGTGGAGTGGGGTAACTGGAGATCCAGGGATCCTCCCCTAAGTTGGGGTGGTTCTCCTTGGAAATCTATAATGAAAAGCTGCTCTGTGTTCATTGAAGGAATTTTTATTAAGGTTGGTAATGAGAAAAGAACAAAATTCTGGAAGGACTCTTGGTATCTGGATATGACCCTTGCTGAATCTTTTCCTCACTTTTTTCAGTGTGCCCTTAATCAAGAAGCTTCTGTGGCTGAGTACTGTTGTGTGGCAGGTGGATCTTTAACTTGGACTCCCATTTTTAGGAGGGATTTGTATGACTGGGAATTAGAAGAGATTGGGGATCTGATGGCTCTCCTTAAAAATCAGAGGATTGATCAGCAGTTGGAAGATAATGGAGATGGAAATGGAATTCGAATGGTGAATTCTCTGTTAAGTCCCTTGCCTCAAAATTAGGTAGTGTGGATGCTACTGATTTTCCTGCTTCTCGGATCTGGAATACCATAAGTTCTTCAAAAGTCAACTTTCTGGTTTGGACGATGGCCCTGGATAAATGTCTCTCCAGAGCCGATTTGGTGAAAAGGGGCATTCAGGTTATAGATCCTTTATGTAGTCTGTGTGGGCAACATGTTGAATCTACAGATCATTTATGCATTCATTGTCCTTTTTCTTCTCAGATCTGGGGACACTTCCTCAGAGTCTTGGGAATTAGTTGGGTAATGCCTAGATCGGTTAAGGATCTCCTCGATTGTTGGAAGGTGGGAGGTCTTAGTAAGAAAGGGGAATCTGGTGTGGAGGACTATTCCAGCCGCTGTTTTATGGTCCATTTGGGCTGAGAGAAACAATAGAATCTTCAATAAGAGAGGCAAAAATCCTGAAGACATCATTCAGAGAGCTGTGGTATGGATATCTGTAACTGAAGAATTTAAAAGTCTGAATTTGTCTTCTTTTTATTGTTCTGATTTCTGGAGGAAAGTGTAACTACTGTGGTTTTTCAGACTGCCCTTCTGGGTCTGATCCCAGCTTGTATGTTTTTTGAGATGAATAAAATTACTTTACCTTTTCCAAAGAAAACCTCTATCATAGATCTCAAATTCTCCTAAATATATTTATTAGCAATCAGAATTTGATCATCCTTTTTTATGAAAAATAGTTCTGCATTTAATAAATATGGTAATTAAGTGTTAAAAAAAGTGAGGGCATTTTTGCTGGAAGTGGCTCTGTCAAAGATCAATCATGTGATGTACTACAGAAAAGAAGGCCAAATCAGTGCCTTTCCCTTCATATCTGCTTCCTTTGTTATACTTGTGGTGAGACTTCTGAGCACCTGTTAATTTCCTACACCTTTTGTCTCTTTTATTTGGAATTGGTTTTCTTCTCTCTTTGGTTGCAGGTGGACAACAGCCCCCAATGTAGCAGGCCTTTTTGAAGCAAGTTTCTTTAGACAACCGAAAAAAAATGGTTAAGGATGTTGTGGAGAGCCACAGGAGCCGCAGTCTTGTGGACAGTTTGGGAGGAAAGAAATAATAGTCATTCAAGGAAAAAGGAAATTGAGGGAGGACTTGATTGATTGCATCATATCAAGATAGTGCATTGGGTAAAATCCAATGTAAGGATGCAAACGGATCTGATAGGACTTGAGGGAGGACTTGATAGCATCATGTCAAGATAGTGCATTGGGTAAAATCCAATCGGATCTGATAGGACTTGATTTGAATTCGAATCCTATCGATAAATCGGATCTTCGGATCTGATCGATCCGACCCGACTTGTTTTCTTTAAAAATTAATAAATTATTAAAAGAAAATTAAAATATACTAATTTAAATGAAGTAAAAACAAAAACTACAGGTAATTTTTAATTATTTTCATCATATATATACATGTTTTTTATAAAAATAATAAATAATACAAAAAATTTATAAAAATATAATATAAAAATATATTTATAATAAATAAATAACATATATTTGTATTTATAAATATATAATATATATCTGATCGAATCTTCTCAGATTGGATAGGGGTGATCTAGATCCGATCCGATCCAAAGATCCGAACAGGGGTTATTCAAATTCGTCCAAATCGGATCAGATCCATTTGCACCCCTAATCAGAGGAGTTGTTTAAGGAATTCACAGTGGATGATATAATCAGGGACTGGAATTCAGTAGCAAACTCTTCAAGATCTAGCCCAGCAATTCAAGAGAGTTGGGCAGCCTTTACATAACAAAAAATAAAGCTCAATTTTAATGGCAGCTCCCTTGGTAATCCAAGGCCCTCAGGTGTAGGAGTCTTTAGAGACACGGAAGGCAAAATTTTGGCTCTTTTTTGAGACCTATAGGAGTGGGTGGTTCATTAAGAGATGAGGTGTTGGCACAGCTGCAAGGTCTGAGACTGGCTAAACAGATGGGGCTACACCAGATTGAAGTGGAAGGGGATACAAGATTAGTAATAGACTGGATGAAATCTGGAAATTTGAGAATCTGGAACCACAGGCAAGCTATGAGAATAGTTTGGTGCCTTACAAAGGAAATTGAAGTAAACGTCCAATGGATTAGAAGAACAGCAAATGGCCTTGCTGGTGCTCTATCCAAACAAGGATCAAACAGGAGTGAACTTTTCTGGGCTGCTTTATAAGAGTGGTTATAAATTTGGGTTCAGCATTTCAGCTTTGGAATGCTGGAATTGTAATATCTCGTTTTAATATCGTAATGAAAGTTACCGTTTCCTATCAAAAAAAAGTCTTACAAAATGATTTCATGAGTCAGGTGACTAATCCTACAGAGGTGGTTGGCCTCAGTTAACCATCTCTTGAAGGGTCCATGGTATGCCTATTACAACCCCCCCCCCCCTCGTTGGGGTATCAATCCCCAAAACATCTGACTTTTTAAAGCCTCCTCTTTGACTAAAGCATCTGCAAATCCAGTGGCAAACCTTGGAACCCAAGCAGTTATAGCTCTTAAGTCATTCAAGATGTCTTTTACCCCCTTACTATATGATTGCATCTCCAAGGACCCTCTTGATTATTTTTCAGCAGTTGTCGCCCTTAAGCCTATTAGAAATTAAGCATTTAATCTGTTATTTGCCCATCTTGAATAAAATCGCCTTCATGTGAAGATACAAGAACATATTTTTAAGGGTAAGGTAAAGCTTTATTAGAACATCACACAAATATTATATCAGCTCCCACACCAACATTAGACATGGCCGGTAAATCTGAGCAGATTACAGATTACAACTTCCAAATGGAGTGTGTTCTTAACAACTCAGATACATTCATATTCTTAAACTCAGCATTCGCAGAGACCCAGGAGACCAAGTTACAAATAGCAAAGTGAATAAGGTCCTCTGAATTCTTCACTTTGTTATTGAAAATCCTATTGTTTCTTTCAGCCCAGATGGACCACAGAACAGCAGCAAGAACAGCTTTCCACACAATCTTTCCTTTTTCCTTCAGACCTTGAGCATTCCAGCTGCACAGCAACTCCTTAACTGAAATCGGCATTACCCAGCTCAGCCCAGCAGCCTTGAGAAAGTGATCCCAAACCTTAGATGTGACAGCACAGTGGAGACTAAGGTAAGGTGGTCAGTGATTTCAGGTACTAGATCACAGAGGCCACAAGACTGATCCAGGATCTGCAATCCCCTTCTCTCCAGATTTGACCTTGTGAGACACTTGTCCAAAGTCATTGCCATCATCCTCAATCTCATTGACAACACTTTACACACTTTTGGAAGTGCTTATCCTATAAACATGCTCTTAAATAGTTAACACAGTATCTCGTTTCATACTGGCTATGTAGTCGTATGAGACTACTGACAGCCCAAGCTGTGGTGTATAATCAATGGGAAATTAAGAGGATGAGAGGAGAGAATGAGAGGAGAAAGAGAAAAGAAGAGAAGAAGATTTCGAATGAAGGATTTCAGAAAAGAAGAGGATGCTTAATCTGTCGCCCCCCTCTTTCTATTTATATTAATTCTGAAGTAAGGATAAGACTGCTTACATGGCAAAATTAAAATCCTAATAAAAGACAACAATTAAAGTCATAATAAAAGACTAACAACTAATTGTGGACTGACACTTAAATAACTAGTAATCATATACGAGTACAATAGAAAGAGGTGGGGACCACATCAGTGGTTTCTACACTCCCCCTCAAGTTGGGAATAGATGTTTGTCATTCCCAACTTGCATAGATTTGCTTCTAACTTCTTCTTTGTAACTGCCTTGGTGAGAAGATTAGCAAGCTGCATGTTGGAGCTGATATATGGAAGACTGACTTCTTGAAATGCAACCCTTTCCCTAATAAAATGTCGATCGACTTCAATGTGCTTGGTTCTGTCATGTTGTATTGGGTTATAAGCTATATTAATAGCAGCCTGATTATCACAATACAACATTAGAGGTTTCTCATAGGTAAACCCAATGCAACAAACAATGATTTCAACCATAGTATTTCAGCCACACCATTTGCCATGGACCGGTAAACAGCTTCAGCACTGGAACGAGAAACAACATTTTGTTTCTTACTCCTCCAAGAAACAAGGTTACCTCCTACAAAGGCGCAATATCCAGAGGTAGACCTTTTATCATCAACACAACCGGCCCAATCTGCATCTATGTAAACTTCTATCTTCATGTGATTATTATCCTTAAATAATACACCTCTACCTGGGCACCTCTTTAAATATGCCAATATCCTCTCAATAGCAAGTAGGTGGGTAGTTTTGGGAGAGTGCATATACTGACTAACAACACTAACTGCATAGCTGATGTCTGGTCGTGTAAGACAAAGATATATTATCACAGTATAAATATATGTATAATATTTATATTATAAATAATAAATGATATATAATATATTATAAATATTTTAAAAATATATAAAATATTTATAAATAGATTATTATAAATATAATATAAGTATATATTTATATATAGAATGAATATATATTTATATATAATTTCAAGAGGCTCTCCACTTTCTGCACTAATCTTGTGATTCTGTTCAATAGGTGTATCAGCTGGCTTAACACCCAACTTTTCTGTTTCTTCTAACAAATCAAGGGCATACTTCCTTTGAGAAACAAAGATTCCATGCTTGGACCGAGCTACTTCAACACCCAAGAAATATCGTAACTCTCCTAGGTCCTTTACCTCAAATTCTTGATGAAGAAATTTCTTAAGAGACTCAATTTCGGTGTTATCACTCCCTATTACTACAATGTCATCCACATAGACAGCAAGTAGAGTCGAGGAAGTATCAACTTTCTTAATAAACAAAGTGTGATCTGATTGAGCCTACACATAGCCAAACTTTTCAAGGGCTTGTCTGAATCTATCAAACCAAGCTCTGGGGACTGTTTTAGTCCATACAAAGCTTTATTCAACCGACAAACCTTCTTACCTATCTTTGTACTATAAAAACCAAGAGGTAACTGCATGTACACTTCTTCTTGCAAGTCTCCATTGAGGAAGGCATTTTTAACATCCATTTGGAACAAGGGCCAAGAGTCTGGCTTCAAAAGATAATAACACTCTGATAGTGGACATTTTTTCTACTAGTGCAAAAGTCTTCAAGTAATCTATACCATAAGTCTGAGTAAATCCCTTTGCAACTAACCGGGCCTTATATCCTTCAATGAAACCATCAGCATTATGTTTCACAGTAAACACCCATCTACATCCAACTGGTTTCTTCCCTTTGGGTTGATCAACTAGCTCCCAAGTATTGTTTCTCAGAAGGGCATCCATTTCTACCTTCATTGCATCTTTCCACTCAAGAATGGCTAGGGCTTCCTGTACTGTTCTAGGAATGGGAATATCAGCAATTGATATAAGAAATGACTTGTAAGAGAGAGACAAGTGATCATAAGACAAGAATTGTGAGATACAATGGGTTGTGGATGAGGTGCAACGGCATTTGCCTTTACGGACTGCAATGGGAAGGTCAAGATCATTCAATGGAAGTAAGGGCTCAGAAGATGGAGAAGGCTCAACAGCGGAAGGCTCATCTGTAATGGGAGATGGAAGAGATGTAGTATCTAGATCTGGATCTTCAGAAGGAATTGGGGCTGGCCTGAAGTGCTGATGACCGAAATCAACTTGCCTCCATCACCTGTGATAAACTCTAAAATCCCGACATTTTTGACAACCCTCCCCATTACACCCCTCTTCACTCAATGGAACAGGTAAAGGGACTTCTAATGTGTTAACACCAACCGTACTACTCTCCCCCTGAGAAGAAACCCTAGAGTAATAAGGTACATCCTCAAAGAAAGTAACATCCATGGATACAAATCTCTTTCCTGAAGCAGGTTCGTAGCAGCAGTATCCCTTTGGAGTTTGTGCATAACCAAGGAATTTGCACGAAGCAGGTACAACCAAAGGTTTTAAGAGGGACAGAAAACAACCCTTTATCAGGATATAAAAGACTGAATGGGGGGTTTCATGTCAAGAACCCGTGAAGGAATTCGGTTGATGAGATACACAGCTGTGAGAATGGCATCTCCCCATAAATTTATAGGCACAATGGAGTTGAATATGATACTTCTAGCTACTTCCAATATATGCCTATTCTTTCTCTCAACCACCCCATTCCGCTGAGGGGTATGAGGGTAGGTACTCTGATGGATAATCCCATGGTCAAGAAAATAAGAGACTAGTGATGTTTTAAAGTGTTCTCTCGCATTATCGGATCTGAAAATTTTGATCTTTAACCCAAACTGGGTTAAAATCGTCTAATGAAAGGTCTGGGTTAGGGTAGGGACCTCATCTCGAGAACGCATCAAGTAGAGCCAAGAAAACCGAGTGTAGTCATCAACAACCAGCAAGAAGTATCTGTACCCCCATAGCAGTGATGTGATATGGTCCCCAAACATCGGTATGCACAATGTCAAAAGGAACACTACTTCTCTTATTACTTAATGAATAGGTTGTTCTACAATGCTTTGCAAGCTTACAACTTTCACACTTTAAACTAGACATCTGGATAGATTCAAATAAACTAGGAAACAAGCTTTTCAAAGACCTAAAGGATAAATGACCCAATCAATTATGCCAAAGCATGACTTAACCAATAGACTAAGAAACAAAAGACCCTCTAACTTCACTATCGTCCCACTGTGAACTTCCTCCAAGCAGATAGATTCCATTTGTCTCACGGCCAATCCCAATCACCTTCCTTGTCTCCAAGTCTTAAAAAACACATCGATCAAGAAAAAAGGTTACTAAGCAATTCTAGTTTTTAGTAATGCTACTAATTGAAAGTAAATTGGTGCCAAGTTTAAGAACATGCGGAACAGAAGAGAGGGAAATGGCACTAAACAACTTAATGTCTCCCTTGCCAGAAATGGGAACAAGTGATCCATCAGCAATAGACACCTTGTCTTTACCAGAGGATAAGTAATAGGTAGTAAATAGTGAAGGCAAACCAGTCATATGATCAGATGCACCTGRGTCTATTACCCAACAATGTTCAGTGTTACTTGGAGCTGAAGCATGATAGGTTGAGGCCCATGTACCTAAATGAGCAAATGTTGAAGTGGGAGGATGTTGTGACTGACTGAGACGATGATGCTGAATTACCAACCTCCTTTTCCAATTGAGTCAAGGCAGCTCGGACAGACAAAGAATGTCTAGTGGTGCTTCTCTGGTGCCTGATGAAGTTGCACAATCAGTAGTAACAGTTGTATTAGCATTCCCCTTTTTGTTCCTGAGTTTTGCAGAAACTAGATAAGGATGTAGCTTCCAACAGGTTTCTTTGGTATGCTTAGGTTTCTTGCAATATTCACATATTAAGTCCTTCTTCATATCTCTCTCTCCTTATCCCCCCAAAACTTGGGTTTAGTTGCTGCCAAGGCTGATTCAAGTGGCGAATGTTGTAAGATAACTTTCCTTCTACTTTCTTTGTTGTGCACTAGAGAGTAAGCTTGTGATAGTCACATTGTCTCTTGTTAGAAGTTGTTGTCTCAAAATGTCATACTCAGAATTCAGACCAGCTAGAAACTCAAATACCCTATTGGTTTCAACCTGCTTTCTATAGGTCTATGAATCCTTCTGGCTTTCCCACTCAATTGTTTCTAAGATTTTGAATGAAGGATTTCAGAAAAGAAAATGATGCTTAATCTGTCGCCCCCTCTTTCTATTTATATTAATTCTGAAATAAGGATAAGACTGCTTACGTGGCAAAATTAAAATCCTAATAAAAGACAACAATTAAAGTCCTAATAAAAGACTAACAACTAATTGTGGACTAACACTTAAATATCTAGTAGATGTATACAAGTACAATAGAAAGAGGTGGGGACCACATAGTAGTTATATACGAGTACAATAGAAAGAGATGGGGACCACATCTGTGGCTTCTATAGGCTACATACCGGGTCCAACACACAGGTACACCAACCATGTGAAGGAGGCACTGCAGATTCCTAGGTAGCAACTATCATTTTTGTTTTCTTTTCTATAGGTATATGAATGTCAAATTTTTCATGATGTCCAATTTTTTTATGGCAACCTTTTTTTCCCCTTATGTGTGGACAAATCCATTTTTTTCAACTCACTGCACACTCCCTAAGACAGATTCGCTATCCATGCAATGCTGCCCTCCACCCTTCTCTTAAAAATCCATATATACAATGACAAATAAACATAATACATCAAAATATTAATTTTTCAAATTGCAAAGTGCAAACTATGCTAAACAATTGCGGTATGATTTGAATTCCGGTAACTCCATAAAATTTTGGGAACAAACCTGGGTGGGGAGTGCCCCTCTAAAGGATCAGTTTCCTTCTTTGTTTGCTCTTTCTGATTTGAAAAATGAGTCAATCTCGTCTTTTACCACCCCGTCCTCTTCCATTTCTGGGATTGGGTGGAACTTGGGTCTAAG